>OX359245.1:45675954-46075791 GCA_947179485.1 Allacma fusca
TGCAATAAAATATTTGCGAACATTTATTTGAGTGCGCACGGATTTCGATTTAATTGGTTTTTATATGGTTGTTGTTGATGTAGCAAAATATGCATAGTCGAAAGCATTGTTCGAGACTCGCGGTAACTTTAAATTGCAATTTCAATACATTGGTATGCATACACCATAACAGTCTGGAAGACATGGTTAAATGTTAAGGCAAATGGACTTGTCTAATATGATGTTTATAATTTTATAATTACTTGAACATTCTACATTTTATAAACGAGACAAAATCCGGCATAAAAGATTCATTCAAAAGTGTTCACATTTGTTTTCAGGTAGCAGCTCCGACTTTACTATCATCACAATTTATTATCTGGTACAGAGACTAACGCATATGAATTTTAGGTACATCTACCGATGGAAGAGGTACCTCGGAATAAATCGCAAATAAGTTATCGAAATGCCTGTTACGCTTTTTGTCAATACTGGATTCCATGAAATTATTTAATTAGTTCACATGGAATCGATATCTAAATTGTATCTGGGGTTAACGGGAGCGCTTAAGTCAAACGATATTATGCGTTTAATATTCAAGTATTCTTAACTGATTTTAATTACATGGTTCCGAAATAAAATCAATTAAATTGTTCTTGTATACAGAAGTGAATATGATAGGAAATCCATGGCTGTTGTGACTACACTCTTGACCCAATTCCTTTCACCAGACGTTATCCCTTTATTTTTCTAATTACTTCTATATTATACGTATTCGAGGTTTTATGAAGTAGAAATGATGGGCTAAAGTGACATTGTTTGTAATCTAATTGCGTAAATTCAGTAATGCTCTAAAATCATCAAAAGTGGTCAAATATTACAGTTGTGGGCTCTCAGATATGCAAGGATTGAGGCTTCATATAAATCGATACTACACTCCAAGAATTTGTGGGTACACATTAATTCACATGGTACTGTTATTAAGAGTCTTAAAATTACATTTCCTATAGAGGCAAGACATTGCATAGAACCCATTATTAAGATCATTGTATTTGAGCCTAATTATCATTAAACGAGTACACGCGTATAATACTTCTGGTGACCCAAATATTTGCTCTTGACCTGAAATGGCACGATGGATATTTTCATAACGTTGCCCCTTAAAACTGATCTAAAATTTAGGATTTATTTAGAATCCCTTAAAATACGGCGTCTAAATTTCCCGAATACATATTTGCCAGTTTTTAGTTATTACAAAACGAGTGTGAGTTTTCGGCGAATTTTAACGAAAAAAAAACCTGATATCGCATATCGGTCAACTCAAGCTGCACTTTTCCCGAAATGGTTTGCTAAATTTAGTCAACCATCTTCGGACATCGGCCTACTTTTCCCATTCAAGTCTAATAGGAGTACAATCAGGTGACGTAAAGTTGGAATATTTTAACGAAATGAGAATGTAATAATTTTGGAGCAAAATAAGAAAATGCTTGTTGGTTCGTGCAAAAGGAGAATGTAATTTTTGAGGGCAAAATAAGCACGTACTATTTAATGCTGTTGAGACAGAAGGAGAAGGTAATTTTTCCCGACTGTAATCACCCCTTGAATTAATTTGCCCAACGAAACCTCTTACAATAATTCCACAAAAATTGATACAATTTTACCAAACTACAAATCAAGCTAAATTCCGTGCAAATCTTTTGTGACACCTCGCACAAGCATAAGCCTCTATGCAAAAAAGGGAAGAAAAGAAATCCGTGGGAAGTTAAAAAAAAAGAATTGTAAGGAGCTGTAGATATGTAACCTTCCTTGACATAAGTTTTTGCTAAATTTATTTCTGCAGCAGGTACATATACATACGTACTCAAAATATACATTCGAGATTTACATTGCGTTTGTGACAGGAAAAGAAATTCCGGATGGTGACGATTTTAATGGGACAAATTCAATCTCGACCATATAAAATACACCCAGGATTTTAAAAGATATCAAATCAGCGTGTAAAATAATAGACAAGGTAATAAAAGCTGTTCCTATGCCATAGAGCTTTATATACACATTGCATAATAATTATTATTATTACAAAACCTTGTGTGAGCCGCGTGGGCTTATTGAGAAGCGTTTGAGGGAATAAAGTCATTACAGTCATTCTCACTTTCATTATAATATGGGGAGAGAACTAAGTCATAAAATATTTAACGAGCTCAAGTAGTAGTTCACTTGTCCGCTTTGAAATCATTACCCTTTCCTTCACTCAAGTATACCATTTATCCTTCAGCATTAAAAGCTCCTGGTAAAAACAGCTCCATACATTTCCCTCAAGCTTGTTCATTTACTTCTGTGCACACATAAATTTTACAGTGGACTGTCCCTGCAAAATCACCCCTAAAAACACATAATATTTCCACCTGAAAAAATGCCTTGCTTAAATAATACAGAAAATCTCACAGTGCCCTAAAAGAAAACAATTACACCTGTTTTTAAAAAAATCTCAGTGTGCCCCAATTTCAAAAACAACCAGTCTTATTCTAAATTAGGGAAAAATCTCAGTGTGCCCCAATTTTGAAAATAACTAGCCCTATTATAAGTTAGAGGAAAAATCTTACTGTGCCCCAGAAAACAATTTTCAGAGGGATCCCTCATAACCCCAGCACACTGTAGATTTATGAGCTGTACCTTAACGAGCCCCTATTAAATCCAGCGTATACTCCCAAGCATATTCCTATATCGTACACTTAAACGTTAAATTTTGGAAAGGCTGGGAAAAAAATGGATTTTATTGACACATTATGACTCTCAAGCGTTGTTTGTTTTATGAAGACAGGAAATTATAGTCATTCAACTTTTTACAACTCTATAAATTAGCATGGGAGTCAAGAGAGAGGATGAAAGAGTGTTATAGGAAATTGGATAAGGCAAAATCTCCTTTAAATGACATTATGAACGTATACACAGATGGGAATGTGCATATGCTCATACACTATAGTTTTGATTCCACTCCCATTAAATGGTGTGGGTTACAAAGGGGGATTTATTTTAATGAATGTGGACATGATTCTGAGGATTTTGTCTGTTAAGAAGCAAAAGTGTTGGAGGATAAATTCCTGGGAAAAAATTTGAGTTTTTTGGGATTTTTTGGAAACAAACAAATTTTGGAAAATCGGTTTTTTTAAACAGGGTTGCTAATCTGGAAAAATTGTATGGGGGAAATTTACTCAAAATAAAAAAATTTGGGAATGTAAAACAAATCTGGTTGAGCTTTATACAATAATTGCTAAAAAACGCAAAAATATTTCAATATGACTCTAACGGAGTTTCACGCCACTCAATTTAATTTCTGCGCCTGTCCGGATTTTCAACTTATGTTAATTGCTTTTATGTCTTTATCAGAAAAGAAACTCTTCCTAAAAACGCAAAATAAATTATTAAAATTTCCCCCCAATTTTGCTCCTTAACAGACCCGTCCTCGCATTTAAATATTGGTCTGTCTCCCCCTAATTTATTCCCATAAAAGCTCAAGTGTGAATTTGGAACATGATTTTTATTTGCCTTCAAATGTGTTTTATTTATTCAAGAAGAAAAAATCTCCTTTGCTTGAAGACACTGCTCCAATTTCGCAAAAATTATTTCTCAGACAATGATATGCAAAAAAACCCATAAAAATTCCAGATCATTTTCCTCCTCATAAAAACTGGCCGGACAAGGTACTTAATAAAACCCACTTTTCGGCATATTCTAGAAAAATCATACTTGAGTAAAAATCTGTGTCTATAATCTCCCAGAAAATATCTGGGATTGCTTTGAGTGAGTGGGAAAAAATTTCCGTCATAAAAATGACCACTCAGACAATCTCTGTAATTTAAATCATGTGGGAATGTGACTCTGTAAATTGTGTGATTAAATAGCTGGAATGCGATTTTCCTATTTTTCTCATAGTGCCCCAATTTTTTCCTTACCTAAATAAATTCACCTGTAATTACCTGCCAATTAAGGCTGGGTCTTTCTGCCCCTCTCTCTCTCTTGTAGATTTAATAAATATTGTAAAAATTTCCTCAGTGCTCAAGCATGGGGATTTTCACCCTCAAGACAAAGTCACTTATTAGCTCTCATTTATTGTAATAATTATTTTCCTTTAATTTAAAGTTGCTCACGACAATCCCCAACAACAATAACAACTTTTGCAATTTTTAATGCGAGTGAGTGGAGGAGAACTTGAGGATTTAAAAACTCAATAAAAGTTTGATTGAGGGATGGGAAATGTGCCATAAAATTAAGGAAATAGTTCCCTAACTCATACATATGTATACATACAGATACGTACATATATATAGAAGCCTCTCTGCTATGATATTAAAATTGCCCAGAGATTATTATTACAAAAAAATTGGAGAGGCTGAGGGACATTAAATTCTTCCAAGTTGTCCTAATGGACTGGTTAATAGGGACAAGATTTGAAATCTAAATTTTTATGAACATTCCCAATCAGCTCACTGCTGTGAATTGGAATGATCTACTTTTTCTCCTTGAATGATTTATTCATTGAATAGACATATGATGTCCTGTAATAATTATTATATTCCCTTAAGAAGCAAAACGACCCGGAATTTTTAAACCAACATAAAATCTTTCCTAAAAATTTATTTGGGAATTATTTATTATTTATCTAAATTATTTTTTTCATTAATTTCCAGCTCATTACATTTTTATTTGAAAAATCTCAACTTGCCCCATTTGGATAAATTTTATTACTTCCCCCCATAATGTATCTGGCCTGGCGTCTAAAATCTGAGAGCAAGCCCCATTTAATGTGCCTCACGTTTTGTACTGAAAAATTCAGAGCTTTTCCCATCAGAGTGTTCCTGGTGACAGATGAGACTGCTTCTTCACGGCGGGGTTCCAATGGAATCATTTACAAGCAATTTCCTTCGACGTTCACCACTGACGTCCTACGGTGCTTCAAAAATATTTCCACAAAGCTTTCCTCGTCAGAATCAAATTTCGTGCGGACAATGTGCAAAGAGGAGGAGTGTCTCACTTTGCCCCAAATACAAAAATAGCCTCTGGAAATTAGGCCCAGCATACTCAGAATTTGAAAATTGGATTATTACCAAGAAAATTGCCTTTTTTTAGGAAAAATTGTTAATGTACAATTTTAAAGTTATTTTAAAAATTGATTTGAAGCTTGCAAAAATTCGTTATTGGGGTGAATTTAATTTGTTATGTCCCTGAGCTTCAGAGTGTTGAGTTGCATTTCCTGGTTTTTTATTTCTGCCGGACAAGGATCCAGTAAATAGATATAGAAAGGGTGTTTGTAGATCAGAATAGGGGAGCTATTATTGATTTGTGAGGAGGCATTTGTAAGAAGGGGAAAAATTGGAGGGGTATGATCCGAGGAGCATCTTCTGGCCTCAACTTTGCTTTTATTCCTATTGAGCTCCGGCTGGGGTCAGTGGGACCGAAGTCTAAGTGAACATGATTTTTCACTTATGCTATTATTTATTATGGAGGAGGCCAGGGAAGTTTTACGGGTAACTCTACTGGTACGGCTGTAAAGGGTTATAAGGACCCAATGTGCAATATTGGTTAAGGGTTAGAAAGTTTAACGTGAGAGCTAGTAGAAAATTTGAATAAGGAAAAATTACTCAAAAATAAAATTCTGGATTTGTTGGGTGCTGATTTAAAAGACAAATGTTACATTGACCTATGAGGTTAGATGGGAAATTATTCTGCTGGATAATGTTCATTTTCAGGGACACAAGTAAATTTTTTTTTCAATTTCATTGAACATAACCTAATTGGAATGACATCAGCATCACATTCCGGTATTTTGAGGACACATTATTGAAGTGGCGTCAAAGTTAAAAAAATATTTTAAAATAAATTGATTTTTCTTCAACCATTTTTAAAAGTTAAAACTTAAGTCCATATTTACTTCAAGGCCATTGTAAAAGTCGAAAAAAAAAATCCTGAGGAAGATTCCAATGTCCTAAAAGCATTTATGGAGGGCTTTACTACTGATCATTCCAAAGTGAGGATTTCCCCGATTTTTTCAGACCCCGACCACTCTCAAAAGCCCACTTGAGAAGCCAACAAACTTTTTACAAGGGTTTTATCCCTTATTTTTACACATGTCCCATGTCCCCTCTTCAAAATCCACACTGAGCAAAGAGCCACTGTAAATATAAATTGTATACCTTCGTCCATACGCATAACTATACTCACACTATCAACCATACAGTGTAGTCTCAGTGTAAAAAAACCTAAAAAAACCACAGTATACGCCTCAACACATATCCAACTTCCTCAGGATCTCACTCCGCCCCATAACTACACCCCTTCAAAAATTCTTGTCCTTTAACTGTATTTTAAAAATTTTATCAGGAATGATTCCCTAAAAATAATTTACTGTAAATTTCAAATATACAGCTCTATAGTGGAGGGGCCACACAAAATAAAACTATCTTTTTTTGAAAGTGAGGGACCAGAGTAAGAGTCTGGAGACTTGTTCCTCCCTGTACTGTATAACGAGCTATACATAATACAACTTTAGAGATTTGTGTCCAATGGATTGTGATAATAAAGACGCCCTTGAAAAACAATTTAAATCTTACAACAAGTCTCTCTGGAAGGAGGGAAATTAATATTGGCCAGATGGGGCACTGTGAGACAAATTGTGTTTTTGAGATTTTCCAATGGAAACTGTTATTTGCCAGGGGATCCGTTACAGCCAGAATTGACTGTATAAGGGCCGGAGCGTGGGAGAGAGATTCTGGACAAGAGATGTGGAAATAAGATGAAGAAGAAGAAGGAGGAGGGAGGGAATAAAAGTGGAAGCACCTTGTTCAAGATTTATTTCAAGTTTTCCCTCGGGAGCCCCATAGACATTGCTCAGATGAAATTTCGTGTACTGTTATGGAGGGAGCTCCTTGTCTCGTCTTATTTCTATGGGGATTTATGTACAGAGTCTATATATATATGTATCCCCATGTCTTCCGGCTCAGGGAGGGGAGGTCCATTGGGAGAACTCTATTATTTATAAGGTTGAGGATATGAGATGAGAGATGGAGGAGATTGAGGGGATGGGGAAGGGAGGATGGAAGATCTTGTCGAAGGAACAAAATAGCCAACTAAGAGATAACTTTGTCACTTTATTAAATTGTCGGGACATCGCTCCTTCATTATCTCATATTCACTTCTATTTGTCACGTTGTCTCGTAAAAACAGAAAAAAACTCAGTGTCTCTCAGCCTTCAACGGTCCAGGGACTCCGTTGCAGCTAAAGTCCAAAAAAGACTTTGATTAAAATTTTTGCCCACAATTTTAGTACAAAAAATTTTTGCCCACAATTTTAGTACAAAAATTTTTGCCCACAATTTTAGTACAAAAATTTTTGCCCACAATTTTAGTACAAAAAAATGTTGCCCACAATTTTTGTACAAAATATTTTTGCCCACAATTTTTGTACAAAAAATATTTGCCCACAATTTTTGTACAAAAACTTTTTGCCCAGTTTTTTTTAACAAAACATTTTTAAACAATTTTTTTTTGAAATTTTACCATTCTAATTTTTGCCAATCCCATTTTGCTCCTTAACCATTTTTTTTGAGCGACCTTATTGGCTTCTGAGATGCTACTCAGAAGTCTATAATTATATATGCACATGCCATGGAAACTTACGGGGAAGTTTCGAAACAGTGGTTGGGAAAGTTGGAGGGAGTGAAATCCCTCATGAGAGATTTATCCCTCAGCATTTTCCCACTCGCAACACAAAACCTTGCTTTGTTTTGAAAAACTTCCCACATTCCAGGAACGTGGATTGCCAATACATTCATAATTCACGAGAGCTCCTTCCCTCTTGCCAAAGTATCCTTGCCTTAATATCCTGGCATGACTCGCCCTGGCGCCAAATTACAAACTCGGCCCTTAGGAGTTCCTCAGGTCCTGTATGCTCTGCATTCTTTAGAACTCTATACCAGGAATTTGCACAACCTCAATACACTCTGGCTTTTAAACCCGGACTGTGTTGACATAACAGACGCTCTTGCTACTACAGCCTCAGAAACTTTGTAGCTTAAATCAAATCCTGGGACAAGGAGGGAAGTTAACGTTGTAGTCAACGAGAGCCTATTTTGGTATACAGTATGCTCTTGGGGCTCTCTGGAGTAGCCAGAGTGGACTGTATGGGTTTATTGCGAAAAGTTTCACAAAAGCGGAAGAATGTCAAATACTTGCAAACAACAGAATTACTAGGAGCTAAAAGTTATCTCTATTTGCTCTCCCAACTGAGTTATTTCGGAATTTTAGAAACCAAAAAGTTAATTAAAGTACCGTACTCTGTATTCGTACATTCTTTGAATGTCCCGCTCAAAATTAACCCAATGGGTCCCACTTGTTTTCTGACCTTTGAGCTTTACATGCGGGAGTCGGAGAATATATCAAAGGCATTCTTCGGACGAGCCCAACGATTCAATCGGAAAGAATTCCGTGGGAAGGCGGGCGAGTGTTTTTGCATACATAGGGAATTTTTTGCGGATTTTCTACTTTCCTATTCACTCGAACATTTTAAGCTAATTTTAGTCTTGGTCCTGTAAATAAAAAAAAAGTTAAAATATAAAAAATTTTTGGCAGACAATGTTTTCACCTTTTGTTTGTAGAGAATTTTATGGGCTTTCGAGAGAAATATTTGATAGGACTCTGCATTGATAAATGCATGACTGGTAATGATTTGGTGCAACTGGTGCTATTTGGCTTGAGGAAGGAAGGGATTCCTAATCTTGCCAATTCTTCATGAACGTTCATGCAGTAGTAAAAATTTGTTGGAAAACTGATTTCCTTGGAAATTACATGGGAATTAATTTGAGTGTGAATTCATTGTCATGAATTACCAATTACGACCTTAGGGGTCAGAATTCTCAGGTATAAATTTTCATGCATTACCTTAAAGGGCTGCAGTAAAAACAAATGTTTTGCATCAATCTTGCCCCACTCACGTGTTCACAAATATCTTCCTATAAAAATTACTTTGTTGCTAAAATAAATTGCATTACTTTGCCGCCACTGATACGAATTATCTTTGGAAGTCGAGTTTTCAAAGTTGGTTAAAAAACGCTGCTTCAGCCGAATTGGGTTGGAAAAATTATTTTAGACTCACACGAATCCCCATACAATTTGCTACAAGCTCAGCGTTTTGAAATATTTTGGCAACAAATATTTCCTCCCTGAAAAATAACAAGGAATTATTCCTTCTTCGATTTTCTCCCAATTTTCTCTCCTGAAATGTAAATAAAAGAATTATTCGTCCCTAACGTTCCTCTACATTTTTATCTCTCAACCCCAAAGTTATCAACGTAGTAGCATATCAATTAGCTCCCTGGAAAGACCAGAAAATTTCCTACCAAACAGCTTCAAACATTACTCATTAAAAAAAATTGTGGAAATAAACAAATATTAAATTTCAAAATCATAAAAATTCGGATCTAAATATCACGTCCCTGAACCCTGTGACCTCAAAAATTGACCTAGGTCAATGGCAGAAATATTAAAAAATTCGGAAAAAAATTTCCCACAAACTGGGGGAATTAAATATTTTATGTGCCAGTTCTTTATATAAAGACTAGAGGGACTGATAATGGTGTTATGCCACTTTATACAGATTTTAATGATTTCAAAATTCTGTCAAACCGTAAAAATCTGTACTGTGGAATTCAAATTTTGTTATTTTATGGACGCTCTTAAAAATGTGTAAACTCTGCTGAAAAATGTCATGCCCTAAAAAATAACAAAATTAAATCTTACCGTAAACATTTGAATCAAATATTTATTCCTTGAATACCCTCCGGCCAGAAAAACTGATCCCCTCAGAGTTCAATAACAAAAATAAGGGATCGAGAGTCAAATACATAAACAAGATTGGACTTTTCGAATCCTGGAAAGAAATTGTCCCGGGCTGAGTAAAAAAAATGTTTCGGAATGACAAAAAAAAACCCACATATGACAAACCAAAAAAAAAACCGGGAATTCTTACATGTTACTTTTCCCCCCTGTTTCATTCGAGTGATGGATTGTGAGCCGGATGGGAAAATACATGATAAAGCCCTTCTTTCCCTAAATCTCCATTCCCAATAACAACTCTACGTCTTAGCCCTTGTCAAACAAATCGGATTGGGGAGATCCATCCCAAGGAATTTGTACTCACGCGATATTTTATCATCTCACAAAAATATTATCTCATCCCTGTAGATTTCCTTACAATGCAGGGGGCTCAAAAATACCCAGAGAGAGTGTGGAGCGAGAAATTTAGAGAGTGAGAAAGCGACCCATGACAAGAATTTGATTCCGTGACATTTCCTCGTCTCTTTCTCTTTTTATTATTATTATAGCATTTCCCTTTTTTTTACTCTCTCTCTCTCTCTCCCTCAAAAATACTTTTGATCTCCTCTCGAAAATCCGAATAACATCAATTGATGCGGGAGCGTATGGGAGATTGAAAGAAATGAGAGTTAAGATGATACAATGGGAAGAAAAAGGGAGGCGTGGGTTGGAATTCCTTTCTCAGATCTATGCTTTCCAATGCAAGGATTCCTGGCTATTAAAGGGGGCTCACTGTGCCCCAAAAATTAATTTAAATTTAAGATTTTTGACCCTTAACAATTCATTTATTTAAATGGGGCACTCTGAGATTTTTTAAAGTCTGGGGTTGGAATCTACAGCTGTTTTAAGAAAGGGGCTTGTTATAAAAAGCCCTCACTGTAGGGCATTATGTATGCATTGAGATGGAGCAGAGGTGCGGATGGATTCTTCCTCATCCTTGTTGTTGTCACCGTTCTTATCCGCTCTCAAATGAAAAGGGACAAAAATATTCTGGAGTCGTTTCCATACATCGGCATCGGGAAAAATAAAGGGAATCGTATCTGCGAAGAGTCTGTCGTCAGGTTGACACTGATAAATCTCAGGATCTTCTATCGGCCTCAAAACTATTCCCTTTGCACTTGTCCCGCTCTCTGGGAACCTGGAAACTGTCCCTGTTTTTTCCCTATACCCGAGCCATGTAAATTTTGGGTGCGGGCAATGTATAGTGCCTATGTTACTTTCGGTTTTTTTGTTGTACATATACTTCTGCTATCCACTTGAGCTTAGTATTTTATTTCCCATATATTCCTATACAGTGGCACTTGTGCCTATGCCCTTTTGCTTCTTAATACTTTTTTAAACGTTAAGTTTGGCCCCTTAGCGGATTCCTCCAGGCGAAAATAACTGAATTGCTAACAATTTCCTCTCGAACCTCCAAAGTCACCCGTCACTCTCAATTACGCTCCATGAGACTCCATCACGGAGATTACATCTCGTTCCGGACTCTTAACTTCCTCCAAAAATATGTAAGTATTATGCACAAGGCCAATGCACTTTCCCTCTGGAATCCTCATCCTTAACGTTACGCAACAGACAATTTTTTGTCCCCCAATAATTCTGAATTCTGACCCCCTGAAAAATTAACCTTCAAATTTTGCCTATGCATATATACGTATATAGGAATTAGTACTGTAGTGCATACTAAAATTAATTTCTCATTCCAGAGGGAATTTACGACACTCAGAATCAGATCCAAAGAATTGACACTTCCACCTCCGGGCTTTTGTGTATGAAATGCACTCCGGAAATTTACGTTTATTACTATTTCATTCCCTTCCAAGCTACATATTTGTTTAAAATATATTCCGGATATAATTTCCTACTGCATTGCGTACAATTTAATGCGAGAGGGTGAGCGTCTGAATTTAACTTTCGTCATGCTTCGACCCCACTTTTGAACCACAAGTTGGTCATTAGTCCCGAGGGATTTTACCCCTTCACTCTTTATACACAGGACTTCCTTATAATGACATTATCCGTAGAAACAAACCAGGAAATAATTTATACAATTTTTAGACAGCCCTAAATATTAAAATTAAGCTTGTGGGGCAGAGTGAGACAATATTTTTTGAATAAAAAATCCCTTTATTAAAAAATGACTCTTCATAGGATTTGTATATTAAAGTATCCTGTAATAATCAAAAAATCTCAGAATATGCTCTCACCCAATAGGCTTATATTTATGGGTTAAAATTCAACTTGAAAAATACAGCAACTTTTTCGGTACTAAATTTGAGGTTTTAATTTTAAGCCGTGATAATTATTTCAGGAAGTATTTTCAACATTATTTCCTGGACTGGTTTTTCGCACGTGCTTCCCTCCCCAAGTGTATGTACCTCATGTATGAGTGTTATGCATGCAAATGGGTAGGGGATTTTATCCTGGTGTGGGATTTTACATTGGGAGGGAAATGTGCCATCGTGACATTAAATTCCTCATAAATTTCTAATTATTAGCCCTAGGACTGGGGGAGACACGCTCGGAGGGACTTATTGCATTTGGAGCAATATTATTATTATATCTGTTATTTATTATGACGGATTCTACGAATCCTATTAGGGCTTTGTAAATTAAAGGGTTCGTTATAAATTCCCATGGAAATTCTGGAATTATTTTATAAGGAGAATTTAGTCTAAAATTCCCTTCCTGGGAGAATTACTGGGAAATTTATGAATTTGTAGAAGTAAATTGTATTGGATTAAAATTTACAATAGAAATGCACGACCTGGAGTCTTGCCTTGCCCCATGTTAAAATCCCGGGAAATTTTAAACATTTCCCCGGGACACTCAAAAATAAAAATTTGGGATTTCTGAAAGATATGAGAAAAAGGCTGAAATGCATTTGTCACACAAATGTAGGATAATGTATGAGTGGGTATGTATGTGTATGTGAGGGCATGTGAGAACAAGGGCTGGATTCTTATAAAATTTTACATTCATAGTGAAAGGGAATTTTAAAGTAAGGGATTGCTAAGGGAGTGAGAAAAAAAGAGGAAAATGTATTAGTCCGAGAGGAATGGTCGTAAATAAAATTCCAAAATAATAGAAATTCACAGATGCTCTTGACTCCCGGCTTCTTCATATCTTCAAGTATTATTTACCGCCTTGTGCTTTCTTCGTTTTTTTTCTTTGCATTTTTGTGTGAAAGTGTGTGCTTTGAAGGCTTGGAAAGGAATTGGGAGCGATACGCACGTAGTTGAAGGAGTGCGTGTGCAAGGAGTGGAGAGAGAGAGAGACAAAAAGGGTGATTGCTGGGACTACTGTGGAAATTTGAGTATTTTTGCATGAGAATAGTAGCGTGGTGTGCATAATGGAAGGAGAGGAAGTTTTAGGAGGGAATGGACGGAGTACTTTCTGTCCTGTAGTCAAAAGCAAGAAGTTTAAAGTAACAAGGTTTTTATCTGGGAGTTCTTTCGGAGTTTGTACGTGGATATACAAATGGGGGCATTTATAGGGAGACTTCAATACTGTGCATTGTTATTAAGTGGGTTGGACGTGGGTGGGAATTTTTTATGCTTATCTTCATATGTACATTTCCGGAGGGACTTGACAGAGGTGGGGTGAGGTTCAAGTTCGGATTGAGGAGGTGTAAGGGAAATTTGATGGTTGAGTGGGGATTAAGGATTTTTTGGGAATGAGGTAAAGGTTTGGGAAGTTTTTTGGGGTTTTGGTTTTGGGTAAGGGTCAAGGAGGTTTTTTGAAGGGAAGGTAGTGAAGGAGTTTTAAAGGTTGATGTTGTAGTGTGGGGGGAAAAATCAGTCAGCTGGTTTTAGGTCAAATGAAAGCGTGAGGTCAATTCGATGCTTTCGGCAAAATGAAGATGGGATGTCGATTCGAGGATGCAGGTTAAACGAAGGTTTGGTGTCAAAATGAAGGCATCGGGTCAAAATCAAGGCATCGGGTCAAAATCAAGGTATGGGGTCGAAATCAAGGTACGGGGTCAAAATCAAGGTACGGGGTCAAAATCAAGGTTCGAGGTCCAATGAAGGTGTGGGGTAAAATGAAGGTGTCGGGTCAAATGAAGGTGTCGGATCAAATGAAGGTGTCGGGTCAAATAAAGGTGTCGGGTCAAATGAAGGTGTCGGGTCAAATGAAGGTGTCGGGTCAAATGAAGGTGTCGGGTCAAATAAAGGTGTCGGGTCAAATAAAGGTTTCAGATTCAATGAAGGTGTCGGGTTGAATGAAGGTGTTGGATCAGATAAAGGTTTTGGGTCAAAATGAAAGTATGGGGTCCAATGAAGGTTTCGGGTCAAAATGAAGGTCTCGGGTGAGATGATGGTGTGGGGTGAACTCCACCTGTAGGATTACTCAGAGTTATGCGGTCAAATGTTTGCGCGTGGTCAATTGCATGTGTCAGATGAATCGTGAGGCATGTGGTCAATTGCTCATATAGGATTAATCTGAGGTACGTGATCAAATGAAGGTTTTAGGTCAAAGGCTGGTGTGGGGTCAATTGCACCCATGAGGTCAGTTGACGTTAGTTCAAATGGTCTGAGGTAAATGTGACCTTGGCTATGATTTTTTCCTCAGCCCCTTAGGAACAAAGACATGTCGCAAGTTGTTTCCTTGTAGCGAGATTACTTTCAATTTAACCCTGAAATGCCCTATTTACCAACGCCCTTGGACGCCATTCATTACTTTTTATCAGAAATTCGGCGCCAGCTGATTGTAAGGTAAACATAATTTTGATTCGGGTAGATAATTATAACACTACTCATACAAACAATGCTTGAATCGTGACCATACGTACCAAAATAGTCTCCTACGAGTTCCTTATAACCACAGTCCATTTAATAACCAACTCTAAAAAATAAAATCCGAATTGTAGTAGAAGGGGAAACTTTTAAATAATTTCACATTTAATTAAGTTCTACATATTTACTACGAATCTCTAAAATCTGCATGAATGTATGAGGTCAAATGAGATTGTAAGGTCAACTTTAGGTTTCAATTCGCCAAATCAAGTAAAACCTCATAAATGCACAGGTCACGGGAGGGCTTAGGTCAAATTAGGTCTGAGGTCATTAGTGCGCAAGTCAGGTCCAATAAAGGCGGGAATTCCACTCTCTAACAGATATAAGACCAAAATTTTCAAAAACGAACGATATTTTAAAACTCAAGCTTTAAATGAGTTTCCAATGCAATATTCCACACGCTGGATTTTCTCTATCCATGCGAATCCCTGGAAGATGAATTCATATCTATCCAGACACGTTTGGGGGCACCGACAAAAATGATGCGATTCGAATGCGTAGGAGTAAAGCGGAAATGTTATCTCCGACTGTTGTACAAAAGTGGCCCCGCTCCTATCACTCCTAATATCCAGGGAGGACAGGATCCTTTGAAACCCTACAAAACTTGTTTATTTTCTCTATGACTTGTGTGTGTCTGAGTGTGGATAAGTTTCTTCTTGGGGATTGTGTAGAGTGACTAGAATTTTCTCCCAGAAATTATCATGCCTGGAAATCTTCCATGGAAAAAATTCCAAGTGACAATTCCGAGTCCATTACTTGTACTTTAGAATCTCAGATCCGGCTCGAAGGACCAAACTTATGTATATGTATGGGACCGTAATGTAAATCCACTGAGGGCTTGGATTTTCACAAATACTTCCCTGAATGTTAACTACCCCATAAGGTTTACATTTTTTCATGGGGTCACGTGTGGAGAAAATTGTGGGAAAAAATCCAAAGCTGCCATTTTAAAGTTGAAGCGGCTTTTCTTGACGGATCCGAGTGTTTCTAATGTCCTTGGATTTCCAAGTGCTCTCTCTCTCTCCCTCTCTCTCGTCTCTGACGCAGTGTTAACGGAACTGCCAGAGGGAATAGGGAGATATTACTTTTACAATGAGCCCTTGCTATAATCGACACCCCTATAAATTTTGTCCATAAAGGGTCAAAACGAAAATCTGTAAAATTCTTCCCATTTACCACAATGCATTTTTGACGGTAAAAGAAGTGCTTTTTTCGGGGGGAAACATTTTTAAAATTCTACAAGAGCCGTTGTAAAAAGTGGTCACCGTATTTTCATGTCCATGGAGGGTTTTACATGTATAATGGTATGTATGGAGAAAAGTATAAAATATGGGAGATAAAAAGGTACGAGTCAAATATCAAGTATGACAGAGTCAGGACGTGTTGAAATCCATTATTTCTTTTGGGAGAAAGAAAAGCTTTAATATCAAGTTTTAGTGTTACGCTTTCTCGTCCTCCTCAACTTCGAACCCCCTGCATAAAGAGCACCATTACAAATACCGGAATGTTTGTCACCCTTTTTTTCACTTCGCTTGCATAATATGTGACCCGAGCGATTTCTCCTTTGGAAATTGTAAGGGGGCGTGTAATATATTTCCCTCCCCTGTGCTTTGAGTTTTAATGTAGGAAATGCTGCTGAAAAGGAATTGTAACAAAATCGGGTTTTTGTGAAGAGAAGTTTTGCTGTGGGTGCTTTATTGGGAATAAAAGGCAATTAATTCTGTAGGAAATTGAACAAAAAATCAGCGTTTTATACAAAATTCTACTTTACAACAGGAATGCAAAATTTCATGCTAGATCCGGATTTCAAACCAAATTTTGCAAAAAATCAGGATTTCAAATCAAATTTTGCAGAAAATCGGGATTTCAAATCAAATCGTACAGAAAATCAGGATTTCAAATCAAATCGTACAGAAAATAGGGATTTCAAATAAAATTTTACAGAAAATCAGGATTTCAAATCAAATTTTACAGAAAATCAGGATTTCAAATCAAATTTTACAGAAAATCAGGATTTCAAATCAAATTTTACAGAAAATCAGGATTTCAAATCAAATTTTACAGAAAATCAGGATTTCAAATCAAATTTTACAGAAAATCAGGATTTCAAATAAAATTTTACAGAAAATCATGGTATCAGACCAAATTTATGCAAAATTCTAATTTCGGCTATATTTTTTACAAACTAAAATCTGAAATAAAATTATACTCCAGAATTGGTAGAAATACTACCATAATTTCAAATACAGTTTCCTGTACTACAGCCAACATTTCGAATACATACCTCCAGAGATGCGCATCCACAGTTTCGTTACGTTACATTACACTATTATGATGGGTTTTAAAATTGTCGTTAATTATCGTTACATTACTAAATATCGTATGAAAAATTCAGCGTTACCGTTCCGTTACTACAAGACAACGGTAATACTCCAGCGTTAATTTTCGTTACCATTAAAAAATATAAACAGCCGTTACTTTTCGTTATCTTTACTATTATTGTTATAAACTAAAATGGCAAACAACTAGTGTTGCCAGACGTACCTGGTATGCAGAAAATGTAGCAAAAGGCAATTTACAGTTTCTGTGTAGTTCTTGATTCACCTGCAATGTGATCCGCATCCCGCCTACCCGGTGTGGTAATTTTAACATTTGTCCTTTTTTCAAATTTATTTTTATCCTTTTCCTAGCAGCAGTATTCTCCATGGTTAGTTATTATCTACTAAAAACTTCGTTAGAACCAAAACTGAATTCGTAAGCCGATCACACATCGTTTTTTTATGAGCAAAAGCGTGAGGATTGAGCAAAATAAAGGGTCAAACACTTCCTATTGTAATTTGCCATGTTTTCAGTAACGTACATAAATGATTCTCAGGGATCAGGGTATCCACAACCAACTCAAGTTGTTAATATTTTCCCCGTTTATTTGCACGCACAGTTACTCCAAGCGAAGCCAATAATATATATATATATATATAAATAATATTATAGAATATAATAATGTACATGCATGTATTTATTTGATAGCGTTACGTTACGTTACAATATTGTTTTCTGTTTACACACGCTTAAGCGTTATAGTTATTCTGATAAATGTTTAGCACACCCTTGTTCCGTTACCGTTACGTTATTGCCTGCTCCAAATATAGGCCGTTACGTTAAAAAACGGAGTTATTCCGTTATTGTCGCGCAAAAGTAACGTAACGGGCGCATCACTACATACCTCCGTTGCAAACGTGGATTTCAGACAACTTGCATTCACGCGGTACTCAACAATGGGCTTTCCTGTCAGTGGCGTTGAAATTAACAAAATCCGAATAAATATTTAAATTCCTAACTAACAATTATATTCCCCATAAACGTGCTTTAAAAACTTAAATAATTAAATAATTGCGTCAGTTACACACCCAGCACCATATCTCTAGCTTCCAAAAAAAATTTCCCATATACTTTGTTAAATTACAAAATTTTGTTGTCCAATACTAATTAAAATTTTATCAACACATATAATGAAGCTTAAAAATTTTAGAATATATTTTTTTAGGGTATAGGGGCAGATGAATATTATATGAGAGCTCGTGTAAATACGGATGCATCAAAATGCAGCCCTTTAAAGTTACAGTCCTGTCCTACCCCCAAAACTGAACGTTTGCTCAGAAAGTTAAATACTAAGAGAGTTCTACATATCCGATTTTTTCAAGAAAAAAAAAGAAGAAGCGTGAAAAGGCGAGTGAGAGAAAAACCGAACGTCTTTTCTTTCCTCACTATATTTTTTTTTACTCTTTACTAGATTTCATGGGTTGAAGGGGGGAAATATCATAAATTATCATGAATCACCTCATTTTTCAGGGGAGCTGGAGCCAGGGCTTGAGTATTGGTCTGAACATCTGCATGCATAAAGTATGAAATACGTGACTATTGAGAATATGAGGAGATTCCCACTGTTTCCGTTTCCTTCCGCTAAGAATCCTCCAACTGTTCCTCCTTAGCCACTCTCCATATACTCTGCTTTTTTCTCGACTGTATTTGCAGAAACCATAGGGAAAAAAATAGTCTAAAAATAAGTAAAAATTGTGCACTTCTCCAGGGATTATTTCCAGGAAGATACGCTTCATCCACAAGTCCTTGTACAGGAAGACTACACAAGGACTTGTGTGCCATAAAAGAGTGTGTTGAATCAACTGCCTAAGAAAATGAACTTCCGCCAATTTTTTCTTCCCCCTTTTTATTTTATTTTCGGGGCGATTATAAACCTTAACGAAGGAGCTCCTTGCGGAATAATAATTTACAGGGGAATAATAATAGTTGTTTAAAAGGTTTCCTTCCTACACGCTCTTAATTTTTAGAGTGAATTTTAAAATGCATCACTATAGGGAAATTTGTTTCACAGTGCCCCAGAAAAATTCCCAAAAATCAGGTTTGAAAGCATTTGTTTAGAATCTTTTGTATCAAACCCGAGGCCGTCAGAACAGGACATCCAAGCATTGTGGAGGTTCCAATGATTCAAAGAGAAAGCATTGAATTTCACTATATGAATTCCAGACGTATAGCACATGAACCATCTTATGGTAGAACTTTCAACTTGTGGGAAAAAATTATATTTGCAAATGTTTCACAAGGGCTTCCACGATGGCAGCACAATCTATGAAAACTAACTTGAGAGAGTTGAGCCAAAGGGCCAGGGCTACAATACAGAACTACAGTCTCACAATATTAACGGACGTTTTTATGAGCGAAGCGATAAAATGGATTGTTCAATATTCGGAACTTGTGCACGAAAAGGCTTTTACACTATTTAGCTTAACACAAAATGAATTTCACCTACACAATCCGTGGGGTTTGGAGATTTGCAATAAGGATCAAATTTACCAATTATCTCAAATTTCGAAATTTTTTGAAAACGCATTTCACGGTTCATATTTCACTGACACAAAGTCTTGACGATGTGGATGTTCCTAGCACTTTGAATATTTGATTTCTTCGACATTTCTAGACATTATTTCCAACATTTCCAATTAAACTGTATGTTAGGACAAGCAAGCGCCATCTACATCACGAACGACAAATAGCAATTCATAAGTTGTAAAAACTGGCCGCAACGATATGCAAACACAGCATACTGTACATGATGAAGGAAAAACAATAAAGCATGTATTGGTGGGAAATATTATTCCTGGTAACATATGTATATATGTGTACTCGTATGAACTCCAAGCCGCAATCACGTAAGAATTGCGTTTAAAAAATAAAATTATGAACTGCAGTTTAACGGATAAAAAACTATTTTACGTACTAACAATAAGCGCATGAATCAGTTGTATTATATTTTGTACGCGTTTTATGTTTACACAACACAGCCTTTAGATCTGATTCGGTTTACAAATATTTTTTAAATAATAAAATTTGCACTTGACAACAATTTATTCGTTAAAATCAACGGTTCGTTTTTATTTTCATTCAACAAACTTCTACTTCTTTCATTTATTTTGCCTCACAATGATATAGTATTGACTCGCATTTGATTTTATTGCTGTTCGCACCCGTGAATTGACTTCTACGGCATCCTTGGAAATGTGAAACAGTGATCAGTTTCAAATCGCCGGCTGTGATGTGTATTAATTGCACTCATAACATACTCAAATGCAAGTAACTAAGTAACTAAGGAGTAACCCTCGCCACATGCCCACTCGGGATCGGAATGAAATTTTGAGAGCTTAGGTATCTGGCATAATGTCCCAGCGAGACCAACAGTTTGGGCTATCTCACTATTGTTTGCGAGGGAAATCACGCAGAAATTTTAAATTCTAATTCCTGATCAAAGGGACCCTCCTGTCCAACCTAAATTTTCCAATGTTAAATCCCATATTAAAGTTTCACTTTCGAAATTAAAATGACAAGATCAGAAACGTTTTTTCAGTAACTTTTTCACTTTTCCTCTTTAGTTTTAGCTACCAGCTGAATGTCTCCAATGCTATTGCGAGAAGGATTGTGACCACACTCCCCGCAATTTTTTAAGTCTCATTCAATCATAAACGCAGAGACCTGTGTTATAGCTCTCTGGAATTCCCTTAACATTTCATACAAACAATTACTACAATTGATATCAAAACAATTTCTGAAAACAATTACTGTATGTATTAAAAAATGAAGGAATTGATACACTAAAAACAATATCTTTGTTGTACGTGTCCAGGGGTCGGAGTTTCGTGGGAAGACGGGAAGGTTCTTCCCAGGGAAAATATTTTCGGCAGGGAAGAAATATTTTCGGCATGGAAAATCTCACATAGGAGGGATTCTACAATTTGGTGAAGAGGGATTTTAAAATTCGTTTATCTTTTTCTAGCAGGGATTTTGTTGAAGTATTTCAGGGAAATTTGTTACGCAAATAGGGATATTTTGATTGGTTGACCTTATTTTATAGGGATTTGACGTCTTGAATGGAAATTATTTTTTCCACCAGGGATTTTAAAAATCTTTGAGGACCTCCCTGCAAGGACATTTGATTCAACCAGGAAATTCAGAAATGATCTTCTAGTGAGATTTACAAAAATCCGACTCCTGTATGTGTCTTGACCCAACATCCAAGAAAACAGTTGTGACGCTCAACAAATCTTAGGCAAAAATAACACTTGTGACCAATATTGGTCAATTTGATTCCAAGAGAAAAATTGTGGCCAATATTGATTAATTTGACTCCAGGAGAAAAATTTTGATCCATATTATTCAATTTGATTCCAATAGAAAAACTGTGACCAATCTTGGTCAATTTGATTCAAAAAAACTAATTGCAGCCGAACTTGTCCAATCCATCCAAAAAACAACCATCGAATTTCAATTTCTTAATCAGGCTGCAAGAGATTTACATTACATCTGCATACATGCTTTTATTTCGCCCTGAAAAGCATGAAAAATTATCGGCCTATCGGTGGCAAGAGAGGCATGCGTAACACACTTGTCCTTAATTGGCCAAATGTCATTTCTAAATGCCCCGAAAGTAAGCTCACACAAAATTTCATTCAGATCCCAAGAGGGCATGTGGCGAGGGTTACTTGTAAGTTACAACCTCCATGCGTAATATGCTGAACTGAAGGTAGATAAGTATTGAAGTAATATGTTGAACTGAAGGTAGATAAGCATTGAAGTAATATGTTGAACTAAAAGTAAATTAGTAACAAAGTAATATCCTGAAACAGAAGAAATATTGTATATTTGTTATTTGCTAATACCCATTCCGTAATATTCAGTAATCAGGTAGCTCATAAATTAAATTTTTCTATCCTGCAAGGGTCGGGATGTATATACCTCATTATCCAAGAAGAAATAGACTACTTAATTACTAAGAATGACGAACTACCAAAGGGATTAATCCTAGTATTGTAGTAACATTTGAACTCCACGCTACAGATAAAGCTAAGCATGCAAAGGGTTAGTGATTCCAAACCAAAAATAATACTCTCAGCATTTGTTTACGTACAAACAAATTATACATACAGCAATACAAGATAATGTCAGTATGCACATTGAAAGAGCATTTAGCAGTCGCTTTTAAATGACGTATTAATGACCGAGATACAATATCCTAGTAAAAAGTTCAGAATTATGTTTTTCCAATTTTGAGCGCCAGTTGCAATGAATTTGAATTTTAAAATTTTTTCATTTTATTACAGAATTTTTACAGAATTTTTAAATTTTTGATACTTTTAGGAAACTAGAAATCAAAAAACTAGAAAATGTTCAGCTTAATTCATTTAATAGGCAAGTCCCTTATTTTGGTTACACGGTAGGCATAAATTACAATAGTCATCAGTAATTAACTATCAGGATCAGATCATTGCTATCAGCTTATGTAAATATTTTTGGTTGCAAATTCCTTTTGTTTCTCATGACTCAACTGAATTGAAGTACAGTATTCATAAATACATACATAAATTTTTGCCTTCACTTTTTTTTACATATACATACCTTAAAATAAGCAAGTTGGTTCTTAATTATTATGAGGAATTCCTGTGAGGCCCGAATTACTAACTTTGAATGATGGTTATTCAAACAGTTCATTTAATTTTACTTAGGGTTGGGTCTGAAGGAACTTTTGTATTTAGTTCAGCTGAATTGTTGCAGTTTTGATGATAAAACATATAGGGGTAAAAATATGTTGAGTTCTAAAAAATTAAATTAGTAACACATTTGATACTCCAGTCTTTTGATGAATGAGGTGCAAAAAATGCTATATAATAGATATCCAAGCATGATTATCATTTCATTACTTATCGTATTCCATACTGATAACTTCGTCCTAATACTTTGTAACTGCGAATAAACACTTCAATTTAGTGTTTGAGCTTCGTAACAATAAATACCTTCCTATTCCAGACGCCCGATAAAAACATATCAGCTCTTTGGGAAAAGAGTATGTGTTCCCATTTTTTACAATGTTAAATTTCCTCTAATATTTGTAGCCTCGCCATCATAAATGTCCAATTCTGCTCCTTTTTGGGATACTTGAATAAAGAGTCAGCTTTTTGCATGCTTCGTGATAATGACTGATAACAGGCTGCAAAATAAGGATGATGCAATAATTATTATGGGATACAGTGACTTTCAAAAACAAAGTACTTCAATACAGTGGTTAATATTTAACATGACGAGTTTAAATCAGTCTGATTAGTCGTTCATGTCCGTACCTGGGAAAATCTTACAGTGAGTTAAATACATCCGAATCTTTGTCAAGCATTTCAGAAAAGTGCTTTTTCAACTACTGTCTGCTTTGAAGGTATGTATTTACTTCAGTCAATCTGAAACTATAAACCGACACACATATGTATAAGACATTAAAATATTGATTGTAACAGCATCAAGAGTAACTAGCCCTTGGAACGGTGGAACCCACGGAATTTTCGTCTTTTCAATTTCAGTGAACGCAGATCAGATTCAAACAATTCGGGGAAATGGAAGACTGCCAATCACAGAGGTAATTTCAATTAATATAGTGTCAAAATCCTTGGTTGTTGGCTATACAAATAAGGGACTAAATAGAAATAATTTCTACATTGGAAAATATTTGATTCCTGATTTGGTGGAATATGCCACATTTCTTTTTGTAGGCAATTCAAATTCGAACAGTAATGATTTAAAAGTTTGCAAAAATTCAAAAAAATAACAAATGCTTGCCTTAACGAATTTTACTACACTAGTAATACAGTGTATAAAAGGTGTCCTAAACATTTTTGTGACCCTCCAATGTCCATAGAATGGGCAAATGTAGAAGGTATTCGATTCTCTCCTTTTGTAGCAAATTAAGGATGTAACTTGCAATAAGTAGAATCTATGTATGCACATTTGCGTTTATTATGAACTCGTATTTCAGAGAAAGCAACGGAGAGCCCGCGTTGAAGAAAATACGGAAGGATAAGGATATGACTGTCGAGGTTGAACAAAGTGCAGTGGTAATATTTTTAGAAACTCATAATTGTTCAAACATTATGATCATCGTTAATAATAAGTAGAAGTAAGCAAAATAGCAACAACTAACTTTTTCTGCTTATTTAAATTTAGGAAACAAATCCTGTACCCTCAACATCTGCTACCTCACAGGGAATCACTTTCAAGGAAACCGTGCGCGATGTCTACTACCCAATAAATAATCAAGGAAGTATAAATAACCTTACAATAAACTCGCCAACGACTTCGACTTCACGTCAAGAGCGCATTGAATTCAATGTTCACGAATGTATCCAATCTTTTTTTGGAAGAGAAGAATTTATCAAGAAACTGCATGAAAACATTTCAAACATTAGTACACCAAACCCTTCGTCCATAATATCAAAAGCTATTGTGATTTGTGGACTAGGAGGTGTAGGAAAAACTCAAGTGGTCCGAAAATACATTCAAGAGAACAAGGCATGCTACGACCATATTTTATGGATCAATGCCGCGAGCAAAACTGGAGCAGGAAGCAACTTCCGTCAATTAGCTACGAAATTACGAATAGATGTAAACCAAGATGGAAAACAAAACACGGATGAAGATATTATAGAAGAAGTATATGATGTTGTATGCAAACAATTTTCGTTGCTCGTTTATGACAACATGGAACCAACTGCTGATGGTAAGGACGGCATCCCTTGGATGCTTCCAAAAAATAAAAAATATAGTTGGAAAGTACCAGTGATAATAATCACATCAAGAAATCGGGACTGGGTGGACTTTAAAGTGGAGGAACTACAAGTCTTTGATTCGAGTGAAAGCTTGTCATTTCTTTCTTCGTTGAAGTTCGCAGATTGTGAAGATAATCGCATCCTGCTTCAAGAAGTGATAAAAATCTGCCAGGGTTTGCCGCTGGCTTTGCAACAAGTAGTAGCATTCGTTCGGAACAAGCAAAAAGCTCGCGCTGCTCTTCATGAAAAACCATACAATTTAAAAGATTTTTTAAATGACGTTGCTATTCAACAAAAAAAATTTCTCAAGACTAGCCCAGAAGGAGTGAAACATCCAGACCTGTTCACACTATATGATTTGACATTTGAACATATTGCCTCTACAAAGCATGGAACATTGGCCATTCAATGCTTGGACGTAATGGCAATTCTTAACCCCGATCACATCTCAACAGAGCTTATCCAGAAAGTTGTAATCCATGCAAAGGATAAACTTGCAAAAGTGCTGAATTTGCTGAGAAAATTCGCTTTAATTAACATATTTGATGGTTACTATCAGATGCATCGCATGATTCAAGCTGCCATCAACGAGTCAAGGAAAACTGGTACGAAATATACCTACATAAAAGACAACTTTTATCAAATCGTAGACACTGTTGACGATTTAGTAGAAAATCTACATACGAACTCTGACAACGTGCACCAGATGTTAGACAATGTGGTCAGAATTCACGACTACAACCCTGATATTAACACACAAAAATTCCTAAAATTTCAAACAAATCTCGCCTGTAAACTAAAAGACGTCGGCAAATATACAATTGCGATTAAAATATGTACCAAAACAGTAAATTTGAGCAAACAACTTTATGGAACTGGTCACCTGAAAACACAAATTGCGGTAAGCGAATTGGCAGACCTTTTTCTGCGTCAAGGAAAGCATGACGACGCAACACAGCTTTCCAACGCCGTGTTGGAAATACGTATTAAAACCTTGGGTCCCAATCACCCTTATACACTTGTGGCCAAAAATAACTTAGCAACGGTTTTTCAAGCTCAGGGAAAGTATGACGACGCAACAGAGCTTTTCAACGCCGTTTTGGAAATGGAGAATAAAACCTTTGGTCCCAAACACCCTGATACACTTACGACCAAAATTAACTTAGCAATGGTTTCTGAAGCTCGGGGAAAGTATGACGACGCAACAGAGCTTTTCAACGCCGTTTTGGAAATGAGTAATAAAACCTTGGGTCCCGATCACCCTGATACTCTTATGATCAAACATAACTTAGCTGCAGTTTTTCAAGCTCAGGGAAAGTATGACGACGCAAAAGAGCTTTTCAACGCCGTTTTGAAAATATCCAATAAAACCTTGGGTCCCGATCACCCTGATACACTTCAGATCAAAAATAACTTAGCTGCTGTTTTTGCATCTCAAGGAAAGTATGACGACGCAACAGAACTTTACAACGCCGTGTTAGAAATATGTATTAAAACCTTTGGTCCCGATCACCCTAGTACACTTACGACCAAAAATGACTTAGCCGGAGTTTTTGCATCTCAGGGAAAGTATGACGACGCAACAGAACTTTACAACGCCGTGTTGGAAATACGTATTAAAACCTTGGGTCCCGATCACCCTAGTACACTTACGACCAAAAATGACTTAGCCACAGTTTTTGCTGCTCAGGGAAAGTATGACGACGCAACAGAGCTTTACAACGCCGTGTTGGAAATATGTATTAAAACCTTGGGTCCCGATCACCCTAGTACACTTACGACCAAAAATAACTTAGCCACAGTTTTTCGAGATCAGGGAAAGTATGACGACGCAACAGAGATTTTCAACGCCGTTTTGGAAATCAGAAATAAAACCTTGGGTCCCGATCACCCTAAAACATGTAAGACCAAACATGATTTAGCCGGAGTTTTTAAAGCTCAGGGAAGGTATGACGACGCAACAGAGCTTTACAACGCCGTTTTGGAAATCTGTAATAAAACCTTAGGTCCCGATCACCCTAAAACACTTACGACCAAAAATAACTTAGCCGATGTTTTTCAAGCTCAGGGAAAGTATGACGACGCCACAGAGCTTTACAACGCCGTTTTCGAAATATTCAATAAAACCTTGGGTCCCGATCACCCTGATACACTTACGACCAAAAATAACTTAGCCACAGTTTTTCAAGATCAGGGAAAGTATGACGACGCAACAGAGCTTTACAACGCCGTGTTGGAATCACGTATTAAAACCGTGGGTCCCGATCACCCTGATACACTTACGACCAAAAATAACTTAGCTGCAGTTTTTCGAGATCAGGGAAAGTATGACGACGCAACAGAGCTTTACAACGCCGTGTTGGAAATACGTATTAAAACCTTGGGTCCCGATCACCCTAGTACACTTACGACCAAAAATGACTTAGCCGTAGTTTTTCAAGATCAGGGAAAGTCTGACGACGCAACAGAGATTTTCAACGCCGTTTTGGAAATGAGAAATAAAACCTTGGGTCCCGATCACCCTGATACACTTACGACCAAAAATAACTTAGCCACAGTTTTTCAAGATCAGGGAAAGTATGACGACGCAACAGAGCTTTTCAACGCCGTTTTGGAAATATCTAATAAAACCTTGGGTCCCGATCACCCTGATACACTTTGGACCAAAATTAACTTAGCTGGAGTTTTTGCTGCTCAGGGAAAGTATGACGACGCATCAGAGCTTTACAACGCCGTGTTGGAATCACGTATTAAAACCTTGGGTCCAGATCACACTGATACACTTACGACCAAAAATAACTTAGCCGTAGTTTTTGAAGCTCAGGGAAAGTATGACGACGCAACAGAGCTTTACAACGCCGTGTTGGAAATACGTATGAAAACCTTGGGTCCCGATCACCCTGATACACTTTCGACCAAAAATAACTTAGCCACAGTTTTTCGAGATCAGGGAAAGTATGACGACGCAACAGAGCTTTTCAACGCCGTTTTGGAAATATCTAATAAAACCTTGGGTCCCGATCACCCTGATACACTTACGACCAAAAATGACTTAGCTGCAGTTTTTCGAGATCAGGAAAAGTATGACGACGCAACAGAGCTTTACAACGCCGTGTTGGAATCACGTATTAAAACCTTGGGTCCCGATCACCCTGATACACTTTCGACCAAAAATAACTTAGCCACAGTTTTTCGAGATCAGGGAAAGTATGACGACGCAACAGAGCTTTTCAACGCCGTTTTGGAAATATCTAATAAAACCTTGGGTCCCGATCACCCTGATACACTTACGACCAAAAATGACTTAGCTGCAGTTTTTCGAGATCAGGGAAAGTATGACGACGCAACAGAGCTTTACAACGCCGTGTTGGAATCACGTATTAAAACCTTGGGTCCCGATCACCCTGATACACTTTCGACCAAAAATAACTTAGCCACAGTTTTTCGAGATCAGGGAAAGTATGACGACGCAACAGAGCTTTTCAACGCCGTTTTGGAAATATATAATAAAACCTTGGGTCCCGATCACCCTAGTACTTTTACGACCAAAAATGACTTAGCTGCAGTTTTTCGAGATCAGGGAAAGTATGACGACGCAACAGAGCTTTTCAACGCCGTTTTGGAAATATCTAATAAAACCTTGGGTCCCGATCACTCTTATACACTTTGGACCAAAATTAACTTAGCCGAAGTTTTTGCTGCTCAGGGAAAGTATGACGACGCATCAGAGCTTTACAACGCCGTGTTGGAATCACGTATTAAAACCTTGGGTCCAGATCACCCTGATACACTTACGGCCAAAAATGACTTAGCCACAGTTTTTCAAGATCAGTGAAAGTATGATGACGCAACAGAGCTTTTCAACGCCGTTTTGGAAATACGGAATAAAACCTTTGGTCCCGATCACTCTTATACACTTTTGACCAAAAATAACTTAGCAACGGTTTTTGAAGTTCAGGAAAATTATGACGACGCAACAGAGCTTTACACCGCCGTTTTGGAAATCCGTATTAAAACCTTGGGTCCCGATCACCCTGATACACTTACGACCCAAAATAACTTAGCAATGGTTTTTGAAGCTCGGGGAAAGTATGACGACGCAACAGAGTTTACAACGCCGTGTTGGGAATGAGGACCTTGGGTCGCGATCACCCTGATATACTTGCGACCGAAACTGACTTATATTTAGCGTTAGTTCACATGCTCTGAAGTAATTCTGTTCTAATTTAGTGTATATAAATTATATGAACGTTGTAAAAAATGTTTTAATATGGGAATATCTGTACTTAAAAAACAGACTCGTAAGCTTTTATTTCTCGGTTTTTCGGCTAGGTTTTAAGAGTGTTGTGAATACTGTCCAGTTTCTTGTGATGCAATGTAATACTTAAATTAAATGTCATGTAAAGTAGTATTAATAATGTTATATGGAAATAATATTTCAAGTGAGATGTAACAAGTTTAGATATTTACTTGAATCAATAAAACCGTAATTACGGCGGCGATATGGAACTAGTAAAAAGTCCTGCTCCGCAGGGAAATTTTCTTGCCGTGTTGGTTTGTTGTAACATTAAAACCTGGATGATAATACTGTAGATAGATTGCAGATTAGAATCCAATTTAAATGATACAAATCGATAAACACGTGAAAACATCATGGTTGAGCACACTGAGGATCTTCTCACTAAGGCCCTGCGCATACCCGATGTTTGATTCGCAAATCGAGATGAATGCATTTTTATAAATGATTAAACTTATAGGCTAAAAACTTCCTTAAAACCATATTGGCTGTAAATTCATTTCTGTCATCAAATATTTTACCTTGATGTTCATTGCGACAATTTTTATTCTAACTTTCCTTTCAGATGTATCTCTGCAAATTTTCTCTAAACGGGGCTTTCTGATATAGAAACTTATTTACTAACATTTTACAACAAATCACCAAATACGGATACCGACAATTGAGAGTATTCCCAATGAAAAGATCGGCATAACTAATCAGTGCTCGGCACGGGTACGAAAAATCGGTACCCGTACCCGTATCCGTACCCAAAGTGCGGGTATGGCAATATCTGGTATCTATACCCGTACCCATACCCGAGTATCCGGGTACAAATTTTTCATACCCGTACCCGCAACGTAATCTGAAACCATGTACCTGTACCCGCTTTGTACCCGTACCGGAAAAATACTCAAAAATTGTACTCATACGCGGGTATCTCAGTGTCGTACCCGTACTCGTACTCGGGTACTTTATATCCAGATTTTTCTAAATGCAGTACATAGTACGTAATGTTTGATAATGTATGACAGCTTAGTGTGTAATTTTAACTAGCTAGAGCGGTATTTGATATTGTATATTTTCATTGAAGAGTAGAAAAACTAGAAGCGTTTTTGATTAGAAATAAAATTAACTTGCATACTTGCAGATTTATCAAAATATTACCAACCGTAGAAAATTTAGCTGAATCCTATTCTCAACTTCTATTTTGTTATTATTCCTTGGTTGTGCTTATGTATTTATACTTCCTAAAACCTGTTTCCCTAAAAGCATATAATTTAGCTACACAGTAAAAAATACATTTACAGTGTTATTATTAAAAGAGAATTAACACTAAGCTATATGTATTCAGAAACACTAAGAATGCGGACAGAAGTTTCCAACATACGGGCATACGGTATAAAATTCATCAAATGTCGCAATTTTCAACGAATCCAAATACTCGGGTACAATGGTCATGGGTACGAGTAAATGACCCCCTTATACCCATACCCGGTGGGTATATACTAATTTTGAAATCCGTGTACCCGTACCCATACCCGTATCCGTACCCGAAATTTTGAACCCACCAAAGTGTACCCGGGTAGTACCCGAAATTGAACGGGTACACAAAATCGGTACCCGGGAAGTACCCATACCCGTGCCCGTTTACCCGAGTATTACCCATACCCGTGCCGAGCACTGTAACTAATAAGATTATTTACATGAAAATGTACAACTTCTGCAGTTTCAATAACGTCTCATTATCTATAGTTGCTAATTTTCCTCCGTAGCATCTCAAAAGGATTTCGCCAGCATGACCTTTCTGGGAAACGTTTAATAAAGCTTATTGCCAGTTCTATGATTTCCGATTGATTGTGCCTCGAATACTTTTCAATTAGAATAAAATAAGAAAGGAGCAATTGGCTCTCATTTTTTATTTGCAAATTAGATAGGAGCATCAGTACAACCTTGATGGATAGTCTGATTCAGGGGTCATTTTTGTAGGAAGACGGGAAGATTCTTCTCAGGGAAAATATATTTCTGGCAGGGAACATCTCAAAGGGAAGGGATTCTATTTTGCAAACAGTGATTTTAAAATTTTGATGGCAGGGATTTTGAAACTTCTTGGCGTGTTTGAGGAAAATTTGTAAGACACACAGGGATTTGTTGATTGGTTGACCTTATTTGGGAGGGGTTTGACGTCTTATAGGGGAATTATTTTTGCTAATGGAGATTTTGAAAATCGTTGACCTTACTTTCAGCAGGAATTTTTGAAATCGTTGAGGGCCTCTCTGCAGGGACATTTGATTTAGCACGGTAATTAAGAAATGATCTTTCAGGGAGATTTACAAAAATCGGACCCCTGGTCCGATTGGCTCTCATTCGTTGTTTATTTTTATTTGCCAATACTAAAGGAGTATCAGCACCATGTAACGGTTATTTTTCGAACATATCGTTGGCCAAACTTGCTAACCGGCTATAATTTAAAATGCTTAGAACGAAGAACGGCTATAAAGCGCTACCGCTGAAATCTTAAATGTGAAAACCGGCCATAATTCCGCGCTTCCTCTCCTCTCTGCGGACCGGGGTTTATGCTCTACTCAACAGCACAGGTGAATTATGTCCGGGTTTCACTTTAGAGTTTGGAGCGGGAGCGCTATAGCCGGTTTTCATTTTAGGCATTTTAAGTTATAGCCGCTTAGGAAGTTTAGCCGACTGTTTTACTTTTTGTACTTTTTTACGGAGATGTTTTTTTACAATAATATACTCTTACTTTTTGTACTTATTTACGAAGATGCTTTTTTATTTTTTGCTTTGTTAAAAATATGCTGATTTACTTTTTGTGCTTATTTACGAAGATGCTTTTTTATTTTTTGCTTTTTTAAAAATATGCTGTTTTACTTTTTGTGCTAATTTTTAAATTAAATGCAGCTTTTTTATTGGCTCGTAGATTTGGCGCGTAAATTCCAAATTACTTTCTCAGTCCATATTATATAAGATTTTTATTTAATAAATTGCTATAGCAGAAATGAAATGTTATTGCGGTGGTGTACACTCGTTTTAATTTCGCGTATGAATCATAAGTAAGCAAGTAAACTGAACGAGTAATTATGCTTGTCAATAGAGGAATAATACTACAGTTCTACAAAACTAAAGTTAATAATGTTACAAATTTTTCACAAAAAAAACCTCGCAAATCGATAATACTTTAAACAGAATAAATTCTAATAATTAGAGTAAAAATAATAAATTGAAATAAGAATCATCGCCCCGATTATTTAAGGCTGTCGTGTAGGGCGGTGTCAGGTACGTTCATCTCTCCTTACTCTGGTTATTGTGTTATACTGAGCTCAAAAATATCCGTTACAAACGAGGAAATGAAAGTTTCATAATTTTTCAAGGAATAATGTATATATATTAAAGTCCGCTCTCTCAACCGCATATTTTTCCTATAATTACTAGCTTATTCCTATTAGATTTAAAGTCCCCTTATTTATAACGCACAAAGATCTTCGTCTTAACGTATAAAATCATCATAATCTCTAATCCATAAATTCGTCATCAATATTAAGTCACAAAAATCTGTATTTATCAAAAGCGTAAAAGGCCGTTTAGCAGTGTTGCGACCAAATCAAACAATTTCAGTTTCGAAATTTTATTTGAATCCGGATTTCAAATCTCTACATTATAACGACCACTTGATGGAGTCTGTGGCAATTCAAATTGTGCGCTGTACTGCTAAAATAACCGCGCAAGATTTAGGCATACAATAAGTCTCCACGACTGGGCTTGATTCGCAAGGGTTCATTCTTTTATTACGTCATCACCACAGGGGGGAGGGGGGACGAGAAGAAATGACGATGATGAAGGTAGGAGGAGGGGAGGGTTTAATAGAAATGACGACAGTAACATCATCCGCGGGAAATTTAAATGTTTACTGAGCTTATTTCTAAAAACCTAAAAGCTAAAGCTGAAAAAAGCTGAAAGTGAGCTGCGTAGACTGACGTCTATTCACAGTACTATAAATTGGATGAGTGAAACGTATTGGGTTCGACGTGTTTAGACTAGACTCCTTCAATTTAATACGAATCCAAACTGTTCCACGTGATATTGTCACCGGTAAACATGTGCCACGGGTGTATCATTGGTTACTGATGACGTAATAAAAGGAGGGGGAGGGGGGTGTAAACAGTCGATGATGAACATGATGATGTTCTGGACAAGGGGGGAGGGGGGGTAAAAATATGGCAAAATTTTGATGACGTAATAAAAGAATGATCCCTAAGCTGTTTAGCCATTTCACTGTATAGCAAGCCACTATATGTAGTATACTATCTCGCTATATATCCAAGCAAGCCGGTGGTATACACAGCAAGAAGCTAGCCGAGAAGCACAGCGAGGCGAGCTGAGCGATCTGAAACTCTGTCGCAGAGGTCCTCTGCACTCTGCGAGGAGAGATGCTGAGGAGGAGAGCTTTTTCAGCTCGCTGTTCTTCTCGGCTTGCTTGTTGCTTGCTTGCTGTATATACCTCCGGCTTGCTTCGATATATAGTAAAGTAGTATACTACATACTACATAGAGTAGAGAGCGGCTTGCTGCCTGCTGTATAATGGAATGAGCGCGCCAATCTATCTTTACATTAACAGTACACTCCTACCTACATCATGCATCGCAATATCGCACTCAAATATATAGCTTCGGCTTGCTGTATATACCACCGACTTATCCTCTACTAATTTGAAAGAGTGGGCCATCTTCATCTTGGTGTGATACGGATTTTAGAAACAAATTTAAGCGCGCAAAATAAATTACTTAAGTTATTTTAAAATTATTAAGGACTGCACAGCCAGCTATTGCTGGCTCAGAATGGCAAATGTAAATAAGGAAAGCAGTAAATTGTTACATGCAAAATAGTTGGCTGCGCTGTCCTATGGTGAAGGATGAATCTACAGCGCGCGTAAATTTGAATCTCAAATCCGTATTACACCAAGACGAATACGAAGACGGCCCACTCTTTCAACTTAGTAGAAAGGATTATACAGAAGTAGTAGCAAGGGCGGCGACATTGTCACGGGCAGTCATCCACCACCAAGACGACCAATTATTTAAAAATTAGAAGAGAAAATTATTGATACAAAATATTAAAAAAATTATTAAGGCGTTATACAGTAGCAATACGTAAGTGCAGATGCTGCTGATAGTGCAAATGAAAGTAGCATACATAATTATCCTGTAGAGTACTTGAACTCCATTAATCCAATGGAATGCCGGCTTCTTTTTTTAAATTTAAATTAGATCGATTATTACTCTACTCCGAAATTTAAATACTAAACGGGGTCTACGGGAAAATACACGGCTGATTATTACAGAAATCAAGCATAAAATTATATTCGCAAAGGGTTTAACAGATAGGGCGAAAGGGGAAACAATGTTTCCTCCCCGAGTTACTTACACTAACTTCAAATGAAGGAGAATATCCATTTTTCTCATGAAGAAGATAATTTCCTGTTAAATTGAGCATCTCGATGCCCATAATCAAGTCGCAGGGTCAAAGGTTTAGTAAACTAGGCATTTGGTTACCAAAGCCTGTTTTTACTCATGTTCAAGCAATTATTATGCTTTCGAGAAATTTGAACACAAGGAGAGGATTATGTAATGGTACAATGGTAATAGTTAAGCACTTAGCTAATAATATCATTCATGTTGAAATATTGACAGGAAGTGCTCAAGCTCAAGGTGTTATAGTGTTCATACCACAAATTGATTTAATTCCGTCTGACCCCTGACATTCCATTTCCACTCAAAAGAGGGATGTTTCCTATCAGAGTGAGTTTTGTAATGACTATTAATAAAAGTCAAGGGCAAACAATTGATTGTTTGAGAATATATTTACCATCTCCAGTTTTTACAGATGGACAATTATATGTTGCATTTTCATAAGCTACATCAGGAAAGAAAGATAAAATCAAAATTATCGATACTGAATATCAAGGGAAAATGCTTGATGGTAGAAATGAAATATTTACAACAAATGTATTTAAGGAAATTTTTAAAGGATAAATTAACATTTGTATGTTAAAGCGGGACTAACTCCCAGTCGCGACCTACGGGTCAAACATGGGGCAAGGACAGGGCCTTGGTGGGAAGTTCCCAAGTGCGCTCAATCATGATATTTTGTTTGAATTATTATAATATTTCAAATCTTAATTCTCATTATAGTAATGCATATTCTAGCGTATATGCAAGAGTACCCAAACCTATTAGTAATTATTCCTGCTGAGCAGGGCTTTCTACTACTACAATTTATTCACGCCCCCTAAATTGATTTAAAAAACCAAATCAATTGAATGAATAACCGATTTGACCAAACTAAAAGTAGTGTTTCATTTGAATCCGAATTTTATTTGCATTTCAAATCAACAAATTATTTGAAATTGGATTTGATTTGAATTGGATTTGAACATGGTTTTTCAAGTTTGAGCTAGCAAACACGTGAATATGGTTAAGTATAAATCAGCCAAACAATTCTACTCACTAAGCTCACTGGGCATTTGGCTAACAACTGAACCATGCCTCTTTACAAGTTTATGCTGTAACAGCATCCTATACACAGTCAGCAAGTTGGTTCCTGTTGCTAATAAGTACTACATATGCACACCAGTTGTTGATGCTCCTAAACAAAACTAGCCATTTTTGACACATTATGGAATGTGTGTTTATGTTTATAACACAAGTTACAAACTGCCAAAATAGTAGTTATTCTTTTCTTATATATATATTTTAACACATTTTAATACAAACTTTCACCACCAAAGCGCAACATTTTTTAGAGGTGAAGAAGCTAAATACTTTTCCAATTCATTCGTTGAATCAAGATTAGGTCAGTTCATTTGATACTATCATCAGGCACTCCGGAATAAGGGGGGACAGGAGGGACAATGTCCCTCCCAAAAAACATCAGGGAGGGACACGCTATACTGCTGTCCCCCCCACTTTTCAAAAATCAAATAAGCCTTTTCCTGACTTTTTGCTGTCAGGACTGCAATAAAGCTTCAATTTTAAAACAAAATCCTGCCCAAATTGCTATTAGTTGTATTTAAAAAACATTAAAGAATTTATTTCTTCTAAACAACAGTGTTTATACCGTGTTGCCAAATATCCTTTTCATCCCGCAATATTCTTACTTCGGTTTATCTCGGTTCATTTAAGTAACTGCCAGAATTAAGTAGTGCAAGTTGTGGTTCATGACACTAGTCCGAAATAGATTTTTAAAGCGACCCATTTTATCCTTCATAATGATTTTGAACTTAAGTGATTTTATGTCAGTATTGCAATACTTTCATGGTTGAGTTTGTGCGATAGAGTGATAATACAATTAGTAACTTTGGAATTCAACGCAACTCCGCTAATCAAGGAATTAGAGGATATTTTTATATCCTTCATTCTTTGCTATTGTTGACCTTTTTAAATTTGGAATATTGTTTCCCACTACCGTTGACAAACAATTTGATCTCCTCTTACCAGAAAGAACCAGAACAAAACTTTGATCTGGATCAAAAGTTGACAATTTGAAACTTTTGCTTTGAACTTTGTTCCAAATTAATGACACATCAATTAATCTGTTCCAAAATGTCGGACCAGACAGTTAATACCATTCCTGTATTAGGAGCTTAACGGAAAATTCGGTCGTAGCAAATTATAAACTCGATGGGTTTGTACACGCTAATACTACTGAAAAGAATGCAACAGAGTATTGAAACTTCCACCAAATGGGTTTATTTCAGGATATTAATATTCCCATTAAATATAGTTACATTGTTTGAAGAAACATTTACTTCAAAGAATTCACCGGTTCAATAATGGGTTCATTTGGTCTGCACTAGGGGTGATTATCTCGTTGGTTTTAAAATTCTCGTTTGTCTCGTTCTCGTTTCTGTAAAAAATACGAGAACGAGATATTTCGAAAACCAGATTAGCGAGAGTAAGCAATGAACGAGGCAAACGAGACAGGGCAAAAACATGGGCTTTTTGTTGAAATATATGCAACTTAATTGTAGCCTGCACAAATTCTGGTAAGAGAACGCAGAAGTTTATATAATTTCACATATCAAACCAATCTCAAGACGCAAAATATATATTTTTGGGTTTGGACCATAAAATTTGAAAACATGAAAACACTGAAAAAAGTAAATGAAGGCCTCCTGTAATAATAACTAGAACCGAGAGTTGCAAAACGTCTCAATTGGCCAAATGGTATAGAATAACACCTCATTTTCCCCACTGATATTGGCTTAAACAAGATTTAATTGCAAACGATCTTCTCGGTAAATAAAGCGAGATATCTCGTACAGTCTCGTTGATGCGAAAAGAACGAGACAAACGAGATTCTCGTCTCGTTGTCTCGTTATGCTCACCCCTAGTCTGCATGGTCCGACGGATGCACCACGCCATGTACTTCTAAACCAGTAAATCTATCGGATAATGTTCCTTGGACCAATATTGTGGAACAGATCTTCCTTGGACCTGACCAGACCACAAATCAAAGAACATATTGAACCATTCTCGTAGTTAGTTAGCAATCAGTATATGAATCTATGATACCTATATTTGAAATCCATAAACTTTTGCTAGTGGTTCTACAAAAATGTTTTTAATATATGAGATATATGAGATCTTTTGCTTTTAACGTTTTTTTAAAATTAGAACATCTATAATTTACACGGAATTATACGATTATCTAGCGAAAAATTATTTGTAACCTTATATGTACACACATACGTTTGTATATGGTCACTAGCAAAGAAACTAAGACTAATTAAAAATGTTGTCCCCCCACTTTGTCGGACGTTCCGGAGTGCCTGACTATCATACAGAACATCGTGTTCAGGTTCATCATTAGTAGGCATTTCTTCGGGGATATTCACCATGTTTTAATAGTCCTAAAATACCATGTACATATAAAGCATTATAAGGTCAATAGGACGATCCTTGGCGCGCCTCTTTCAAATAACACGTAAAGTGATTTTTCTCCCAAAATTAATTTCTAAAAAATCACATTTTTCTGAGAAATAAGTGAATACACCGAAATCCAACGATTCAGTCTCTCTTCTTAGTCCCGTGCACCCGTTTTAGGTTATTTCTGACCTCCGCCAGGTCTACCTGAAATTATCTGGCTCTCGTGCATACCCTACACTCAAAACCAACATAGTGGAATTAAAGCCTCAGACCCTTGACTGATACCTATTGTCTTTGTCCGATCTCGTCCGGAGGCCGCCTTTACTTGGTAACGCCCGGGAATACCAGGCCAGTTTTAGCAAAATTTTCTTGGCATAAAAGGCAATTACCTGAGGTATTTCCCGGGCTCTCACTAAGGCGAGTTCCTGTTTTTTCTTTAAAATCCAAAACTATAAAAAAATAATTACTTACTGCCCGGCCTGGAACTCCTGTGCTGGGCTGGAATAATAGATCCTGCTCTCGAAAGTCACTCTGTTTCTCACTTCTAGAGTTCTGGAGGGCTCAACTTGTGCCACACCCGTAAGTAAGCCGAAACAAACTGAGATGCCCCTCGGACATTCTCCAACCAGGCAATACTCTAACCAACCCTTTAGCCAACCGGAGTCAGGCAAAAGAAAATAGATTTCAAGGACATGACATCCGAGGTCAGTTTCACGGATTCGCCCAAAAAACCAAAATGCGACTCCAACTCTATAACAGATTTTTCCCGTCTAATTCTCTCAACCAAAACTGACCTCCTTCGAGAAATGAAAAAAGTTGAATCTAATCTTGTAGCACGACTCGATACGAAGGTGCAAGCTTTGGAATCTAAATAATCTGTACTCCAGGAAAACTTCGAGAAACCGCTAGATATATCCCATCAACTTCAAGTCAAATTGCAGACTCAAGATGACGAAATTGGAAAATTAAAAGAACAGATTCTACAGTCAGTCAACAACTCCAAATTTCAAGGAATTGGACTGCGCGCTCTGAATGCAATTATAAGAGGATTACCAGCACCAGCCAACAATAGCAACAGTGAAGTGGCACTGACAGTAAAAAAGGGGTTAATCTCGAAACTTTGGGACCACAACGATGATATTACAAATTGTATGACCTGGTTTGAAATCGCTTTTCTTCCAACTAAACCTAAGCTCAACTCGCAGCAGATCAGTGTACACAAGGGTATGTATATACTCAAATTTTACACCAGAAATAACCTTCTCTTATTCAAATCTAGAAGCAAGCGTTTGCAGGGCACCGGTTTATTTATCTCGGATGATCTATCTCCCGAACTTCAACAAATTAGGGGGCACCTACTTACAATGAGAAAAGAAATCAGGCATAAAGGCACGCCCTGCTTTGTCTACGCAAACCGTTATCTGATTGTGAAAGCTGACCCGGACATAGAGCAATTTTTTGAATCAGACGGCTCCACACTTGTGAAAATTTCCCGTATTCCCAATCGAAAGCCTAGACCATCCTAATCCTCTCGCTCCTCACAACATCCCGGACCTTCCCTGCCCTACGATGTAAAATTGTATTTTGGAATTGCTCCGGTATAAAAACTTTCATAAATATAAGTAAATCTGACAAGTCCTGTTTTTTTGATGCAGACATTTTCGCTTTGGCTGAAACTTGGCTAACCCATACTGACTCTGGCCTTGCAGTTAATGATTTTTGTGATTTTAATATTTTTTCTAACCCGGCCTTGAAAATGAGACAGATGGGGAGGCCAAGTGGTGGTCTTTTAATTTTTATTAAAAAACATCTTATTGTACTTAAACAAACTAATACAAATAATTTCCTAAGCACCTTTGTATTAAAACATCGTATTTCACACAAAATTGTAATTGTACTTTTTCTATATGTTAGGCCAGACAGTAACTGGTTTTTACAAAAACTGGAAGAGGTCATGGAAAAGACGTTAATTGAATTTCCTGGAGGGATTATGCTTATCTGTGGGGACTTCAATGCAAGGGTTGCGGAGTCCAATTTTTTCCCAGACATTTCCTACCCCAAACTCCAACCAAAAAGAAGCAGTATGGACAAGGTTATTAACCGCCGTGGGAATCTGGTTTTCTCAAAATTCGCGGATCTAGATATGGTTCTGCTTAATGGGCGCTGTTATAGCGACACCCCCGCTAATTTTACATTCGTTTCTCACAATGGGTCAAGTGTAATTGATCTTTTTTGGTCAAATACAATTGGCTTAACTGAGATACACGATCTCTACCCTCTCGATATACCGCTATCATCTCACCTCCCAATTTGCCTTGAACTCAGCAACATGCCTGCCCCTCTTACTAAAGAGTTGCCTAAAGTCACGAAATCTGGTATAAAATGGAATGGCCTGTCGAATGAGTATTTATTTTTATTTTTAAATGATAACTTATGCACAAATCCAGAAAATCTGGCGTCCACTTGTTACAACATTGCCATTTGTGACGCCGTTAGGAATGCGGCAGTAACATCAAGAATGCAGTATACTGTTTCAATACGAGAGCGTAATCAACAGGACAAACGTTGGTTCGATCAGGAATGCCGGAAAGCTCGGGCACACATCTCTGTTAAACTAAAACTACTACGTAAAAATTTCTCAATATCTGAAACACGTTTGGAGTACCTGGAGGCCAGGAAATCTTATAGAGACTTAATTAAACGTAAAAAAGGGACCACATTGACTTTATACAATCATGTATGCGTAATCCGAAGTCTATTTCGAAGTTTTGGAGGTGCTTTAATATGTTCAAACTTCGAGCTAACAGTAATAATCCCATCCCTACTGAAATATGGGAAGAATTTTATGCAAATGTTATGCCTAAAAAGCAACCATCTAAGTACTGCTTCACGCAGTCATCGGATGTTTTTCTGGATGCTCCAATCGGATTATGCGAGCTTGAAGCAGCCCTAAAAACCCTCAAAAATAATAAATCTCCTGGAATTTACGGAATTAGCAACGAATTATGGAAATACGCCACCCCCGATCTTTATTACCACCTCTTATCTCTTTTTAATCAGATTCTTGATAGTGGCTCCACACCAAATATGTGGTCAGAGATTGAATTGTTTATGCTTTTTAAAAAGGGAGATATCTCCCTGCCTAGTAACTTCCGGAGCATAGCTCTCATTAACACTATTACAAAACTTTTTAAACATTTACTCTATAATCGCCTTTCATCGTGGTGCGAATCTAAAAATATTCTTCCGGAGACCCAAGCTGGCTTTAGGAAAAACTGAGGCTGTATAGACCAGATATTCTCACTTTTAGCGATAATTCAAATCAACCTACAAAACCCGGGTGGCAAATTATTTGCGCTATTTGTAGATTTAGCTCGCACTTTTGATGCTCTTAACCATGACTTGCTTTGGAAGAAGTTAGATAGCTACGGAATAAGTTGTAAATTTATTAGGGTACTGTTCTCGCTATATAATAGTGCATTTCTTAAAGTGAGAGTTAGAGCAACCCACACCTCGCCTTTCAATGTCTCTCAGGAAGTCCTGCAGGGGGACATTTTAAGTCCCTTACTTTTTGCCCTATACATAGCAGACCTTGATAAATACTTCCACAGTAAAGGGGAAACTCCGGTTGGTTTAGGAGGAGGTAACTCGATCAATCACCTCCTCTTAGCCGACGACAACGTCACCCTTGCCAACTCCAAACTTAGCCTTCAACATAAAATTGATATTCTTGATGAATATTGCGAAACAAACTTTCTTTCAATCAACCTTTCAAAAACAAAAATAATTATTTTCCGAAATGGCGGGAATTTATACATTTCCTGGTCATGGCATATTGGAGGCTCCAAAATCGATATAGTTTCGGAATACACATACTTAGGGGTTAAATTCACACCATTTGCCTCCTTCAAAGCAGCAGCAAATGATATGAAAAGAAAAGCTATGTCAACAATTGGTCCTACTATTAAGATTTTAAATTCCGCAAGAACTGATTCTTGGGAGTCAAGGATTAAACTCCTAGACTCTGTGGTTATTCCGCCGATGACGTATGCATCGGAAATTTGGGCTCTCAGCATTCCTGCAGAGATGGAAATTGTTCAAAATCAATTTTTGAAGAGAATGCTATGGTTGCCTCAATGTACTCCGTCGCATGCTCTCAGAGTGGAAACCGGAAGGTTAAAGGTCTTTTTCCGTATTACAAAATGGGCGCTTCGATATAGGTTTAAAATTCTCCTCATGCCCTCCAACAGAATTGTTAGAGTATGTTACGATAGGTTAAGGACCAAGTGCAATACTTTTGGTGTTAATGGTAGGGTCCCCTGGCCTAATTTCATTCGTGGCCTCCTGATCGAACATGGTTTCTCCTCGGTTTGGGTATTTCAGTCGGTAAAATACTTAGCTGGTTTTTTAAAGTCATAATTGCAACAGTATATGAATCATTTATAGCAGATGACATTGAAAAAATTACTTCCTTCTCCTCGCTTCCAATGTACAAATACATCAAATCTCACTTCTCTACCTCGAGATATCTCCCGCACAACATGCCCTTCCAGTATATCCGCTTGTTTGCCAACATCAGGCTTAACTCTCCGACCTTATATACCACCAGAGTTAAGTTCAAACTCTCCTTCCCCAACCATTGCATTGACTGTAATCTCCAGGAACCGGATAATCTCGTACATCTCCTAACCAGGTGTAGTTTATACAACCTACCTAGACGTTCGATACTAGGAAAATATAATATTAGTGAATATAATTCTGAAATTCCTCTTCTTGCACTCTTTAGAGATCCCTCCAAAGATTTTATGTGTGATATTTTTAAGTATGTCTATAATTGTACTATTAGGAGTAATCTCCTTTTTTGATTATCAAGTTAATAATAATGTATGGATGATATGGGCGCCGCCCGAAAAGAATCCTTGAACCAATAAATAATAATAATTATTATTATTATAAGGTCAATAATCTTCAGCGTTTTCTATATTGCATCGTTACGAATACCCATTTTCAAGGTACAAATTGGTTGAAACGTAGAGAATATTTTGAGTTGCGTCGAAATCTTAAACAAATATTTGGGATAATTTTCGCAAGGAAGCTTTATTTCAATTATTAATTCCGATAGTTTTTGTACAGCGTATCTATATATAGTTTACATTTGGACATTGCTTTAGTAGGTTCATGTCTGGTTTAATTGAGAATTGGCTCCTTGACATGGCTATGAATGACAGGGGGTCATGTCCAACCTATTAATCAAATTTGATGGAGCCAGTCGCTTCCCTTGAGTCTCAAAAGCAGTCTTTCTCCAGGGGGTCTTAACTCATTCTTTTTTCTTTCAATCACTCCAGGAATGACGTCATCAGTTTCAAAAATCAGTGCTGAAAAAAGGTCGACTTGAAAAAATTCACTGTTGATTAAAAAAATTATTTAAAATAAGCTAAAAAATTTTGAGCCTCCGACTTTCAACCAAAAATATTCTTGGGATGATTGGCATCTTGTAATGTTAAAGTGTTCAGCGCAAAAGGATCTGTGTATTTGTAATTTTAGTACATTCCCACAGACAGCTTTAGTTTTGATTTTAGTCTCAATTCCAAACTTTAACTTACACCCTTTTTTGACTGTCATCCAGATTTGAGAAGAATTTGTTTATTCACTCTGAAGGTCCGCGGAATTTTTTATGGACCTTCTGGACAGGGGCTGTGGAAATATCATTCCCTAAATTATCCAATTATAGTGAGTGTCTTTTTACAATCATAGACACCCTTTTGCACTGTTTGTATTTTATAATGGATCTAACGATTATTTAAAATTCCCACCAATAATCGTAATCTGCGTTGCGGGAACAAATTTTGAAAAAATTGTTAGGACTCATATTCAAATTACGAACGTGGAAGCTCTTGTGACATTTGCTGTCGATTTGAGAGAAAATTTAATATTTAATGTACGCATTTTAATGGACACCAGTTGATTACAAAACGCGAACGAAGAAATGATTTTATTAATAATATTTCAGCGCCACCCAGTACAATTTTTTTGCTCAGCAGCTATTACATTAGATTGCTGATTTAATATTTGAAAGCAATTAGATTGAAATCACAACGCTCTAATTTGCTTATTTTTCAAGCGCGTCTCAATAAGATGGTTTTCCTAAATGAAAACGCATGTCTTTTTTGCGTATCCCATTTATTAAATACAATAAGTTTGTTTTGGGGAAATTCGGGAAGTTTGACAACTTTACTTTTAATGAGGCAGAATTCAAAAGGGGTCAATTGTACTGTCAGAAGAAGAAAGAAAAAGAAGAAGATAGAAATTATATTGAAATAATCTGAAGCCCAAATTGGCTAGGCAAAATCATATGTGGAAAGCAAAGAGATTTAAAATATTTACAAACAGTAACATTGGGAATTTTGTAGCTTTAACGTTGGTTCTTTTATATGGGCTAAGACAAAAGCCTCTTAAGCACCCCGTACGCATTTGAATGGACACCTGTGGATTACAAAAGGCGGGCTAAAAAATAATTGTGTATCTTGTCAGTAGTTCAACGCCACCTTGTGAAATTTTTCTGGTCAAAGTGTAAATTAGTGTGTGAAACTGGAGAACGTTTTGAATTTGGTGAGGATGGAATTACAGCCACTTATTTGCCTAACTGTAATAAAATTGTTTTCAAGATCCTGTCACAATAAACAACAAAAGAAGCTTTTGCCATTAAAATGTTCCTGGTGACAGTTGGAACTGCTTCTTCACGGTGGGGTTTCCATCAGAATCGTTATTATCTGACAGTCTTTGAGTTTAATCGATAAGCGGATTCTTTGACGTTCAGAACCAACATTCGATGGTGTTTCACAACTATTAAACTTTCCGCGAGAGTAAAATATCAAGTTTAATGTACGCAATAAGGAAGCACCCAGCTGCCAATAAAAAATCTGGAAAAAAAATCTAATATTAATGATGTTTTCTCAGCATTTAAACCAACTATTTTTAGTGTATTACTGTGAAAGACAATTTTCTTATTTCCCGGGTAAACTTTATTGACATTGTACAACTTTTATAAAAACAGTTTGAAAAGTATGTACATCTATGAAACATTATTAATTGAAAAGATTAATAATTTCATATTGTCTGAGGATTTTTAGTTTGTTTACTTGTATTTCCTGCGTTTATTTGTGAGAGAAATTTGGAAAAATGTAATGAAATTTCGAAAGGGAATTTGTGGATTTAAAGTATTTGGGAAAGAACTGTTATTGATTTGTTTGATAGAATTTGATGAAAGGCGGAAATGATCCGAAGAGCATTTGATGTGCTCAACTTTTTGTATTATTTCTATTGAACTCTGAGTCAGTGGAAACGGTTTAAGTGAACCTGATTCTCCACTTATCTGGTATTTATGGGAAATATAGGAAAGTTTTCAGGTCTTTCAGGCATGCTGGTGGCTATAGTTATAAGGGCGTTATTCATACTGTGGCTGGCTCCTTCAACAGGTTGCATCCTGACCAATTGTCGTCTCAGGAATTGCCTCATGGTCAATTCTGCTAAAACCTATTGACATATTTTTTTCAAATAAAAGATGTTAATATGCCCGACTTCCACATGGATTAATAGAGTTTCAACATAGGATTTAAACACTGACCTTAACATCGGATTTTAACATTAACCTTAACAGAGGGTTTCAACATTGACCTTAACATAGGACTTCAACATTGACCTTAACATAGGATTTCAACATTGATCTTAACATAGGATTTTAACATTGACCTAAACATAGGATTTCAACATTGACCTTAACATAGGATTTTAACAATGACCTTAACAGAGGGTTTCAACATTGACCTTAACATAGGATTTCAACATTGATCTTAACATAGGATTTCAACATTGATCTTAACAAAGGATTTTAACAATGACCTTAACATAGGACTTTAACATTGACCTTAACATAGGATTTCAACATTGACCTTAACATAGGACTTTAACATTGACCTTAACATAGGATTTTAACATTGACCTTAACAGAGGGTTTCAACGTTGACCTTAACATAGGACTTTAACATTGACCTTTTGCAACATTTTAATCTGTTTCTATACGAATGGTTGGTGCTGGCTGTCAATAACGGTAAATCCATAAGTTGTAATTGCAGGGGCGTTAAATAGCTTCAACGGATCCTCTTTCTGTTGCAAGCAATACACAGTGTAGTGTGTACATACAGATATAAAACAACAACAAAAAATTGCACAATGTAAATATTTACTCCTTAGGTGCCCCACGGCCAGAAAAACTCCTCTCATAGTTCAATAATAAACAGAATTATCAAATATATGTTTTTTTACGCTCATTTTTTGAATGATGGATTGTGATCCGAACGGAAAAATAAAAATAAAGACATTGTTTCTCTAAATCTCCGTTTCTAATAACACTTCTTTACATTAAACCCTTACAAACATTGGAGAGATTCTTCCCAGGAATTTGTACCCTCACAATCATAAAAACATTAGGTCATCTATGTATTTACCTATATAAACATATTTGCATATGGGCTCAAAACTACAAGAGAAGACAGGAGTGTCTGGAAATCCAGAGAGGAAGAGAGTGAGAGTGAGCCATGACAAGAATTTGATTTCGTGACACTTCTGCGTCTCTTCTCTTTTTAAGGATTTTTGTAGTGTCTCTTCCCTTTGATTTTTTTCTCTCTTAAAAATATGTACATCTCTTCTGCCATTGAAAATTGGACTAGAAACAGTTGAAACCTGCGGGAAAAAATCCGACGAGCTAAGAAAATACAAGGAACTGAGGAGTCACGTTTGAATAATTATTTGGAATTAAATTATTCGATCGAGCAAAATCGAGTTCCAGCAATAAATGAAGTCTCCTAATACCCAATGGGGATATGGGGACGGAGACAATAGCTTTTTTCCACTCTCTTAGAATCTGTTTTTTCCTATACTAGAGCCATGCATTTTTTGGGTAGGTACAATGTAAGGACCGTATGTTATTTTCGGTTTGGTGTGTTCTAACGTGGATCTGTTATGCTAATTGACATATGCAATTCCTACATGTATGGGCCTAATGCGCTTAAATAATAACAATTATTCCTTAAGTATTAAAATAAATTAATATGCGTAGCATTTAAAAAAATATTCTCAGAAGTTGCTAGGCTTCAACGTCGTTCATTGTTTTTTGTGTTAAAGGTTAAGTATTATTTGGAGTTAGCACATATGTGGACATAGCCAACTGACAAGTCTAATCTTCTAGATTGAATGTGTAGTATTTAATGTTATAGGGTGAAACTGTGAAAGTATGGTTTTGTAATGCATTAAATCCATAATCTGGCCATTATGAGGAAAATACTCCAAAAATGGCAGTGTTTTTGTCCAAGTCTAAAAATTACAATTTGTGTTAATAGGGCACTGTGTGATAATATTTTTAACCCAGGAAAAAATGTTTTATGAAAAGTTGTATCTCTTATAGCAGAAGAGTACACTCTTTTAAATTAAATCTAAAATTGTAACATGATCTTAGCATTTATTCACCCCACAATTACAATATACGACTTTACAATAAATGTACGTTTTACTATATAGTAGGGTAAAAGATAGAACTTTGAGATCGCATATAGGTTATTACATTCCCGAAATAATTTTCACTTGAATAATTAATTATTGTATAGTTTAAGGACCAGCTTGATTGCATAAGTGTCAAACTTGCATGTATTAGGGCCAGGATATTTTACTCCAGTGCTTAATTTAACATTGGGAGGGAAATGGGTCTTCGTGATATTAAATTACCCATAAATTTCTAATTATTAGCACTAGGACTGGGGGAGACACGCTCTGGTAGAAATGCATTCGGAGCATTACTATTATTTCTAATATTTATGACGGAGCTCGTGAATCTCACAAGGGCTTTTGTCAAGTAAGGATTTCCTTCTATTTGCATTTGAATAATTATTATTGGAGGGGAGAAGCTTATACTTCAAAATCCTATGCTTAATAATTACACGAATTGAACTGAACCTTCAATAATAATACTTCTCGCGGAGTTCCGAAGGATATGATAAAGGCTAAAATGTATTTATCACATAAATGTAAGGATAATGTATATGATGTTGTATGTATAGGGCACGTAGGAACAAGGGCTGGATTCTTATAAAATTTTACATTCATAGTGAAAGGGAATTTTAAAGTAAGGGATTGCTAAGGGAGTGAGAAAAAAAGAGGAAAACGTATTAGTCCGAGAGGAATGGTCGTAAATAAAATTCCAAAATAATAGAAATTCACAGATGCTCTTGACTCCCGACTTTTTCATATCTTCAAGTATTATTTACCGCCTAGTGCCTTCTCCGCTTTTTTTCTTTTGCAATTTTGTGTGATTGTGCGCTTTAAAGCCTTTGCAAGGAATTTGGAGCGAATCGCACGTAGTTGAAGTACTTCGCGTGTTTAGAGTATAGAGAGACAAAAAGAGTGATTTCTGGGATTATTGTGTAAATTTGAATATTTTTGCATAAGAATAGTAGCGTTGTATGCATAGCTGAAGGAGAAGGAAGTTATGGGGGAATGTTTTGAGTATTTTCTGTCCTTATGTCAAAAGTATAGCTCCTTATTGAGTGATTACCTTGCGGAACCGTACTCGAACTCGTACTCGAAATCGAAGCATCGAGTATGAACTCCAATCCAAGGTACTCGTACTCGCCACATATACGAGTACTCAGGAAAATACTTGAAATAAGCGACCGAGTTCCAGTTCAGAACCCGAACTTGTTTCATACTCGCGAGTACGGAACTGTAAATACCGAAATCCCGTACTCGTACTCGTGCCGTGACTCGAGTCTTCATACTCGAGTTTTTAATAATAACAAGACCACAATTGAACAGTGATTTTTTTTAGATTCATTTAATTTCTCACAAATAATTCCCCCAAAATTTTAAATTGAACATCCAGTTGGTAAAGTGTCTCTGTAAATTTAATTACCATCCAAGGAATCAAGACTTCTCTTGGACACCGCAAGCTGGCCTTTTCCTTTAAAAATTCCTCTCTTTACTGGAAATTCAAAAGTTTGCAACACTTGTGTGCACGTGTACGCGTACTCGTATATTGAGCATGTGGTACTCGAACTCGAACTCGATAACCCTTATGAGTATTTTTATTGGACTCGTACTCGTTTGATACTCGTACTCGTAAGTATGTGAAAAATCGTTACCCGTACTCGAAACCCATTTCAAGTATCGAGTATTCACAAAAATTTGGCCGTACTCGGCTCGAACTCGTACTCGTACTCGATACTCGCCGGTATACTCGAACTCGATAAGGAGCTATAGTCAAAAGCAAGCCCTTGAAAGTAACAATGTTTTTATCTAGAATTCTCATACAAATGAACGAATTTAAAATTTCCTATCAATACACCTGAAAAAATAAAATCAACACAAAAATTTGTTACACACTTTGTTCCAAGATTTTTCCAGGAGAAAATTTGAATGGGAGAAAGCCCTTAAATTTTTTTCCTCACTATTTTTCTACTCTTTACTAGATTTTATAGGTTGAAGGGGAAAATATCAAAATGATCATGAATCACTTCATTTTTAAGGGGAGATGGAGCCAGGGCTTGAGTATTGGTCTGAACATCTGCATGCATAAAGTATGAAATACGTGACTATGAAGAATATGAGGAGATCCCACTGTTTCCGTTTCCTTCCGCTAAAAATCCAACTGTTCCTTCTTTAGCCACTCTCCATATAATCTTTTTTCTCGACTGTGTATGCAGAAACCATGGGCCGGGCATATGAAAAAAATAGGGGAAAAAAATAAGTAAAAATTCTGCACTTCTCCAGGGATTATTTCCAGTAAGAAACGCTTCTTTCGGAAGTCCTTGTATGTATGTATATAGGAAGACTGGCGTCGTGTGTGCCACAAATGTGTGTACCACAATAGCTTGTTTCCTTGAAATGCTCAAATAGATTTTTAGGAATGGATAAAATTGTCGATAATATGATTATGGAAGAATGTCAAATTGAAAAACAAAAATGTGTTCCGATTTTCTTTCATTGGCTCCGCTTCCAACAATATTGAAAATCTCCTCCGTCGAACCTTTAAATGTTGTATACGTTGGATAAACAGAGCGTCCTCTAGCAGTCAGAATTAATGAACACAAACGCATGTAGAAAAAAACAACTTCAAGAAATCACATTTAACTAACCATATAGATAAGATGAAATTGAATTAAAAATGTATAAAATGATTTTTGGAGTAAATAAATAAGCTCAATAAGGAAATGCATTAAACAGTATATGTATGTACTTCTATAATATTGAATGTAATTGCTGTAATTGGGATTTATTTTATTTTAAAATTTAACTAACATAATATTTATATTTTGCACAATCAAATGTCATAACTTTCGCGTCGTTCGTTTAGTTTCTACCTGTGAGCATGTCGGGGGTGAGAAGAAAGGTAAATTGACAGAAATTATTTCAAAAAAAGGTATAAATTTTATTAGACATTGCGTAGAATTACTCCTGACTTGAAAACATGTTTAAAATGGGGTTCCTTATTGTGTGGATACACTGCTTGAGACTTGTTTGTAATTTTCTGTAGAGGCATCCTGGAATGGAATTTTCCCTTCGTTGGAAGTTTAATTAACACATATGTATAATTACACATGTAATGCTATCTTCACATAGTAATTTATTAGTGTTTGACCAAATGTGTTACTTCAACGCCGTTTCTACGTAAACTTGAAAACAATCTACAGTTACAATAATGCAGATATTTGAATTATATCGGATCGGTACGATTTTTACCACATTATAGTAATATTAAATGAAAAGCAAAATATTGAACACTAATTTATCCTAATTAGCATCGCCAGGTATAAGATTACAAACAAAACTTTTGTGATGATTTGGACTCAGTGCAAAAGAACGAGCAATTTTTAAAAGGAGAAACTGAGAAAAATCCTTTGCTCCGATATCTTATTGAGACGTACGACTATATTTAAATAGTCATTTTGGGTACCATAAGTCGCATGATAATTATGATGTATTTGCAAATAACGTAATTTTAAGTATCACTTCGGCAATCAATGACGTACATGGACGCCGTTGTACTATTTTTTCAGTGTGAGCTGCTACTGTTATGGTAGTTGGGTTGCAAATTGATTTGCAAACAAAACTGAACACCAAAATCAAACGGGATTTAAAAATAATTTTGCTTGTAAGGAAGTCTGAATACTGAAATGTACATAGCAATAAATAGGGTTCATTTAAATCTAACATCGACTTCTTAACTCAAAAATTACAGTTTGAGGTCAATTTTTGTACGTCATGAGAATTAAATCTAAAATGAGAGGCGAGTCCCTTTTCCCTGCCCCAAAAACTGGAATCTCAAATTTCGCGTCCTCTGACGCAAGAAAATAAAAGTTGAACAAAGTATCAGAGGGCTTTAGGTTTTGAAATCTTTTGCTCAAATAAAGATTCAGCAGGATTTTCGCGTTATCCATCGCAAGGACTCTGTTTGTAAGTACGGATTTTTTTATAATTGATCAAATTCACAAAATTGCCTACACTTGCTGAAAGTTTGTTGAATTAAATATTGAATAAAATTACGTCAATAAATGGAAATTTACTTTTTCAGCATTAAAGCTGTGCTATTTGTACTGAAAATGCCAAAAAAAACCACTGACATTTATAACCCAAAGCTCAGATGCATGTACATTCCAGAATTTTAACCCGTTTTTAAAATGTTTTTATTTAGCTATTGGAGGTTTTAAAATAAATTGCACATTTGTAAAATATTTAGTGGAAATATGACCATTCACAGTTGGAAGTATTTTTTCTAAAACTTTACCTCGTCACTTAGCAGGCACCCCCTACAAACTTGATTTCCAATTTTGAAACTCTCGTCCCTTAATGGTAATTTTTTTGGGGGAACTTCTCTTACATTTTAACGGTTTATTGGAAGATTTGGGGAGGCGGAAATTGCTAGATTTCCTCCAAATTAACCCAATTCCAGGCTCGTTTGCAAATTGAAAAGAAATTTATTTTGTTAAATATTTACCATATACTAAAAATATACAACCGTCCGCATTGGGATCTCAGATGTAACTGAAGCCCATAGATTTCTCCTCACACACACGCACACTCCAGCTCTTGCTACATACCTATTTGAGAAAGCAAGGAGTGAGACTTTTGTTCCGAGACAAAAATTGCAAAATTTATGCACTCACTTTATACAATCTTATTTCAATCTCTTTATCTAAATCTCATTTTCCCCACCTTTTCCTCCCCTAATATCGGCTAAAACCAAAATTGTATTTGAAGAAAAAATCTAAAAATATGAAGAATACAAAAGTAGTTAGGAATAAAAATCGGACTATAAATTTTTTAATGGGCTTCATTAATTCAAGAGCTAACTGTGCATCGGTGACAGAATCGATGCACAGGTGCCTACTGCCTACAAGGTACATAATGGACTTAATTAAAACTTTTTAAAAGATTGCTCAAACTGAGAGACTTTCAAGTGCTAAAAGGCCAATCACAAGCTCGTAAATAAGGGTTGTAATTATTACAGTTTAATTGAAAATTAATAACCTGTTTTCAAAGATTGAAAACACGCTAAGTACTGCTTTGACTCTCTATTGCTCTTGTGTAGCTAAAAGGACATGTTGTGAGCAGCCCGCCATAAGGCACGGAGACTAATTGAGTGTATATATAATTACATAGAAATGATTATTATAAGATTATTGCCTAAAATTAAAATATTTCTCACAATACCCCAATGCAAGTTTTTTCTTTGTCTTATACAAAGTTGCACAGAGTTAAAATCTTCCCCACTTTCTATGCATGTACATATGCAACAAGAGCTCCCCATTTCCGCGTTTAAGATGGAACTCTTGCGTCTGAACGTATAATTACCCCAAATTGGGACTTGTAATGAATCAATTGGAAGGAAATATGTTCTGGGGAATCTTATATATTTTTTTATATTTGTGAAATTTTTTGTGCCTGCATAAATTCATAATTTGCTTTTTTCTCTCTTTACGCTACGAATCCTATGAAGAACCAGAATCTAAGAACCAGATCTAAGAGGGTATAATATTGAAGGGTGAGTGCGACGCAAGGAGAGGATCAATTTTCATTACGGGGCTATTGCAAAATACGAAATAAAATATATATGAAAAAATTGAAATGATTCAAGTCTTACGAGGATAGGGATTCAAATCTCAGAATAAATTGCAGCATTTTGGCTACATTTTTGACACAAACATTATGCCCATTAAAATTCAATTATTTTTCAATTGATTTTTGGTATGAAAATGCTGTTGGATTTTTTTGATAGAAATAATTATTATTCTTATTTCCTTATCTATCACTCCTATCTCACCTCTCATCTTTGGGGATTATGTCCCACTTAAAAATTAAATCCCAAAATCCTTATATTCTGAAAAACTTGATGATGGGTTTATATCCGTTGTAATTCCCTTAAATATAAATAAAAAATATATAAATGCTGCATAAACATAAGAACGCACTGTTGCAAAACGACAAAACCTGGATGATATTAAGGGTCCCCCTAAAACCCAGAATTATGTGACATCAGCCCACAACTAACAATTTATCCAGATTTGGTTTATGCAAAATGTCAACGCCGACTGCTAGAATTTACGGTATGCTTCCTGTCTTATAAGTAATTTAATTCTGTTGTGATTTGTATTTATCCAAAGGAAAACCCTTTTACAAAGAGGTCCTTTGATATAGAGCATTCCATGCATACTATTGCAAGCAAGTATGAAAATGTAGTGTGCTATAAATTATGTGGAATCTTACGTTAGAGTCCTACGGGTTAAGAATTTTTACATAAAGCAGTCCTCCCCTTGCAATTGCATGGAAATAAATAAGGGATAATCATGTAGGGAAATGGATTGTAATTATTATTATTATTGCAAGTGAATGGTGACAAGCGCTATGGAAATTTATCTCATATTCGAGCAGTCTCAACTTGAAAAGTCACTGTTAATAAAATAATATTTTTTTAAATTAGCTAAAAGTTTAGAAAATACTACTAATTACTTGAATCCTGTGAGAAATAAAACACCCCTTGGAAAAATTTTATGAACGAGAATTAATTCCATGACAAATTGAATTATTCCCTTCACCATCCCCTCCACTACAACGAGGCGTATTATCAAAGTTTTAGTATTGCTTTGGTCCTTAATTATCTTTCGCTGAGCTCAACAAGTGTCCGTCTATAGAATGAGTGCAATAAAAATCCTTCCACTCCTTAAGGAATTATCCTATCTAACTTTTAACTCGCATCCTATTTTAATTCCACTGTAGTTTAAAAGCCTCAGCTCTGTAAAATTCTCAAATAATTTTCTACTTGCTTTTATTTTTTTATTCACAGGAATAATATATCTGTGTCTGAGGGGGGAGCTCAGTTCAACTCTGCCAAACAAAGTTAATAACTACGAAAGTCTTATGAAAATATGAGGAAGCCAAAAAAAGAGACTTTCTCAATGTCAGTGTGACAAGTAAAGACTCATTATTCGTAGAATATTCTATTCCCAAAGTATACAACAATAATTTCCAATAATAATAACGACTTTTGTGATATTGAGTCATGCTTCAAAAGCAATGTAGAACTTGAAGATTTAAAAACTCCATAAAAGTTTGATTGAGGGATGGAAAACGTGCCATAAAATTAAGGAAATGGTTCACTTACTCATGCATGTCGGAAACTCTGTAATATTGCATTAAATTGTTGAGAGACATGAAATGATACGGAATTGTCTTCATGGATTAGTTAATACGGACTAGATTTGAAATCTGCATTTTTATGATCACTCCCAATCATCTCACTGCTGTGAGTTGGTATGATCTACTTTTTTCTGCATTAATGATTTTTGTGTTAAATGGACAGCCTGTAATAATTTCTGGTTAAGAAGAGCAGTATTTCCCATCAGAATGTTTCCTCTGGTGACAGTTGGCACTCCTTCCTCACGGCGGGGAACCACAAGAATCTCTGAAAGTCAAGACTCTTCGACGTTCAGAACCGACACCCTGTGGTTTCATCAGAAATTTTAAGCTCCCCGCTTGAGTAAGATATCGTGTTTAATATAAACAATGGGGAAGCACTCAAACGCTAGTAAAAAGCCTCGAAAATATACATTATTCGCAATGTTTACAGAGCATTTAAAAAGTATAAACATATTTACTGTTATTGTATTATTGTGAAGGGTATTTTTATTATTTACACCGTAAGCATTATTGTTTTTGTGCAACTTCAATAAACAATGTTTGAATACTGAAAAATTATTGTTTGTGCTGATTTTGATTTTTCTTGTCCCTGATGCTTTTAGTGTTTATTTTCTGTTTTTTCTGTTTTTTTTTCTGCAGGACAAGGTGAAAGAAACAGTACTTTGACAGGGAAATTTAAAATACCCTGCCAAATACTTTTTTCCAGGACTATTTTTGATTTGTTTGATGGAATTTGATGAAAAATGAAAATGATCTGAAGAGCATTTTATGTGCTTCGTTTTTGGAATATTTGTATTAAGCTTTGACTGGGGTACTTGGAACTAAATTAAGAGAAGGTGGTTCTTATTTATGGGGACTGTGGGAAAATTTTTACGGATACTAATACTACTACATTGGTAGCCATTGTGATAAGGATGGTTTTAATACGGTGTGTGGTCCGCTGCCATTACACGGGATGCTTCCTGACCGATTGCGACTTTTCAGAAACTGCCATATGGTAATTTGTGGATAAAATATTTGACATTTGCGTTCATCAAATACAAGAATGTGGACTATGCTCAACTATCGCATTACTAAATGCCATCACAGCATATATAATTACAATTTTAGTATTGGACTTAAGGTTGGATTTTAGGGTTGATTATAATTTAGGGGTTTAAGATTGACCTTAAGATGAGGTTTTAACATTACCTTTAAGATAGAAGTTTAACGTTGACCTTATGGTAGGGGTTTAATATTGACATTAAGATGGGGGTTTAACATTGCCCTTTAGATAGTAGTTTAACATTGATCTTAAGATCGGGGTTTAACATTGCCATTAAGATAGGGATTTAATATTGACCTTGAGATAGGGGTTTAACATTGACCATCAGAAAGGGGCTTAACATTGACCTTAACATAGGACTGTTACATTGACCTCAACATTGGTCTGTAACATAGAAGTTTACACAGAAGGGTAGAAAATTTGTCATAGCCAATTCGCGACAGTGGGGTTTAAAGCCGTGGTAGATGATCTTGCCACGTTTACCTCTTTTTAGGAAGGCTAATTACATGAGTGGCGTTGAAATAAACACACAAAAAAATCTAATATTGAATCAAGATAAATTCCCGACATATGTTATGTCAGAAAAATGCAGGGAAGATCTTAAATGTAGTAATGAACTAATAAAAAAAGTTCTGCAGTAATCTTTTGAGTAGGTGTCTTTTATTTTTGCTTAACCCCAACTTAAAAATTGTGGCTTTAGAAGTTGGAATTATGAAGCCTGTTTTCGGATTTGTTCTGGTTGTTTCCGATTTTTCAACACAATATTAAATATCAAGACTACATCGAATATCACAGAAAGGTGTTGTGCATACAATTGTTGGCAATAAATCGGTTGTTATTACTTCCATACTATAACATGATTTAATTAACGTATGAAAAGCTCAACATAAATCCAGAAGTAATAAAGATAATCAAGTTCGGACCGTCGTGCTGTCCTGGAATCGAATTTTTTATTATTACTAATTAGCACCTGTTTAAAAGTATACTAAGTAGTCCATAAGAATTTCCACGAATCAGTGTCAAAACCGATTTAGTAAAAATAGCTGAAATGAAAGAAACCAATGTTTAACTTTCACAATTTGAACGTGTCCAAAGCAAATATATTGACTTCGATCCATTTCCTTGATCTCTGCATCAATAGTTATGGGGTTAACAATAGGAGAAGATTCTGGGAAAAGATTTGTTAAATTATGGGGAAATAGGTTTTTGTAAATCTAAATAAGTCAACTTATTCATATCAGACCTGGACTTTGTTTTTTTGATTGAGTTCACGACCAAAAACATTGAGAAATAATTGGCAAATTCAACAGATTATGACATTTTGAGAATAGATCCGGACATTCAGTTACAATTTAGGAGCTTGATCAGAGCAGATCATCAAATATTTTAGAAGAAGAATTATTTGGTGACGGAAATTTAAATTAGTGTTTGGGATTTAATAGATCAAATATAGTGAAACAAAACGGTATTCTGTACGTCTTTCTTAAAATTCCTTGTCTTATTGCTATAGCAAAAAATCATGACAAAATGTTAAATTGTTACAAACAATAAGCTGGATGCATCTGTGTTAACATCTATTCATTGGCCGGATCGTAATTGTCTTTAACATTAATAACAATTACGTTTGATTGCTAAACACACTAAAAACTGCAACTGAACTTATATTTTATTTGGTGTTTGGGAAGTGGAGTAAACTTGACACCAGGTTTTATAAAATCAGTTATTAAAAAATTAAAAATGTATAAAATGATTTTTGGAGTAAATAAATAAGCCCAATAAGGAAATACATTAACCAGGATACTTCTATAATATTAAATGTTAGTTTTTACCATTTAGAATGTTCAGTATTAAATTTATTGAAAGTTCAATTGATAGAAATTATTTTAAAAAAATGATATAAATTTTATCTAACGAGAATTTAGACAATGCGAGATAGATAGATTAGATACTCCTGACCAGAGCTGCGTTCAAGTCAAGTTATTTTAGACAACTTGACTTGAACTTGACTTGAACTTGAAAAATTGTCTAAACAAGGTATCCGTACTTGTACTTGATGAATCAAGTTTTTCAAGCAACTTGAGTATTCAAGTACACGCTTTTCAAGTACATTTTATAAAACTTGAACTTGATGATAACTTGACGTTCAAGTTGCATACATAACTTGACTTGAACTTGCACTTGAACTTGATTGTTCAAGTATTTTTTGTGCATGAATTGTTATAGCTGATAATGGTTAGGCCGTAATTAGGATAAACTAAACGGCATGCTGATGATATTCTTTACTTTAAAATTGTTAGAAAGTTTAAAATACTTGATCAAGTAGTTGCAGAAATTGTGTTCTAATTTACTAATGTAAACAATTTAGAGGGTAGCAATCGTATTATTGGCCTGTTCACATTAGTGTTGCACTAATCTGGTGAGTGTAACCAGGAGTTATATTCATGAATATTTGACGTCGTTAATTTTGCTTAACCAATATTGATTTATAAGATTGTTTGCTGTTTATCTGATGTTTAATATTAGCAGAACTTATTCTTACAGGCAGGTGTGGATTATTAAAATAATTTTTACCCTACCCCCTAAACCCTCAAAATAGTCTGAGCTTTTACACATGTAATGTGAGGGCCTTGGTCAACATGTTTTTTACCCTGGCCCTAAATGTTTTAACCTGGCCGGACCAGGGCGGGCCACCCCATAAATCCACTCCTTCTTACAGGGAATAATAAATTGCTCTTAAACTTGTTCTTAGCTTCAGAACAGGTGAAGAGAACAATAACTTCATTTTTATAATGGAACGAGAACCTCGACTATCAAGAACATCCTCATTAAACAATAAGTCAGTAACTTTTAATTATTCAAAGTAAGCAAACAGGACACCAGAATTATTCTCGATGTGGACCACTGGGCATCGTGGAGGAGAATTTTTATGTCGGTGGAATAAAAACAAACACAAAGAAGTCATTATTATAATGAATGACTCTCAATATTATTTTTAGTTGGATGCAGGAGATAAGCTTGATTTAAGTGACAAAAACTCAAGTTATACTCAAGTTTTATTCAAGTACTTCCATTCAGTGTACTTGAACTTGACTTGATTTTGAAACCAAGTAATAAATTATTAACTTGGACTTGATCGAACTTGAACTTGAAAATTCAAGTTAAAATTATAAATTCACTTGAACTTGATATTCAAGTTTCAAGTTACAAAATTTCCTGCACTTGACTTGACTTGAACTTGATACGCACTTGAACTATTCAAGTTGTACTTGAACTTGAACGCAGCTCTGCTCCTGACTTGAAAACATGTTTAAAATGGGGTTCCTTATTGTGTGGATACACTGCTTGAGACTTATTTGCAATTTCCTGTAGAGACATCCTGGATTGGAATGTTCTTTTCGTTGGAAGTTTGATTAACACATATGTATTCACATGTAATGCTAACTTTGCATAGTAATTTATTAGTGTTTGGAAAAATGTGTTACTTCAACGCCGTTTCTACATAAACTTGAAAACAAATTAAAGTTACTGCAATGCAGATAGTTGATTTATATCGGATCGGAACGATTTTTACCACATTATAGTAATATTAAATGAAAAGCAAAATATTGAACACTAATTTATCCTAATTAGCATCGCCAGGTATAAGATTACAAACAAGACTTTTGTGATGATTTGGACTCAGTGCAAAAGAACGAGCAATTTTTAAAAGGAGAAACTGAGAAAAATCATTTGCTCCGATATCTTATTGAGATGTACGACTATATTTAAATAATCATTTTGGGTATCATTGGTCGCATGATAATTATGATGTATTTGCCAATAACTCAATGTTAAGTATCACTTAATCAATGCCAGACATTGACGCTATTGTATTATTTTTTCAGTGTGAGTTACTCAGGGTATTGTCAGTTGGGTTGCAGATAGATTGGCAAACAAAAATGAACACCAAAATCAAATGGGATTTAAAAATAAAGTTGCTTGTAAGGAAGTCTGAATACTGAAATGTACATAGCAATTAATAGGGTTCATTTGAATCTAATACCGACTTCTTAACTTAAAAATTGCAGTTTGAGGTCAATTTTTGTACGTCATGAGAATTCAATTTAAAATGAGAGGCGAGTCCGTTTTCCCTGCCCCAAAAACTGGAATCTCAAATTTCGCGTCCTCTGCCTCAAGAAAATAGAAAAAGGGACAGACTGTCGGAGGGCTTTGGGTTTTGAGACAAGATCTAATCCTCACATAAAGATGCAGCAGGATTTTCGCGCTATCCATCGCGAGGGCTCTGTTTGTAGATAAGTAAGGATTTGTTTTGTTCAAATTCACAAAATTGCCTACACTTGCTGAAAGTTTGTTGAACTAAATATTGAACAAAATTACGTCAATAAATGAAATTTTTCTTTTTCAGTATTAAAGCTGTGCTACCTGAAAATTGCACTGAACATGGCAAAAAAAACCACTGACATTTATAAGCCGAAGCTCAGATGTATAGTTACATATATTCCGGAATTTGAACCCGTTTTTAAAAAGTTTTTATTTCGCTATTGGACCAATGTCCAAAGGTTTTAAATTACACACAATTTGTAGAATATTTAGTGGAAATATGAACATCCACAGTTGGAAGGATTTTTTCTAAAATTTTATTTTGTCACTTTATCAGCCACCGCATGTAAACTTGACATTTCCAATTTTGAAACTCCCCTCCCTTAGTGGTAATTTTTTTGAGGGAACTTCTCTTACATTTTAACGGTTTATTGGAAGATTTGGGGGGAATTGCTAGCCCAATGAACAATGAATATAATTTCAGCATTCAGGTTGCATTAAATTTTAACCTAGCAATAGTTGAGGCAATGTTAGATTTAATGCAATAGAAGCGCAAAAATGTCCGCTTTTGGTGCATTAAAAAACCATTAGCATTTAACATTGCCCTGACGTATGAAATATTCATTGTTTTAATGCAGGATTGTTACTGTTTGGCAATGTAACAGCTAATAATTAGTTTCTAGTTCTTATATTTAAAAAATACCTAGTTCTTATTATTCTACATTAATAGGCAGATTATTTGTTACTTCCTTTTATTTCATCAAATTAAAATGAATTAAGTACACATATGCTTAAATGAATGTAATAATAATGATCATTTGAATTGTATATAAAACACAAGTATTACCAAGATGCTCAACATTGTTTAAAAAATTAATAGAAATGCAAAATAAAGTCAGTTGTCATACTCTCAAAATTGTTGAAAACATGATAATACAGAACGTAGATTCAAAGCCACCTTAATTTAATTTTCCTTGACCCTAGACTTTGCATTACGAAACCACTCTTTGATAACTTCCTCAATACCATGCTCGGTAGAACCATGCTCCTCGTTTTTCTTCAAAACTGCTTCTATAAATTAAAAAATAGTCCAGGATTGGGTAAAAGTAAATACTAATGTAACCCATTTGTTCGAGAAACAAAGATTTCTCAATGATCAAGAATTTGATTGGTGTTACTTACTAATAACAACTTTTGGAATGACCGTCTTGGAAATATGAAGCTTACTGCCTTCCAGCCCAATTAAAATGGGATGCTAATTCATTCGTAAGAAGCATTCGAAGTATTCGCTCCGTCTCGTGCTTCAGATCGTTCCCACCAGCATGTCTCAGTGAATTAATCTAAAGTTTTAGAGTTACAGAATAATACACTGTCTAATATCATAACATTACTAATTAAAAATCAACCAATCTATGTATTCGAATGCCGCTTGTGTGATCTTACAGCCTGAAGCATAAGTTGATCCAATTCTTGTTATTTCTGATCAAATTAATTGACGTCATCCACTGTTTATAGCGGACATGAAGGAAGTCCAGCTATAGAAAGATCCGACACATTGCAACTGCCATACTGCTTCAAATTTCGCACCTCAATTGTAAGATCCTTAATGTTACTTGAGAGTTTTTCAAGTTTCTTCAGAACCACGTATTCAAAACCTACAAATTCGGAAGCAATGTACCTACACACATTGCCCAATTACATTAATTAACATAATTAACAATTTTGACTAAACCTACCTAACATATTCTTCTTTGCCTGATGAGAACCGGGAATTGGTCCTGCAGATGTTCCGGGAATTATCCGATCTGTTTCTGGGACTATCGGTACAGCATGTGTGATAGGAACCGTGGTGTCAAGTAAACCCTGATGATGAAATCGATCTTCCGTATTTAATGCAGATGTGGGAATAGGAAGTTAAAAGTTGTCAACTCTGGCAACTGATTGATGATGTAAAGCCGGAGTTATCCAAAGGTGAAATTGTCATTCAAGGTTTCTTATCCCGGTGCAATTGGAATGAATTTAGCTTTCCTAGGCTTTTCGTATGCCACCCATTGGTCCATCGTCTGATGTGTCAATATTGGACGTGTCCAGATACTTTTGCCTTTTTAAATTCGCCTCCTTCACGCTGTCTGAAATAAATACCTGCTAAGTATACGAGCTTAATTGGCCAGTCCTCCCAGTTAGATTGTGGAGTAGTTTGATTTAAAATCGCGGATTTAACGTTTTTTAAGGGATCACTTGCACGATTTTGTGTCAGCAGACACCCATTTTAAAGGGATTACTTCACATGGTCTGGTTTCACATGAGTTATTTTCACATGAGCTGGTTACCCCGTTGTGTTGTTTATTCGCCAAAAACTCGACCAAAGCAAACATCTGAATGAAATGAGTTTATTTACACTTAGAAATATATTTTCCACTACAAACAATGACGCAAAACGCTACAAACTAAATTAGATTGGAATTCTGTACATAAACATTTAGCCAAGATTGCACTTGCATTAAAATGCTTAATAACGTCAGTTTGTTTCACTATAGCAATACCCACATCTCTGCTTTTACAGGGATACGTAAACAAATCCCCAATTTCTTCTAACACTTTTGCCTGCAGTTGTACAACATTTTCTTCGTCAACAAGAACATTCAATAGCTGGCAGTATTCATGTTTTGTTTTGAAAAAAGAATCCTTCACACTTGTCTGCAAAACAAAATTGTCGCCAGAAAAAATTGAATATGCCTTGTACGTTTTAGTCAATGTCACGAAGTCCTTTTTACATCGCCTGCTAAAATTTCCAAAAGGGGAGTGTAAGGTTCTTCTAAAAATTGACGTTCTTTCAGTCTAGCACTGTTTTTATACACAGGTATTCCATCTATATTAAATTTTAGAGGAACTAAAACACAATTTTTCTGGAGTTGCTCATTGTCAATTTGGAGATGCGTCTCCAAAAATGATTTAATTCCTAGATGGATGTACTCCCTACTATCCATGTTCCGGGGTTGAATATTAATCGGTGTCTGCAACAGCGTTCGCGCACAAAGTGGAAGATCCGGGTGGTAAGGCTGAAGTAGTTTCAATAAATTGTCTACATCATTTTGAGCCATATTTTTCTCTAATGACCATGTCCTTAATTTTCCTTTTAAATATTTTTGCTCGAATTACGTGATTCCTCGATCCAATTATTTCCATTATTTAATTCCATTGATTCGTTGAAAGTACTAGACTGGTAGCCACGATTGCTATCACTGCTGAGGTTATTTGAATCTTCATATTCACAGCGGTCACCATTCCCGTCAATTTGATTAGAATCAACTATTGTTGAAACTGAAGAAATTGTAGCAGATTCAAAAGTAGATTTGGGCACAGTTTCTGCAATTATTAGCTTGGCTTTGGAATTTCGATCTAATCTTTGTAATACTTCTAAATCCTTTTCAACGGCAGCTTTAATTTTTCGACGCTTGTGGCGAGAAGTATAAATTTTACACGACATAATTACTTAAGTCTAAATTAAACACTGTACTAACTAGTACCTAACACTACAATTTACTTTAAAATTATCTTAATTTCCGGATTCTTTACCAGTTTCAGTTCTGGATGTTAAATGTAAAAATCCAAATACTGGAGTAGAAACTACTCGCACGTAACCGTCAACGTGAGAATTGAATAAGAAATTGTATAGCGCAAGTCCGCTGGCAAAAACCAAATATGAATGCATATTCAATGTATACATTGAATGGATTTTAAACGCCAGTTCAACTGAAGTTAAACATTTGTAACTTCTCAAACGTATCCTCAATCGTTATTCCATGATGATGCAATAACGTTTAGGTAACGTTTTCAGAAAACCGTTTGAATCTTCTGCAGTAATGTTAATTGTAGCATTGTGTCAACGTAAGAAAGCTAACATCATATTTTAACGTTAAATATAGACTTCGCTGTTCATTGGGAGATTTCCTCCAAATTAACCCAATTTTCAGCTCGTTTTTAAATTGAAAAAAAAAATATTTTATTAAATATTTTCCATATACTAAAAATATACAACCGTCCGCATTGGGATCTCAGATGTAACTGACGCCCATAGCTTTCTCCTCACACACACACACACACTCCAGCTCTTGCTACAGACCTATTTGAGAAAGCAAGGAGTGAGACTTTTGTTCCAAACAAAAATTGTAAAATTCATGCACTCACTTTATACAACCCGTATCCAAATCTCATTTTCCCCACCTTTTCCTCCCCTAATATCGGTTACGAGCCAAACTTGTATTTGAAGAAAACCCCTAAAAATATGAAGAATACAAAAGTAGTTAGGAATGAAAATCGGACTAAACATTTTTTAATGGGTTTCATTAATTCAAGAGCTAACTGTGCATCGTTGACAGAGTCGATGCACAGGTGCAGACTGCCTACAAGGTGCATAATGGACTTAATGAAAACTTTTTAAAAGATTGCTCAAACAGAGAGACTTTAAAGGGCTAAAAGGTCAATCACAAGCTCGTAATTAAGGGTCGTATTTATTACAGTTTAATTGAAAATTAATAGCTTGTTTTCAAAGATTGAAAACACGCTAAGTACTACTTTGACTCTCTATAACTCTTGAGTAGCTTAAAGGACTTGTTGTGAGCAGCCCGTCAAATGGCACGGAGGCTAATTGAGTGTATATATAATTACATAGAAATGTTTATTATAAGATTATCGCCTAAATTTAAAATATTTCTCACAACACCCCAATGAAAGTTTTTTCTTAGTCTTATACAAAGTTGTACACAGTTAAAATCTTCCCCCTTTCTATGCATGTACATATCTTCGGCTGAATTCTAAAAATTACGATTTTCATTTGCGAACCCGTTTAAAAAGCATAGGTTGTGAAATGAAAATGGTACTTTTTAGAATTTAGCCAACGATATGCAACAAGAGTTCCCCATTTCCACGTTTAAAATGGAACTCCTTATATTCTGACAATGATGGGTTTGTATCCGTTGTAATTTCCTTAAATATAATTAAAAAATACAAATGCTGTATAAACATAAGAACGCACCCAGCAAGCACCAGATATCACGAAGATTTCGCATTAACTTCTTATGATTCTTGAATTCGATAACGCACAAACGAAAGAATGAAGTCATCTTAACTATATCGTACGAACGAGAACTGCGACCAGTTTCTTAAACTTCTCTCAAGTAAGTCTAATTTACGAAATGATAGCTTTCCTTCGGCGGAATTTCCTAAAAAGTGACTTGGGATTGCAGCGCTTACGCGGATGCCAATGTAGTTAGTGACTTGCATGCGGTTATGCCGACCACATCTTTTAGATCGGTTCTCAGAAGATCAAGAAAGGTAAGATTTCATTAATTTCAAGTTGATTTAACAATGTATCCAAACTTTAAATCTTATTCTGAAAGACACACACGAAGAAAAAAGAGCCTGGAGGTACGAAATCAATTAGTAGCTTTAAATCAAGAAACCAATATTAACATTGGTATTAATGTGAGATCAAAGTGCTTGCAACATCCTGTGCTACACCCAGCGTCAACAAGCAACCAAAGTGTAGGAAATATTGTTACAAATTCAAGCGCAAATAATTCAAATTTTGCTTCCTCATTAGTACCACCAGAATTACTTCCGCTAGGATATAATTGCGAGTCATCCAGCGATGACGATTTTTACAACGCCGAGTCTTTTAAGGAATTTTTAAGCAGTTGGGTTCTTCGACATAAAATACCAATAGTAGCCGTCTCGGAAATTTTGAAGCACCTAAGGCTTTACCCTTGGTTTGAAAATTTGCCAAACGACTGTCGAACCGTAATGAAAACCCCGAGGTCTACAGACATTCAAATTATAGCTCCTGGTCAATATTGTCACTTCGGGTTAAAACCTCAGCTATTGCAGCTTTTGCAGTCAAGTTCTCTGGAGGAAAAAAATGTTCTTCGGAAAGGCATTCAACTCCAGTTTAAAATTGATGGAATTCCTTTATTTAAAAGTTCCTCACAACAGTTTTGGCCTATTCTTGGCTACGTCAAAGCTTTTACTTACCCTGTTTTTGTTATCGGTTTGTATTCCGGAAAAGCAAAACCAGAAAATATACGACAGTATTTGGAACCCTTTGTAATGGAGCTGAAGGATCTCATGGATTACTATTTCAAGACTTTCAATTCAAGATTTTAATTAGTTGTTTTACATGTGATGCCCCAGCGAGAGCATACATTTTGTCCACCAAGGGACATGCGGGTTACAAGTGTTGCACTAAATGCGAGATACCTGGTGAGTACAAAGACCATAGTGTTGCTCTTTGCGGCACTGGATACACCCCGAGAACCGATGCAAGCTTCCGAAACAGAGCTGACGAAGACCATCACACGGGAATTACACCACTAGTTGATTTAAAGTTTGATGTAATTAAATGTTTCACATTCGAGTTTATGCATTTGGTTTGTCTAGGAGTAACTCGCAAACTTTTAAATTTATGGACACGTAGCAGGCCGTCAAAATTTAAACAAAGCCATCAACAGCAAGAGTTACTTTCTTTACAACTGACAAAACTTTCTGCCTTTACACCAAAGGAATTTTCCAGGAAGCCTCGGGGAATCAATGAGTTGGACCGTTGGAAAGCAAGTGAATTTAGATTTTGTGTTCTCTACGCTGGTCCTGTGGTACTGGAAAATATCTTGGAAGAAAGCGTTTATAAACATTTTCTATGTATGCATGTCGCAATACGAATACTTTGTTGTAAGCGTTTGCACAAACAATTGAACGCTTATGCGAAATCTTTATGGGACTATTTTGTTAACGAATTTAAAGAAATATATGGAAGCAGCAACATGTCATACAATGTCCATGGCCTGGAGCATTTAGCAGAGGATTCCAATCATTTAGGCCCGCTGGATGATTTTAGTGGTTTCAGGTTCGAGAATTACTTGGGTTATCTGAAATCGCTTCTAAAGAATCCCAATTATCCAATCCAACAGGTTCACAGAAGATTAACAGAAAATCAAGGAAGACAGCCCGCAAAACCAGTAAATCACAAGAGACGACGAAGCTTTCATCCGCTTCCGAGAGGCATAACAAACCCTCAGTTTCCAAATTATTATTTAACAAATTTTGAACTAAATTCATCTGTTGGAAATAATGTTTGCATATTGCAAAATGAGACAATAATCGCCATAAAGTGTTTCGCTACGTTGCAAAAGAGGGAAGTAGTTGTTGGACGTAAATACATTGATTGTGAACCTTTTTATAGCCACCCGTGTGATTCCACCAAAATTAGAGTATTTGAAGCATGTAATCTTGGCCTAGAATATTTTTGGAATTGTGACGATATTTTAACTAAATGTGTTTCTTTGCCATTTAAAGATTACTTTGTTATTTTTCCAGCGTTTTTATGAAATTAGCTATGTCCAGTTTGTCTGTCCCGTTTGGCGTTGTACATTTCTTGGATACGAATGAGGTCGAAGTTATGCCGATGAATTGTGCGTATACAGAAAATGATATTTTTCGATGCTACTGACCGAATATAAAGAAAGTTGAAAAAATTCTCTTGGCAGTTAAGATGCAGCAGCAGCCGGTGAAATCATTGTGGTCTAACCACCCGATTCGAGTTTTCTATGAGTATGGTTAGTGGCGTTTATTATTTAAATTACAATTATATTAACTCTCCCCATTACGACTTGACCCATGATTCCATGATCTTTACGTGATGTTTGAAGGCCCTTAAAGAATCCTTCCGCTATTTTATTTTAAACTTAATCCTGCCATTTAATTGTGGAATTTTGAATCAAATTTTCTACTGTTAATATCTAAATAATCCGAATTAATTGTTTTTATAAAACTATTGTTTTTGCTTGCTTTAGATGTAATCTTGATATTTTTGAGTAATATGATAATATAGCTCATTTTATTAGGTCAAAATTTCACTATTGGATAATAATTGGTGGTCTATGGGTTACTATGTCCAGTTTAAATAATGGACATAGTAAATACTTTTCAAATGGAGAGTTTAGTTTACACAAACAGCATGAAGGGTCATTGGAATATGCAGGCACATTTGAAGAAGTAACATCACACGTGGAATATTTTGAAAATCATTCCGATTTCAGTGAGGCCGAAACTAATCAAGACATTTTACCGACATTTAAGTCTCGTTCAGGACGAGCAATTAAAAGAACTCGTATTGATTGTACAAGCCAAAACAGTCGCAAAATCAACTAATTCGGTTCCGGCCTTTCCAGACTTTGCCAGCACCTCCAACCTGGTACACCCTGAGAGTCCCGACATTTTATTTCCAAACACATCCGACAGTGGATCTAATATTGGATCTGTCAAAAATTCTTGCGTTGATCCTTTTGATGATCAGTCATCAACGTCTGTAATTTTTACAAATGGGTGTTCAGAAAAATGGGAGGAATTTTGGACCAAATTCTCAGGTAAAAACTTAGGCAAATAGGCAAATTTTAATAATGATATTCTGAATTCTTTCAGAATCTAGATTAACGTTTCCTAAAAAGTAGTTCTTTAAATTTCTTGGAAGAACATAAAGCACAAAGCCTTTCAAACTATACCATGTTTTGCTCAGTATTTAGAATTTACGGAACCTCCATTAATTCCGTGGTCCAATTAATTTTTTATGTAACTAGCTGTTACTGCATTTTGCTCCACAACGATACGAGGAAGCGCAAATTGACTTAAATACGGAGTTTCGTTATTGTGAGTCTTTATACATTTATATTTTTTAAATGTTTATTTTTAGGTTTTGAGGCTATGTGCATTCGGAATTTTGCAACAATTCAAGCTAACCAAAATGCTTTGGTCCGTATGATGGAATCCTTGGTACATAATGCAGCTGCCAATACAATTTTCCCAGGAGCTCTTCAGCCAACTCCAAATTTTGGGTTTCCTTTTAATACCAGAGATAAACGTTTGGAATTTAACTCCAAACTTGTGACTGATGGTCCTTTTAAAGCAGCTTGTGTATGTGTTTTAATTCATGCAAATATGTTCTATTTCACAATGTTTTAAAGAAATTAATCTCAATAAGACAAGTGTTATGTTTTGGGGTTTAGATTGTCTATTTAGGAAGTATAGGAGGTTGTGATCTAACAACTACGGTGTACGAAGTCCTCAAGAAAGTTTTGACATATGAACTGGCCTGCACTTACAATTTTTCTGGAACAAATGGCAAGAATTGCTTTGCGTCCTTGAATTTGGTCGATTTGATATTTGGTAATTTCAAATAGTTCATTTTTATCTTAATGAGAATAGTATGCGGATCGTTTTGCTTTCAATATAAAATGCATTTGAACCGCTTTGCCTCTTTACCAACGAAATATTTAAATGGAATGAGCATGCTTTCATACATGCAATACAATTATTACTGGCTTTATCTTAACCAAGCAATAATTTATTCATTAACTATTAGATGTTGTAAAAATAAATCCAAGAACAGCCACGGAGACCATGAAAGCAGTAAGGAAGAAAATTCAAAACTGGGTTCAGCATGCTGGTGACCATTTGCCCAAGTCATTGAAAAATGGAGGAAGAGCACCCGCTCTGAATTTGGTAAGTTTAAAACTGCAAATCATTTTAATTTTAATTACTTTATTTGTTTTAAAATTTTTATTTTTATTTTTTAAATTAATACTATACCGCAGTAAAAAAACTGTTATCAACCATTTCACTCCAGAAATATTTTGGATCACAAAAATGTCCCGTTAGTTTAGACTATTTTTATTTTAATTTATTTAAACTTTTTTTGTTTTTGCAGTCCGATGACGGTGCCGGCAATTTGTCAGCAGAAATTTGAATTAATATGGAATCACTGGCCCTTCAATTGAATTAATATTTTTACAATTAAAATGAGATTGTCATTACACCTTTGGTTTAATTTTGGGCCATTCGTTGAATTGAAATGTGCGACCTTATTGACTCCATGTATGTATCATTTGTATTCATTTTTTTTACTTCATTGTTAATTTTCGGTGGTCTTTAATAATTGAAGTTGATAATATTTTGTTACTGTCAAATTGTGCAACTTTTTATTCACATTTAAAGGACTATGTTATTATAACTGTACTAAAGTCTTGAATGGTTTATTAAATCGGCTTTGCCTTGAATAAATTGCTGAAAAACTTATTTATCATGATGTGTTTATTGAAAATAACATGAGCGCATATGTACGCGTATATTAAAAATATGCGATGCGCAGTCTCGGCGTCCTTCTTATAACTGTCGTCTGCGCATCGTGAAACTCTCGCGGTAGGAATCACTGGAGATTCGTCGAAGAAGGGTTCGAGCGGCCATTCAGAAGTATTAGCAGTATCGTAAAGACTTCGTCGCTAATCTTTCATGTAATCTTTAAGATATCGGATGTTCGAGCTAAAGAATTCTGAAATTTGTCTTTAAGATATCTTTGTGCTAGCTGGGCAGTGTTGCAAAACGACAAAAACTGGATGATTTGGACCCCTCAAAACCAGAATTATGTGACAATAGCAAACACTTATTAATTTCCCCAGTTTTGTTTTGTGTAAAATGTAAACGCCGACTAGTTATTGTAAAGGTCCTGAAGCACTATAATTATATCACCTTTAAGGAAAACGCTCTTACAAAGAGGTCCTCTTATAGAGAGCACTCCATACCATAGATGCACATCCTCATGAGGATAGAGTGCAGCACTCGAACTCACCTCGCACTCATTGTACTCACGAGTTTACTTTGAGGACGAGTACATGTTATTACAACCGTGCACTCATAATCATGAGTGCGAGTACATACCACAGATATGTTTAATTATGAGTGCGAGGACGAAAACACAAAAATATACACTCGTTTTAAAAAAATGCAATACTCTGAACTCTAGTGTAAAAAATGTAATTTAATTTTAGGCTGGTATATATCGTATATACAATTTTGTACAATTACGCAAAAAAACGAAACGAAATCGTTCAGTGAGTATCATTGAGAATTGCATCCGTGAATATTTCAGTCATAATAATCTTGTGTCAATCTTATGATTTCCAAATGAGTGAGATCAACGTAAAGAAAAAAACAAAAAACTATATTTAACCCCCTGGAAACTTCTTCAAATAAAAACGATCAAGGTTTAAATGGTCTGCAATTGAAAATATTTTGTGTTACCGTGATTTTCTAAACCTTTACAAATAACCCTTTGTGGCATTTAGCTTTTATGGTCCTCGTAGGCCTTGCAAGCATTTGTTATTTACTCAAGTATCATGTGTGTTAACTGATCATTTTCTAAATATTCCAACCTGAAAAAGCATTTGAAAGTGGTACATATACTTTTATTTGCGCATTAGCGTAATAAAATAAACACGGAACAAAATTATTTCAATGTATTTCAAATGGCTAAGTCAGGTATGCATACATATGTACATATAAAATGCACTCATGAGTGCGAGTGCGAGGATCAAATTCTAGTCTTCTGTCCTCATGAGGACGTGTGTGAGTGCAGACTTAGCAATTTTTAATATATCAGTGTGAGGATGAGTGCAGTTCATTCAATTTGTAGAGTGTGAGTGGAGTGCGAGTGCGAAAGAAACTGTGCATCTATGCTAGTGCCCCGCATGGGTACAAAAATGTTGTACCTGGACCTGAACCTGTACCTGAATCATGGGTACATGGATTTTTTGAACCTGTACCCGTACCTGTACCTGAATACCTGGGTCCATAGGAGAAGTCTATCTAAACTCCAGTTCCAGGAAGTGCTAAAAGATCTCTGGTCATTGCAACTAATGCTAGGTAACTAGCCACGTGTTCCTATATGGTGGAATTAGTTTTCATGACTGAGTTTATACATATAAATTTTAATGCAACATGTTTCAAAGTCAAAAATTCGAAATGAGTTTTTAAAGCTCAAAAACACCTTTACAGGTGTAACATGGAAAATTACTATTGACTGAGAAATACCTAAAAAGTTCAGGTATTTTACATTCAGGTTCAGGTATTTACCCAGTGCGTACCCGTACCTGATGGGTTTATACCCAAAAGAGTAGTTTCTGTACCTGTACCCATACCTGAACCTGAACCTGAATTTTCAGGTATCTAACAACTGAACCTGAACCTGTACCCAAATTGGATGGGTACAAAAAGTATGTACCTGATACGTACCTGTACCTGAACCTGTACCCAAATACCCGGGTAAAACCTGTACCCATGAGGGGCACTAATCTATGCTCCATACTTACTATTGCAAGCAAGTATGAAAATTTAGTCTGCTATAAAATATGTGAAATCTTACATTTAACGAGTCCTGCGGGTTGAGGATTTTGACATTAATCAGTCCTCCCCATGCAATTGCATGCAAATACATAAGGGATAATCATGTAGAGATTGTAATTATTATTGCAAGTGAATGGAGACAAACGCAATGGAGATTGATCTCATTCGAGCAGTCTCAACTTGAAAAGTCATTGTTCATAAAATAATATTTTTAAAATCATCTAAAATTTTTGAAAATACTGCTTGAATCCCTTGAGAAATAATTGGAAAAATTTTATGAACGAGAATTAATTGACTTTTATCTCACATCCTATTTTAATTTCACTGTAGTTTAAAAGCCCCAGCTCTGTAAAATTCTCAATATTTTTCGACTTGTTTTATTTTTTATACACAGGAATAATTATATCTATGAGTCTGAGGAGAGGGCTCAGCTCAACTCTGCCATACAAAATTAATAATTACGAAAGTCTTGTGAGAATATGAGGAAGCCAAGTAAAGAGACTCAATGTCAGTTTGACAATTAAAGACTCATTATTCGTAGAATATTCTACAACCAAAGTACACAACAATAATTTCCAATAATAAAAACGACTTTTGTGATATTGAGTCATGCTTCAAAAGCAATGTAGAACTTGAAGATTTAAAAACTCCATAAAAGTTTGATTGAGGGATGGGAAATGTGCCATAAAATTAAGGAAATGGTTCACTTACTCATGCATGTCGGAAACTCAGTAACATTGTATTAAATTGTTGAGAGACATGAAATTACTTGGGATTGTCTTCATGGATTAGTTAATAGGGACTAGATTTGAAATCTGCATTTTTATGATCACTCCCAATCATCTCACTGCTGTGAATTGGAATGATCTACTTTTTCTGCATTAATGATTTACGTGTTAAATGGACATAGCCTGTAATAATTTCTGGTTAAGAAGATCAGGATTTCCCATCAGATTGTTTCCTCTGGTGACAGTTGGCACTCCTTCCTCACGGCGGGGAACCACAAACATTTCTGGGAGTCAAGACTCTTCGATGTTCAGAACCGACTCCCTGTGGTTTCATCAGAAATGTTAAGCTCCACGCTTGAGTAAGATATCGTGTTTAATATAAACAATGTGGAAGCACTCAAACGCTAGTAAAAAGCCTCTAAAATATACATTATTCGCAATGTTTACAGAGCATTTAAAAAGTATGAAAATATTTGCTGTTACTGTATTATTGTGAAGGGTATTTTTATTATTTACTGCTTAAGCATTATTGTTTTTGTGCAACTTCAATAAACAATAAACAATGTTTTAGTACTGCTTCAATAAAAAATTATTGATTGTGCTGATTTTGATTATTTTTGGTCCCTGATGTTTTTAGTGTTTATTTCCTGTATTTTCTGTTTTTTTATGCAGGACAAGGGGAAAGAAACAGTACTTTGACAGGGTAGTTTTAAATACCCTGCCAAATACTTTTTTCCAGGACTATTTTTGATTTGTTTGATGGAATTTGATGAAAAATGAAAATGATCTGAAGAGCATTTTATGTGCTTACATTTTTGTAATATTTGTATTACGCTTTGACTGGGGTAATTGGAACTAAATTAAGTGAAGATGGCTCTTATTTGTGGGGAATGTGGGAAAACTTTTAAGGATATTACTACTACGTTGGTAGCCATTGTGTAGTGCCCCTCATGGGTACAGGGTTTACCCGGGTATTTGGGTACAGGTTCAGGTACAGGTACGTATCAGGTGCATACTTTTTGTACCCATCCAATTTGGGTACAGGTTCAGGTTCAGTCGTTAGATACCTGAAAATTCAGGTTCAGGTTCAGGTATGGGTACAGGTTCAAAAACAAATCTTTTGGGTATAAACCCATCAGGTACGGGTACTCACTGGGTAAATACCTGAACCTGAATATAAAATACCTGGACTTTCAGGTACTTCTCAGTCAATCATAATTTTCAAGTAAAGCCTGTAAATGTGTTGTTGAGCTTTAAAAACTCATCCGAATTTTTGACCTTGAAACATGTTATATCAAAATTTATATGTATAACTTCAGTCATGAAAACTAATTCCAACATATGGGAACACGTGGATAGTTACCCAGCATTAGCTGGAATGATCAGAGATTTTTTAGCAGTTCCTGGAACTGGAGTACAGGTAGAGCGAGCCTTCTCCGATGGCCCAGTTTTTCTGACGCATAAACGTTTTTATAAGAGTGGAGATACGGTAGGAAATGTTTTTTTCTACAAGCATGGCTGAAGTTAAAATCTGGGGAGTTTGAATCTAAACAAATGTTTTTGTTGAGAAGTGAAATGGCATAGTTTTGCTACTGTGTAGCAGTAGTAATTGTTACTGCTATTATTTTTAATTGAACAAAGTGAAATTATTTTATTTAGCTATTTTTGTCATTTCTAAGTTATTTAACAATAGCAAAAGTATTGAATATTACTTTCATAGTAATAATTGTAAGGCAAGTATTATGAAATGTAGCATAGCAAGCGTATGTAAGTATTAGTACATTGATCTGGTTAAGATGCAATGATGACTAGCGCTTGTAAGAGAATGCATTAAGACGCGGAACTGTTAACATCTCAATAAATACTCTTGTTAATCTTTAGAATAGTAATTCTTGTATTCGGGCAAGTCAATTACTTAATTACACGTGTAATCTGCAACTTTCATAGTAAATCAAACTACATCGGGATTTTACTATTTATCAGTCACACACACCTCAACAGTTTTCTATTGCGAAATCAGGTTGCAAAACAAATTCTTAGTCGTTTAATTTCTCGGCATTATTGAAAGTTTAGAAAATATTACAATTCATTTGTATTGTTACATTGAACATATTCATATCGTAGACTTTGCTGTCTGTTACCTTTTTAACCTTTATGCAATCATTTATAGCTACTAATAATTCCAGTAATTACTTAGTCATGCTTTTGAAGAATAAAAAATAATAAAAAATCTAATATGATAAATAAATTCATTAAGTCAAAATGTCTTGGTGGCAGATATTTTAATTTTTTATTTCGTGTAATATCTTAGGTAATCCTTTAAATTAGTACAACCGAAAAAACCCGGGTAGGTACAGGTACTTTTAAAATATACCCGGGTACAGGTACTTTTTTGGGTACTTTTTGGGTACAGGTACTTTTCAGGTACAGGTACTTCTGATTGAGTTAGATTACAGGTACAGGTTCAGGAAAATTGAACCCAGGTATTCAGGTACAGGTACGGGTATAGGTTCAAAAAATCCATGTACCCATGATTCAGGTACAGGTTCAGGTCCAGGTACAACATTTTTGTACCCATGCGGAGCACTACCATTGGGATAAGGATCGTTTTTATACGGTGTGTGGTCCACTGCAATTACACGGGATGCTTCCTGACCAATTGCGACTTTTCAGAAACTGCCATATGGTAATTTGTGGATAAAATATTTGACATTTGCGTTCATCAAATACAAGAATACGGGACTATGCTTAATTATCGCATTGCTAATTGCCATCACAGCATACAATTTTAGTATTGGACTTAAGCTTGGATTTTAGGGTTGCAACATTGCCTTTAAGATAGAGATTTAACATTGGCTTTATGATAGGAGTTTAATATTGACATTAAGATGGGGGTTTAGCATTGCCCTTAAGATAGGGATTTAATATTGACCTTGAGATAGGGGTTTAACATTGACCATCAGAGAGGGGTTTAACATTGACCATCAGAGAGGGGCTTAACATTGACCTTAACATGTGACTGTTACATTGACCTCAACATAGGGTTGTAACTTGGAAGTTTACACAGAAAGGTGCAAATGTTATCATAACCGATTCGCGACGGCAGTGTTTATCACTGTCTCCACTACCTATTCGAATGCAATTTGGTTTAGGAAGGATAATTACATGAGTGGCGTTGAAATCAACCAACAAACAAAATCTAATATTCAATCCAGATAAATTCCCGACAAATGTTATGTCAGAAAAATGCTGGGAAGATCTTAAATGATGTAATGCACTAACAAAAAAAGGTCTGCAAATATTTTTTGTGTAATTAGGCTTTTATTATTCTCGTGTAGGTTTCTTTTATTTTTGCTTAACCCCAACGTCAAAATTGTGGCTTTAGAAGTTGGAATTATGAAGCCTGTTTTCGGATTTGTTCTGGTTGTTTCAGGTTTTTCAACACAATATCAAATATCAAGACTACATCGAATATCACAGAAAAGTGTTGGCAATAAATCGGTTGTTATTACTTCCATACTATAACATGATTTAATTAACGTATGAAAAGCTCAACATAAATCCAGAAGTAATAAAGATAATCAAGTTCGGACCGTCGTGCTGTCCTGGAATCGAATTTTTTATTATTAGTAATGAATGTCTGTTTAAAAGTATACTAAACAGTCCATAAGAATTTTCACGATTCAGTGTCAAAACCTACTGTATTTAGTAAAAATAGCTGAAATGAAAGAAACCAATGTTTAACTTTCACAATTGGAACGTGCCCTAAGCAAATATACTGACTTCGATCCATTTCCTTGATCTCTGCATCAATAGTTATGGGGTTAACAATAGGAAAAGATTCTGGGAAAAGATTTGTTAAATTATGGGGAAATAGGTTTTTGTAAATCTAAATAAGTCAACTTATTCATATCAGACCTGGACTTTGTTTTTTTGATTGAGTTCACGACCAAAAACATTGAGAAATAATAATTGGTAAATTCAACAGATTATGACATTTTGAGAATAGATCCGGACATTCAGTTACAATTTAGGAGCTTGATCAGAGCAGATCATCAAATATTTTAGAAGAAGAATTATTTGGTGACGGAAATTTAAATTAGTGTTTGGGATTTAATAGATCAAATAAAGTGAAACAAAACGGTATTCTGTACGTCTTTCTTAAAATTCCTTGTCTTATTGATATAGCAAAAAATCATGACACAATTTTAAATTGTTACAAACAATAAGCTGGATGCATTTGCGTTAACATCTATTCATTGGCCGGATCGTAATTGTCTTTAACATTAATAACAATTACGTTTGATTGCTAAACACACTAAAAACTGCAACTGAACTTATTTTTTAATTGGTGTTCGGGAAGTGGAGTAAACTTGACACCAGGTTTTATAAAACCAGTTTTTCAAAGTTGCTTTTTAACATTGACAATTTTTTAAGAAAATTTTAAAATTTGCAACTTCACAGACCAAGGTTCTGTTCAAATATTTAAAAACATGAGCATTTATCTTCATGCTATGTATTTTCATTTTGCATCTAAACATACATACAAGCACGCAGTATTTAGTACATAATAAAAAATTATTCAGGACTTTTGAGGAACAGAGATTCAAATCTCTCAATCAGCCTAAACTACGATATTTAGGTTGTATTTTTTATTATTGACTTTAACACCCCATTAAAAATCAGTTTTGTAAAAGCGTACCAAAATATTCAACCTTACATTAGTAAAATTATAGTGTGCTCTCACTATTGCAGATTCCATTCCTCTTCAACGACGATATAAAAGTATCATAAAGTTTTGCACTCATCACAAAAAAAATTTACTCCATGTTCTGCTAAACACGCTACAGAATTTCAAGTACAATTTTGTATGATAAGAAGTAAAATGTACTACATCAATTTGTTGAATTTGAAAGAAAAAGTAAAAGGTATTAAAATTGTGTTATCTGACCAATGTTTCTTCTTGTCGACAATCATTTCCTCGTTGGAAAGCCATGTGACAATAGCAATTACTTACAATAATCTTCTTTTCCAGTTATGGAATAGTAGACAATGGGATGCTGGGAAGATTGCGGATCTGTGATGCTCGTGATGAATTGTGTCCGCGTGCGTACGAAGTGTATCGTAATTTGGTAAATACAAACGTGAGGTGTATTTTACGGGCTTGGAAGGTACAGCGTACTTGTAATTTCTGGCTTATGATTTTGCCCATAAAGTATTTGTACATGTTACAAGATAAAATAAACGTGATGAAATTTGAGAACCAGCGATTGATAACTCCCCCAATGCCTGCAATTTCAATGGATTTGATCACAAATCTGATCTAATAAGATGATGAGTGACACTGTGTTGGGAAAAAATAATACAGAAAAGCTGAATTACATCTTCCGTATTTTTTTCCCTTTCACATCTAAAGAGGCTACTTTGAGTTCTCCCACTTTGTTAGGCTGAACCATTCCCTCACGAGCAATTAATTTTCAGCTAATTCCATCGCAAATACGCAAAAAAAAAAGTCTTGAATTGAACGAATTTTATTTTTCGCCGTCCTTAGGTTGTGTTTTTTGAAACAATCTTGTGACAATTGTGACAGTCTATCCCGAAAAATAAATACTACAGTACTTTGGTACAATTTCACGGAATTACTGTTGCAGAAAAAATTAATAAAATTTTGTCTTTGCGTGATTTTACATGCAATGTATATACGTATAAATATGGCAAAATGTAATTAGTTACGCATTAATTTAGAGGGAAATTTCCCAGTCCTTAAGACCAGCTCTAGAAAAGGTTTTCAGGGCTTGAAATAAGTGTAAAAATTAATGAGGGTTCCATATTAACTAAAATCTACGACTTCCTCAATTCCTGTGAAATTAGTCTTGAAGGAGCTTTTTAAATTTTCAAAATCCATAAATAAATATTAAACACATGTATGGACTCACATATATATGTAATTACATAACTAAATGGTGCTAAAGTAAAGGAACGTAATGTATAATTTACCTCTTATTGTTAGTTTATGCATATTATATGTTTTGAATTATTTCGAGCATCATTGTAAACAGTGCTCGGCACGGGTACGAAAACCCGTAACCGAAATGCGGGTATTGAAATATCTGGTATCTTTACACGTACCCATACCCGATTATCCGGGTACAAATTTTTCATACCCGTACCCGCAATGTAATCTCAAACCATGTATCTGTACCTACATTGTACCCGTACCCGAAAAATATTCGAAAATTGCACCCATACTTGGGTATCTTAGTGTCGTACCCAGTTACTTTATCCAGATTTGTCTAAATGTAATACATAGTATATTATACATATGTGCTAATGTATGAAACGTTAGTGTTTAATTTTGACTAGCTAGAGCGGTATTTGATATTGTATAGTTTCATTGAAGAGTAGAAAAACTGGAAACGTTTTTGAGTAGAAATAAAATTAACTTGTATACTTCCAGATCCATCAATATATTACCCACAGAAGAGTTAAAAATCAAAAGGGGAATGGAGTAGGTGAAGATCTTAAAAGTAAACTATTACTAAATAGTATCACATCTTTTAGTATGCTCCACATGCACTAAGTAATTATTTATAAGTTGTCGAACATTTCCAACATCAACATACAGATAGGAGAAGAGTTAAAATAAATATTCCATTTCCCAATATTCTCCCCTTGCTTCTAAAAATATAAAACGGTATTTTATCTAAAAGAATGCTTCTAAAGGTTAAGTTTTTTATTGAATTTTAAAAAGTAAAAAACCCTCAGCTGTATTTGTAAAAATTCAAGAACTTTCATTTAATAAACAAGTCCATAATAAATGTGAAAATGTTACAGATGTTATGTACAAATGAAAAAATCTGGCGTTTTCTAAATTTAAATGATTTCAAAACAATTCTGTAAAAAACCTGAAAGCAAAATATTAGAGCAAAGTTTTTGCGTTACTTTCTTGACCGCTGCATGGTTTTGAGCTACAAGTACGGAACTAGCTTCAAAAAATCTGCGAGACACAACTAAAAAGTAGGGAAGCCAAATCTTTTCCCGTTTTGATTGTTTATGGGCTGATGGGCGAAGTGCTTTATGGAACCCGGCATATATGCACATTTTTGTACTTAGTGATAATTAACATGGAGTTTTTGCTTGAGACTTGGCGACTCAATTTTTCACTTCTTGATTTATTCGGCCTTTTACACTAATTTTTTCATCTCAGTAGCTCTGTCTACAAATAACTCATTAATAGCTTGTTACAAATATCCATCTTCTCCTACTGTAATCAACTACCAATAACACAAAATAACTAGCCATACAACTCATCGGAGCTCCTATGTGTAAATTATATTCATTGTGGTTAATGAAGTATCATGTACGTGTGTCAAACAGACCCTTTTTGTAATTAGTGGCAAAATACTACGTTATGAAGACGCCCTGTTCTCCACTTCTATTTTGTTACTATTCCTCGTTTGTGTTTATTTATTTACACTTCCTAAAACATTTCCCTAAAATCATGTATTTTAACTACATTTAAATAATTATTGAACGTATTACAAAAAACTCACATTTCATCGGACCCACATTTCAGAAGGCTCCGAAACTTGTCAGGGATTTTCCGAAAGAGGTAATTGTTTGCAACAAATAGACTGGTATTTTTTGAAATTAAGGGATGATAGTATCCATGGGTCTTAACATTTGGTGATTCCTTTAATGTCTCATAGCCCCATTTTATCAAATTTCGGAACATTAAGGGATTAGTCTTGTGATTCGGTACGCAGTTATAAACACGAAATTCCTTTTTAATTCTGAAATCATATTGTTACAAAAGTGGGATGTTTACAATGCAATTGGGTTGGAACGTCTCATATCATGCATAAATACAAGGATTTTCTGCAGAAAGTCCTGCGGACTAAGGAACCATGAAATGTGAAGGGTTTGCTGAGAAAACAAAATATATTGATGATAGCTGCAGAGCGTTCGGAATCAAAATCAGGTATTCGAGAATTTTCCCCTTTAATTGGGGAAGTTCCTAAAATATTTGTTCGATTTTGACCAATCTTTGATTGGTTGAGGATGTTGGTGGGAGTCACTATGTATGTACATAGAGAGTGTTATATAGATATATGTTATATAGAATCAACATGGAGTCTTACGTAGTCCCCAATCTCCAAGCAGCAGCTAGGCAAGCGTTTGCTGTATAGTCAACTGGGGTGAGATCAAAATTACCTTGACGATTCACAAGTACTGTATGATAAGCTCCACTAAACATTAGTTTTGCCCATTTGCTGGTACTTGATTGGGTTTCATTCCAACCTGGCAGTGGCTCAGTCATTGACGAACTTACTGTAATAATATTACAAATACAGTGATTCAGCATCGTAACTATAAGCATTATCATATAAAACCAAGTTTTCTGTAGAGCACAAATTTTTCCGGACATCTATTTATTCTGCATATGAAATCAAGTCATTGAAACGATTACATAAGGGGTTACCAGGTAATCACAATCCGAACTTTTCACTCGCAGCGTCCAAACACATTTGGCTCAATATACTGAAACTAAGCTGGTGATCAAATACTATACTTACTCGCTCCTGGACGAACAATGGTCACGGGTAGATGCTTCGAGGCGCCCTCAACGATTCTTTCTCCCATGTGCTTTGAATATGCGTAAGTGTTAATCTTGTCCATTAAAATTCTGGAGCAAATAACATCATTGATACCATCAGATATCAACATTGTCTTGATTAAAAATATTATGTGAATTGAAGGTATTGGCAATAAACATAAGAAAGAAGAATACAGACATACAATTTAGTGACGGACGAAGTCCAATATGAAGGCATTTTTGCAAAACAGTCCAACGCATCCTGTCGACGATTCGTTATCATAAATTTTGCGAAGGGAAGTGACAAAACTTAAGTTAAATAAATTAATGACTTCCCACGCCTTCAAAAATACACACTTCTTGAACTTAATTCACATTTCTATGGGGATGATTCCAAAATCAATTATTTATTACTTCTCGTGTGAGCTCATTATTATTTTCATATTATTGTTGGAAAATTATTATGAAAATTGACGCAACTATAATAATTACTACATAATACTCCCTATAAAATTATCGGAGATTTGTCCCCCTGCACAAATGAAATAAAGATTCCAATCAATGTGATTCCTGTGGAATTGTCACATATGTATGTATAATATTACGTATATAGTTAATTCCCGTAAGTTTTTATAGATCGCCCTAAGGACTCTATTGCCAGCACGTATGTTTGTATGTTACCCTTGGGTTTACGTCCCATAAATTTGTGAGCGAGCAACATTTATATATACATTTTAATAACGTTGAAGCTTATTACTGTATCAATTCCGCAGTTATTTATAACGGATTCACTCAAGTGTCTGCATGGCATGTTTCCTCCGAACTGATGTTGGAACAGATATTTACATTTGTAAATATCAAAGCATGATAAAATCATCAAGAATATCATTGGTTTTTGGAATGTCCCCTGATTAACTATCAAAGAGCATTTACTAATGTCAAATTTAAAGTTTCAAACATGACTGTCATCAGATTTAAAATTACGAGTTTCAAAGTTAATCTTGCTAATTTGTGTAAAATTTCAGGACTAGAAAAGTGTAGGCAACGACACAGTAAAACAGTGTTTTGTTGCACTTTATGTATGTTATGTTATGTTTTTCATGATATAATTAATTACTCGAGGTATAGATACCTCCTTGTAGTGTTTTTTAGCACTTCAGGCAACTAATCCAAGGGAACTTTAAATCCGACACGGCTACATTGTCTAATGAGAATTAATTTCATTCTCAAGTTCATCATTATTAGGCTACAAATGCAATTCCAACATAGTTCATTAGTTTGTAATTAGCTAATATTTCTTCTTCAACATATTTTATTCCGTGAAACACGTCCACAAAATCCCTGGGAAAAAAGGTCACCGAGTTCCCAAAAATCTTCCTGACTTTCCACAAAAATTCGACCCCTTCATTATATACATGCACACATGGACTCAAAACTCATTTAACTTGTTATCTTATGAATAAAACAAATTTGACTTATTTAGCCACTATGTGCAGTACGGTTGCATGAATTGCATGAATCAGGCTTAAATAACACAGGTTCTATCACCCCACTGTCAGGCACTCCGGAACGTCCAACAAAGTGGGGGGGACAACTTTTTTTAATTAGTTTCAGTTATTTTGCTAGTGGCCACATCCAAACGTATGTATGTAATTACATATAAGGTTACTTTTTTTTTCGTTAGCTACCTTATAAGCATGCAAAATCTGGGTCCTCCAGATTTTTTTGCTTTAAAAGAACAAGCTTCTGCAAAAGACACCAATTCATTCTCATACGTTAGAAACGATTCTTACAAACACTAGACACTAACAAAATTTTATAGATTTTAAATAGACTGAATTAGTTGCTGGAATGGTTCGATCTGTTCCTTGATTTTTGATCTGGTCTGGTCTAAGCGTAGGACCATTCCGCTAGACCTGTTCCGCCATTTTAGTCCAAGGAACATTCTCCCGTTGATTTAAGGGTTTAGAAGTGAATGTCCTGTTCCATCCGTTGAACCAGACCATTTGGACAAAAGTGGAGGTGAATTCTTAGAAGTAAATGTTTCACGAAACAACGCATATTAAATGGTAATAATTATTAATATCCAAAAATAAACTTCTTTGGTTAATAATAATAATGTTGTATTTTTTCAATATTATCAGCGCGAAAAAATCTCGACTGCTTCGACCGAATTGTCCGTTATGCTCCTATTACAGGAATGGTATTAACTGTCTGGTCCGTTATTTTGGAACATGTTTATTAGTATGGCTTGAATTTGGAAAAACGTTATAAGCAAAGGTTTCAAATTGTTCAAACTTTTGATCCAGACCAGGTAAGGGGAGGTCAAAATGTTCATCAAAGGTAGCGGCAAACAATATTCAAAAAGGTCAATAATAGCAAAGAATGGCAGACAGAAAGAAATCCTGTAATTCCTTGACCGACAACTTTCACAGCTCAATTTTGGTAGTTACCTAGATGAACCAATCTCCACAAGTATGGATAAACCAGAATGAAAAAGATGCTCTGCAATACGGTGTAAACATTTTTGTTTAAAAGAAATAGGTTGTTTCCAGATTTTTAAATACAAGTAATAGTCATTTGTGCTGGATTTTTAAAAATAATTGAAGCTTTATTGCAGTATTAACAGGAAAAGGGTTATTTGATTCTTGAAAAGTGGGGGGACAGTAGAATAGAATGTCCCTCCCTGACGTTTTTTGGGAGGGACAATGACCCTCCTGTCCCCCCTTGTTCCGGAGTGCCTGCCCACTGTAGTATGGACCCTACATATTTATAATTATTAGTTTGCAACAGTATAATTAAAAGGATTTCGCAATGCATTCTGTTATAGCTTGTGAGCTTTATTTTGACGCCGTTTAATCTTTTTAATTCCTTAGCTTTCAGGTCCGATATTGTACAAGTAGCATGTTGTGGAATATATTTGTCATATTTGTCAACTGCAGGTAAAATATGTAACAAATTGAATAATTTAGGTGTACAGTAGTTTTGCTTATATTTTAAAATGAGAGTTAGTTAGAGCAGGAAGGCAACACTTTTTGCTATGGAGAATATTTAAACCCCCTGTAAATCCTAAAAATGTAAATTTCCTCACATAAGAGGTCGAGATTATAAAAATGAGAAAATTGTGGGTATAATCAGAGGAGGATTTATTCCGAGAATGCGTTGTGGAAGTCAGGTAATAAATAATTAGTTTTTAGTTAGTGCCAAAACTTCATCTACAATATCACAGGATTTTCTAGTTTTCTTCGGAAATTTAAAAAAAACTGTCATTGTGCTTCTAGGACCTGCATATAACCCTATTGATTCCCTAAATCATTCTAATTCAAAGGAGTTCCATATTAAATTACCTTCGAGAAATCGAACATTTTTCAATATATTTTGCCGTAACGTTTTTACTTTTAAATGTTGCTTATTGCCCCAATGCCAAACATTCCGTATATCAACACTGAACGCACACATACATTGGCTTATACTTGTTGTGATTATTTCCATTTATTTTAAAACCCGTCACACTAATCGCAATAAAAAAATTCGTTTGAGAATTCGAGCAATAATTTTAATTCCTTCGAAAGTTAATGGGAAACTCCAAACTCAACAAAATGAGCTTGATTGAGGGTTGGAGAATATCCCATAAAAATTAAGGTAATGGTTCATTTACATACATGCATCGCCTAGGGTTATAATACTAAAAATGTTAATTGGCGATTATAGTTTAAAACATTGGAGGTTGAGCGATATTAAATTCTTTCAAGTTGTCTTAATGGACTGGTTAATTGGGACAGGATTTGAAATCTAAATTTTTATGATCATTCTCAATCAGCTCACCCCTGCTGTGAAAAGGAATCTACTTTTTCTACATGAAAGAATTTTCTATTCTTTGGATATCCCCTGTATTAATTATTATGACTGGTTAAGAAGCAAAATCAACTCAAATTTTAAAAATTGTTTTCCTTTGAAAATTATTACTTTGCCCCATTTTGTCTCTTCAAATTCTACGACTTCCCTTTGAGAAACTGAAATTAAGCCTCATTTAATATTTACAGATCGTAAACTACAAATAAAAAGCTTGAACCATCAAAATGTTTCAACTGACAATTGAAACTCCTTCACAACGGGGATCCTATAGAATCATTAACAAGCCATTTCCTTCGACGTTCACAACCGAGGCCCTATGGTGCTTCAAAATATGAAGCTTTCCGATTGAGTAACATTTTGTGTATTGTATCTACACAATAGGGAAGTACACTCCTTTGCTTATAAACAGCCTAAAATGACATGTTCGGCAAAAATTGTTCATCGTTTACAACTACAATAAGAGATGCTGTTATTGACAATTTTATTACTTACTGCTTTAAAAAATATTAATATTATAGCGTACTAATTTATTAAAAATACAATTAATATTTAATCAATGCGAAATAACGTATTTGGCTGATTTCCCTTTTTGCCCCTAAGCTCTAATGTTTGTTTATTTTATTTCCTGTATTTCTTGGTTTCTTTATTTGTGAGGTACAGATCAAGCATGTGATTTAGAAAGAACCTCCTTTGGGATGTATCAAAATTGAGAAGGGACTTTATTGATTTATTCGAAAGGTTTTTATTAAAAAGCGGGAAAAATAGGGGAAATGATCCAAAGAGCATCTCATGAGATCAACTTTTGTGCGATTTCTATTGAGCCTTGGCTGGGGTCAGTGGAACCCACGTAAGTGAACATGATTCTTCACTTATCTGGTATTTATGGGGAATGTGGGAAACATTTTACGGGTCTTTCAGCCATACTCCTGGACATGGGTACAAATAGAACCTATATATGTATAAAAAGAGCAGGCTCGGAAGAAAACCCCTACCGTTCGAAAATTGACCAAGAAATTAGTGCATATTTTTGTTGATGAAATGTTGTCACGGAACCAAATTAAGAAAACTGTTTTCAGTATACAGAAATTTACAGATTTAATTTTCAAGGAGGAAACTTATTGTAGGAATGAAATAATGTTGAAAGTTTATATTGAAATAAATTTTTCGGGAAATTGAGAATATGAAAAAATGATTCGAATCAATATTTTTGCACGCTATATATTTCAAAACATCCTGATTTCAAAGAAACATTTTCTGTTTGACATTATGGTCTTGTTTTTCTAGTAGTGGTTTGCTCTTTATCACTATATTTTGTTTTGAAAATTGTGCCCTGCAAGTATTTTTCTATTTTTCAGAGTATTTAAATGAGTGGCGTTGAAGTTTAAAACAATTTACAAAAATCCGAACTATAAAAGTTTACTTCACATACAAAAAACATTAGAAGTAAAGTTTCGAATTTCTTCAAGAAAATGTTAACAATTCGGAAAACAAGTTCTGGGAAGGGTCGTAATACACTGTCCTTAGTTGCAGTGCATTTACTGCTTTTACTAAAGGGAGAGTTTCCTCCCAATTTAAGATCCAGATGACTCTCAAAACTCCACTTGAGAAGCCAATAAAGCTTCTGGCAAGGGTTTTATTCCTCACACTATTTTTTATGCATGGTCCAGGTCCCCTCTTAGAATCCAAACGTAGGAAGGGCTGTGAATAAAATCCTCACCTTGATACAGTCCAATATTGTTATAACGACATAACATTCTAAGACCCTTCAAAATTACGATATGAAGTTAATACTCATCTAATGGGGCACTCTAAGACAAAAATTCCTATTGAGTGTGCATATAAACACCATAATATCTCTAAGTGTATAATATCTATGTGTATATTTGACTTGCTATACCCAGAAGTGTCTATTTAGGGACATATACATGTGGGAGAGAGTGTGTGAGTGAGAGGGAGAGAGCCTGGACAAGGGTTGTTGAAATAAGAAGACGAGGGAAGAAAGAAATAAAAGTGCACGCACATTGTTCCATAGATGGGCGTTTTGTACTCCCTCGCCCTCACCTCACGAGGTATGTAAATACTCTTGTCGCACTCGCTCTCACCCGTAACCCTCACGATACTTCGCGCTGGAACTCGCACTCAGACTCGTGAGGGCCTAATCTAAATCAGAAGGACTCTCCCTCGGCCTCATGAGTCCATAAGTACGGCCTATCTGTAAGTGCATTTCAATCTGGCTATCGCGGACCCGTGAAGGTCTACTCTTAACAACAAGCACTCACTCTCGCCCCTCGAGTCTGAGGGCGAGTAGAAACGTAGCTTATCTTGACGGTTTATGCCATGGCGAGTGCAATAGACTTAACTGCTAACCTCGTGAGGTGAGAACTTGGTATAACTGATTACCCACCAATGGCGTGAGAAGTGCGAAAAGTCCCATCACGTGAAACCTTGTCCTGATCCGTGGAAAAGTTGTACAGTGAATTATTTGTCCCGCCTCGTCAAACCGTTGTCAAATAGTTGTCCCGTCTCGTCAAAAAGTTGCCCAGTCAATTATTTGTCCCTTGAAAAATGTATTCCATTTGGTTTCGTCGCCTCAAATAGTTATCCCATCCAGTCCAGTCCCTTAGTTCAGTATCACCCAGTTAAGACCTTCAAACATTCACTTAATTCTTGAGACCTTTAGCTAATTCTTAAGATCTTGAACTAATTCTGTAGACTCGTTTATGGAAAAGGTACAGCAAAGAGGAAATGTGAGAATTATCTCGCGGGATTTAATACTGCTGTTCGAACTTCGTGAGGGCTAGCTTGTAGTACTCACCCTCGCCCTCGTTTTAGTACGTACATTTTGCTATGCCTCGCCCTCATTTGATGAGGGCCTTCTTTTATGATGGGAACTCGCCCTCATCCCTCAAAAATTGAGGGCGAGGGCGAGGCATGAGGGCGAGGGAAGAACTCATACCTCGTGAGGGTGCCCATCAATGCATTGTTCAAGATTTATTTCAACTTTTCCCTCGGGAGCTCGAGAGACATTGCTCAGATGAAATTGTGTGTACTGTGGGAAGGGTTCCTTGTCTGCTCTTATTTACAAGGGGATTTATGTGCTCAGTACATTCTACGTATGTACCTCCCAAATCTTTAAGTTTCGGGAGGGGAAGTCCGTTGAGAGACTGTATTATTTATAAGGTCGAGGATAGGAGATGAGAGATGGAGGAAATTGATGGGATGGGAAAGGAGGATGAAATCTTGTCGAAGGAACCGAATAGCCAACTTAAGTTGGACATAACTATGTCACTTTTTATTAAATTGTCAGGAACATACAGCCCCTTCATTATTCCATATTCACTTTTATTTGTCAAGTTGCTTTCTGACAAAATATCCTGAGGAGGAGACAACGGAAAGGGTCAGTGGAAAGGAGCTCCTTGGACGTTCAAGGACTAACATTTTTGTGATAATTCTAATTTTGTAACTTTTCCTTTTAATCAAAATTTTTTTATGCATTTTCTTGTTTGCCACTTAAAATGTTTTTCTGTAAATGTAAATTGAAATGAATATTTCCTTCTTACATGGCGGGTAAAATGATCCTCACAGTTCAATAACAAAAATTCAAATTGAGACAAAGTAAATAAACAAGCTTGATTTCCAATTCCTTCAAACAATTCGCCCATGGTTCAGTAACTAAATGTAAATGAATGGGAAAATCCTCATATGAAAAAAAGAATTCTTACAAACTTGATCTTACTGTTTTTTTAGAGTGACGGATTGTGCACCCCGATGTGAAAATACGATCCCTAAATCTCTATTCCCAATAACAACTGTATACATATTAAACCTTGTGATGCAAATCAAATTGGAGAGATCCACTCGAGGAATTCTAACTCACACATTTTACCGTATCACAAAAATATTAGCTCATCTCTGCTCAAACATTCAGGGGTTTGAATCTTGAATGATATTGTGAGAGAGTGACAAAAGAATTTGATCCCGTCACATTTCCTTGTCTCTTCCGAATTTTATTATTTTTGTAACATTTTCCTGTACATTTTGTCTCACAGGAAAATACTTTTAATCCCTTCTCAAAAATCCGGTTAGTATCAACTGATGCGAGAGCGTTTGGAAAATTGAATGAAATGACAATTACGAAGATACAGAGCAAAAAGGGAGGCTTGAGTTGGTATTTCTTTGGGAGTTATATTTTTTTTAAATGATTTTTTGTTGTTAAGAGCGTCTCACAATGCCCCAAAACTTTGTATTTTATAGCAATGCATTTTTAAGGGCAAAAACTCTTAGGTGTCAAGTGGAGGAGATGAAGATAAAATTTTATAAAAGGAGGGTCTGTTGTTTGGGGGTTCTTCTGTAGAGAGCTATGATAGGAGGAGTAAGTGAGGACAGATTCGTCTTATCTTATTCATCCTTGTGTTGTTGTCACTGTGATCTGTTCCTTCTCTCTGACTCCACTCCTTCCTTTATGGATCAAAGGGAATAAATATTCGTGAGTGGTTTTATTACGCCTTCGATAGCGGGTTCGGGGAAAATAAAAGACATTGTTTCTGCTGAGGGTATGTCGTCACGCTGACACTGATAAATCTCAAAGAATATTCTGTCACGTCACTGTACTCTTTTTCCCTTTGTATTTCTGTTCCCCTCTCTGGGAAACAGGGAACTGTCTGTTTTTTCCCTATACTACAGCTATGCATTTTTTGTGTTGCGCATATTGTTTGTGCGTATGTTAGCTTAGGTCTTTTTGTATGCACTTTCTCTGTATTATGTACTTTAGCGTTGTATTTTGTGCAATGTGGAATGCATCGGAGCTAAGATACAAATAGGGATGGACAGATCACAAAAGAAATGTTGGATTATGCATGAAAAAATTTTCCGGTTTACAAACCAGAATTTTTCTATGAAATGATTTCTTTACCTGTACCTTGGGCTGCAAAGTTGCAGTGTTTTAGTATAAAATATACTTAAGTGTCACAAAATTGTATTTTCCCACAAACCTAATTTCTCAGTCAGTTGTTGGGAAAATTTCGCTCAATTCTTGAGGAAGAAAAAAAAAGAATTTTACGCAAACTCAAAATTAGTTTAAAATTGGTATTATGCCTTTTTGAAATTCAAAGGGATTTATGTAACTGCTTGTTTAGGGAATGTAATACTCCTGTAAAAGAATTCAATGGCGTACAAAATAAGCAACAAAACTGACTTTAATTTTCAAACATAACCACGGCTTAAAAATCCACTATGTCTATACAAAATTCGAAAAGTTCCACTCTTGCAACAATTACTTCGTATTTTCTCCCTAAAGTCGATAATTTCATTTGAATTGATTACACAAAATAATACAAAACTAGAATAATTACAAATAAGTTTAAATGGTTTGCAATCTATGGGCTTTAAAATTTCTGATTTTCGTGTAGAAAAAACTTGTGAGAAAAAAATCCAATGTCTTTTTCCTGTAAATATTTTTTGACTATTTTAGATTTCATGTGTTGGAGGAGGAAATAATATCATAAATTATTAAGTGTGGCAAAATAGTGTTGAGTCAAATGAATTAAAAATGAACTAAATCCAATAGTTGTTTCCTAACCCCACTGTTTTTATTTTACAGTCGTGGCTATTATGAACCTTTACCAAGGGATGAGTACGGATTTACAATTTTCAGTTGAATAATATTTATTTTAAGTAAATTAGGTAAATTATTAATTTTCGTATGCTTACAAATAATGTTTCTTTTGAATTATTGATGCATTTCTGAGCCCCAAGATTTTTATGATCTCACTTTTATCATTTCATTTTTAAGGATATGCACACGTTTGTATATTAAGGAAAATAAATCCATTTAAAAACTTTTTCACGTCAAATCTGTCTTTCAGTGAAATTCCAACAACCATTTTTACCTGTGCGGGATGTGGCAATTATCACCTTGGATAATATTAAAAACGACGTTGAGAAGAAGAAGTTCTAAAGAATCAATCCACTTAAGTTTCTTAAATTTCATCCTCACCATGCCAGCAATCATAAAAATAAAGATATTTGATACTTATTGTTAGTAAAATAGGAAATAGTGCAACAAAATAATGAAACGGCGGATATCTGAAACATTGTTACTGGGATTTCAATGAAATATTTTATAGACATTGCTTGTATCAACAGCAAGTTCGAGTTCGTATTTGATTGAGATTGGACAAGATGTTTTTTAGATAAAAACTTCGAAATTCTTATCACAACAAGAAGCTGAATATCGAAGTTACATAAATAACGCGTGTTGGAATTTTCAATGCATGTAGCTCACATGACTGAATCACTCCTGGGTCTCCAACATGGAAAGTTTTGAATAGCAAAAATATTTTAATTGACATTGTCAACAAGGAAGCAAGCCCATTCAGAATCCATCAAAAATATTTTAACTTCGACGTCGTTGATACTGTTTTTCAAGGTTAGACTGTCAGAACACTACTTAAGATATTAGGATGGTATTAAAAACAAATCAACGCCCAATAAATTCGACTCTTAAAACCAACGTATTTATTGACGGAGGAATTTCAGCAACTAGGATTTTTGGTATGTAAAATTGTTGCAGAAAGACATTTCCGTGGAAAATTAATGAAGTAAAATTGAAAGTAACATTCTTGCAAATAAACAAACTAGATGCTTTACAGAGCCTGTTTACCCCTGGACAGACAATTCGATCATAGTCAAGGTAATATCCCCCATAGGAGAATATTCTATGCGTTACAGCCTTTTGAAAATATTTTTGTCGTGGGGGTGAGGGCAGGATAAAATTTTTGAAGGGTATTATATCATTTTTGAAAGCCAACTGTAAAGGTACTGTTCCCTGTTTCAGTAATATATTCTGCTTTAATAATTCATTATTCTATAAACAAAACTGTTGCATTGGATCATGCAATTTATTCTAATGTTCTGGAAAATTGTGTACCTTAATGTACATAAATGGGTCACCAGACGTTATTCATACGGAAAGCTGCTTTCTTATGATAAAGCTCCTGGTGTTCTGCCTCATTTAATCTCCACATTAATTACAATAAACATTGTTTGAACAACTTAAATTATTGCAGATTTTATACAATTTGTTTGACGGCTCCACGTAAATATTTCGGGTTACAGGGGTTAGGAAATAATATAATAATTAATATATTATGATAATTAATAATTATAATTATGTAATTATTACAATATTCTTTCAGCTTCAAAGTTTCCTGAAAATTGATGAACGTAGTGCATAAATTTGTCGTTTCTCAATACCGAGTCAGAATAAGATTTAAAAAATGTTGAACTTCAACGTCGTTAATATTGTAAGGTATGAATACGTAGTTGCAAGCAGTGTAGTTTTTAAGAAGTGTTTACGTTATGTAATAAAATTGTTATTAGTGTTAAAGGTCAGCTCTAGCTGCGTCTAGAGCGAGAGGAGAGAATCCCTGACGAGGGAGTTCTCACGCTCCCCTTATGGAGACGTCTATCTTGTACGATTATGCCAATCTTATGTAATGATGTACTTATGTATGATTCACACACGGCTGTGTCCAAGTGTGTGCTAAACTTACTTTGGAGTCCTCAGTCTTAAACTGAGAGTCATTCCTTTTCCTCCTGTTTAAGAATCCTTTGAGATTCACCTTTGTTATTATTTTTAGCTTTCAGAGTTTTATTGATAAAGTTATCTTTTCCGTTTTCATTTCTGAGTGAATAAATAAATAAGCCTTCGGGTTATTTTATTCCCATTTGTGTGACTTGCGAATCCAAGTTCATTTATTGATTTCATCTCAATAATTTAATAATCAGCACGATCAAATAATTGTTTATGTTAGGAAAACTGCTGAGGTAGAGTAACTCTAATCATGAATCTTATATGGTGGTCCATGTAAAAGACTTTTCACCGCATCTACCCGTGATTAGTCCCTGAATAGCTCTCAGCTTAGGCTCCCCGGGTTAAAAGCGCAATTATTCCGAAAAACTTTGAACTTTTGGTATTATTTTGGCATTGAATTTTAAAATGAGGTTTGTCTAACGGTTGATTTTGTTCCCGTCTTGAGAATTTTTTTAGGACTTGTAGATTGCAACTACTGAAGTCAGGCGGCCTAAGTGGCAACACCAGCTCTCTTGGCCTGCCCCCGAATTTACTCTCCTGACCTACGAAGGTTCCGAGGATTGAGTCATTGTACGCAGAGGATTTGCCTGCCCATACAGATTTTTCGCAGAGGATTTGCCTGCCCATACAGATGTTTCGCAGAGGACCGTTCCTGCATTCAAGTTTGCCACAGAAGAAAGTTACCTGTGTGTTCTAAGTGATGACGGAGTGATTTTCCCGTCCAAGTGTTTTAGTGAGTTTTATTTATTTGGTCATTTCAAGACGTACTGATGTTTAACTGGATAAAAGGTACGTAAATAATTATGGTTTTTATGTCTGGCTCAAAACCGCCTCCAAAGAAAACCCTTGCATCTCAGTCTTCTGCTTCACCTCCACCTCAAGGTCGTTCACTTCGTTCAAACTCTAACCCTGATATTTTAGATAAAAATCAATTAGCTAAAGTTTTAAAGGCTGCTCGCAAGCGCCAACCAGTAACTACAGTTTCTAGTAGTACAATTCAAACCCCTCCAACTACTACAACTGCTTCCAAAGTTCCACCTATTAAAACTAAAACTACAAAACCAACTCCTAGTACTAGTGCTACTAAAAGTGCTTCACAAGTTCGTGCTTCTCGTAAATTTAAGATCCCTCCTCCTGTTGTTAACTTATGTGATTTGTTTCTTGAACCACCAGGTTATTTTTCAACAGTTTATTATCACACCAACCAGATGACAACGAATCCCCCCACTATCGTCATTCAAACCCCTCCCGCTAATTCTTTCCTTAATTTTAGAAAAGCCAATCAATTTGATCCAGCCAATCATGATGTTTTTGATTTTATCATGGATTTGGAGCTCACTATCGGTTTACTTAAATGGGATTGGGCGTAAGTTCAAAATAATATTCCCAATTTATTATAACCTGACCCATGTCTTTGGTTACAAGGTGAAATTCGACGTACAGGCTCCCCTATTGTTGATATTCCCACTATGTACACAGCTCTTCGTGAGAGATACGGTAAAAGCCGTCAAGTTTATTTGCATCAGCTCAAAACAAAAATCCAAGGTGAAAAAGAATCATGTGCTAAGTTTTTATATGCTATGGATACGCTTTGCTCCCGTTATGATACCCAAATGCCCGTCGCTGATAGAGTGGCTTGGGGCATTTCGGGACTTCTCCCAAAATACGCCCAAGCAGTTAGCGGCTTGAGTTTCACAAGTATCGCGGCTCTTGTTAGATTTTGCGAACATCGTGAATTTCAGCAAGAAGCTACTCCATCACCCGATACTACTGCCCAATTATTAGCTTTAGAAGAACAAATCAAAACGTTAACTACCTCTGATGCTCCCAATGCTCAAGTTAACATGTTACATGGTAATACCCCTGCCCAACGCCAAAATAATCGTCGTGGTCGCGGTGGTGGCAGAAATAATAATTTTGCTCCCCGTAATAATAATAATAATAATCAGAACCAAAATAATAATGGAAATCAAAATCCCAACCCAGCTCGCGGACTCCAATGTTACAATTGTAACAAATTTGGGCATTTTGCCCGTGACTGCCGTTCGGGAAACGGTCAGCGGGGACCCAATCACAACAACCAGGGTCCCCACAACCAACAGAATCGTCAACAATTCCAGAACCGCAACAATGGTCAACGGAATTTTCAAAACAACAATTTCAGACGAAACAACAATTTCAACCCCAACAACCGTCAGAATGTTCAAAGAGTGGAACTTGCTTTTGCGCCCCCACCCCAGGCAGCAATTCCACAGCAAGCCCAAGCGAATGCCACTCTTCAATCATATCCTCAAATTACCTTCCCAGTGTGAATGTTTTAAGTGCTACACATTGCCCCTATATCATTTGTTATTTTCATTCAGTGACAATTGATGCTTTAGTTGATACTGGTGCTACACATACAATAATTTTACGAAGTGCAGTGCCAGCTGAATGTAAAATACTACCTGGGCCTCCCTGTAACATCATGACAGCGGATAAAACCAAACTAAAAACTTCAAGTGTAGTAACTTTGTGCTTTAGGCTAGATAATATTAGTTACACAACTACAGCTCATGTGTTAGATAGTCTCACTCCTTCCTTCATTTTAGGGTGTGCTTTCCTCAAACAATACACATTAGTTGTAGACGTAAGCCGTAGTATTATGTACAACTCTCAAGTGACCCATTACTTACGTAGTCATGCATACAATGAAGTGTGCTCAGTGGAGTGTGGTTGCTCCTTACCAGTTAAATCTTTGTTTACTATCAACCTTCCTCCAAGACGACAAATGTACATTCCAACCACTGATATGACCTCCATTCATTCATGTGCATTTATTCCAAATCCCACTATAGAGAAACAACTTCAAGTTATTTTTCCTCCAGTCATAAACCAAAGTAAAAATGTTTTATTGGCTTCCAATGTGTCTCGCGCTCCCCAAATTATTGTTGCAGGCACAATTTTAGGATATTCACAAAGGTATGAGTTTGTACAGTCTGTCTCTTCAGCCCCTGTCATTCCCTCTGTAATTCATCCATTGACTACTGAACAACTTTCAGTAATCAATATAAATTCTCATTTGACCCCAGACCAACGCAATGCCGTTACTCAACTTTTAAATAATTATTCTTACCTTTTTGCTTGGAGTAATAATGATTTACAAGCTTGTGTTCTTCCTCCCATGCGTATTAACTTAAATTCGGATGTGCCCGTTCAATCTAAACCTTATAGGCTTAGTCCTGTGGAACGAGAAATATTAAAATCCGAACTAGACAAACTCATACAGGCCAATATAATTATCCCATGTGAGTCTTACAATTACTCAACTCCAGTATTTTTGGTTAGACAAAAATTAAATAAATGGAGATTAGTGTGTCATTTTACTAAATTAAATAAAATCACAAAGGATGAATTATTTCCTCTTCCCCGTATCGATGATTTACTTTTTCAGCTTCGCCATGCAAAATATTTTTCTCCCCTAGATTTGTTCAGTGGCTATTATCAGGCATTAATCCATCCTGATGATAGACATTTATGTGCAATATTTACTGAATTTGGTATATATATGTACCTCCGCGTATGTTTCGGTCTCAAAAATGCTCCAGCTTATTTTCAAAAATTAGCTATCGCAGCTTTGGGAAAACTACGCTACACCCATGCCGTTTCTTATATAGATGATATCATTCCCTACAGTCGTGATTTTCCTTCACATTTAATTGCCCTTGAATTAGTATTTAAAGCTCTCGCTCGCGTTAATTTCCGGCTTAGCCCATGGAAATGTAACTTTGCTATGCAAGAACATATTATTTTCGGTTTTATTTAACCCAGCAAGGATTAACTACGGAACCAGCAAAGGTGGCTGCTATAATGCGCCAACCAAAGCCCAATACTTTAGATACATTAAGAAAGTTTTTGGGTACTATAGGTTATTACCGTCGATTTATTTTAGGTTTTGCTCAGATTGCAGCTCCATTGCAGAGCTTACTCAAGAAACATTCTTTGTATCATTGGTCCAAAGATTGTGATGAGTCTTTTGAAAAGCTTAAACAGGCTGTGTGTAACGCGCCTGTACTGAGACACTACGATGAGAATTTACCGTGTATACTATACAAAGATGCGAGCAACCTTGCAATTGCAGGGATTCTCCATCAAAGGTTTGAGGATGGTGAGCATCCAGTTTATTATGTCCCTCGTGCACTCACTCCTGCGGAGAAAAATTGGAGTGTCACTGAGAAAGAGTGTCTTGCAGTCGTATTTTCCGTCAAGAAGTTACGTGAATTTTTATTTTTAAAGCCGTTTACTATTGTTACAGATCATCATGCTTTGTGTTTCTTGAAGTGTCAGCGTGACCCTACAGCTAGATTAACTAAAATGTCCATTATTTTACAGGAATATAGATATGTTATTCAGTATAAAAAAGGCTCTCTCCATACAAATTTGGATGGAGTCTCCAGGTGCCCCTATGCCCTGTCCAGTGCCCAAAGTCAGAGGAAGATTTAATCCTTCCCGGATTTCATGCTTCTCTCATCACTCCTGTTGATCCTTTGATAAACTCTGATGATTTGAAACATACGCAAGAAATTGACCCTGTTTTACAGCGTTTATTATCCAAAAAGCGTTCAAAAGTTACTGCCAATAGTGATGGTGTATATTTTATTCAATTTAATCCTAGACAGCCTAATTTATTGTTAATTCCTAAGGCCATGATTTCCACATTATTACATAATGCTCATAATCATCTCTTAGCAGGTCATTTAAATTTTCGTAGATGTTTGGCTAGGATTCGTCCCTATTATTAGTGGCGTTCCATGACGGCGGACACTTTTAAACATTGTTCACAATGCCCCGAGTGCCAAAGTCGCCAGCATCAGACTCGTCTACGGATGGACAGTCTTAAAATCATTCCCATAAAAATACCCGCTAGTACTTATGCGATGGATTTATTAGGTCCCTTCAAAGAAACTCCGAGAGGCAATAAGTATGTATTAGTTTTAACTGACTTGTTTACCAAATGGGTTCATGTTTCATTGCTTCCTGTCAAAGATGCTGCGAATGTCTCCATGCATCTCGAGCAATTTATTTTAACTTTTCCAGGCATGTCTACATTAATTTCAGATGGTGCCGCAGAATTTAAGTCGGCAGTTGTGCAAAAGTTGACACAACAATTTAATATTACACATAATTTTAGTGTGCCCTTTCACCCCCGGTCTCATGGAGCCGTGGAAAGAGTGAACCAAACATTAGCAATAATGCTTAGTAAGTTTGTTTCAGATAATCAAGAAAATTGGGACGTGTATGTTCCCTATGTAATTGCTGCTTACAATACCAGTGAGCATTCAGTTACAAAAGTTTCCCCTTTCCAAGCATTTTTCGGGCGCCAGCCTCCGGCTCCCATGTTAAATTCGATCCCTAATTCCCTTTTAAGTGTTTCTCAGTTGAGTCCAAATCAAGTTAAAGTTATGCATCAGCGAATAGCTCAGCTAATTCGCATAGCTCAAATTCAAGCAAAGGAAAAATTTGATGCGCATTACCGACCCTTTGATTTTAAAATCGGTTCTCACGTTCGTTTTTACTTACCACAGCGTAAAGTAGGACTTTCTGATAAGTTACTATGTAGATGGATAGGTCCTTATACGATTGTAAGCATAGATAAGAATAATAATGCTGAGCTAGTTTTAACGTTCCCTTCTCAAAGGTTGCGACCCAATGTCCGGTGTCATCTTTCACAGCTCAAGCTCATAAGTTTAGATTTAGGTGATGGTATTATACACCCTGAGTATGTATACACAAGTGATGACCAAGATGAGTTTGACTCATGGCTAAGTTTATTTCGCTCCTCATCTCAAGATTTTACCACTTCATCATCATCTTCTCCTCCTACCACTTGTGCTCCCATTCCAACAAAAGTTTCAGTTCCAGCGAATTGCCCACTTCCGGTGCGAAAATCTCAACGATTAATTGACAAAGCTAAACGTGTTTAAGTTTTGACCTACTTTTATTTTTGTGCTTTGTTCCACATGCAGTATAATGGAGTGTCACTCCCCCAACCCTCCGACTCCACCCGAATACCCGACTCTTCAAGGTCTCTCAACTCCCATAACTACATTGGGAGTTCGGCCAATTTTCAGATTAGGCGAGAACCCTTGGTCGCAGGTAACTTCGGTTACACTCCCTACTTTTGCAAATGTCCCAGTTTATTGTCCGGTGGCCGAGTGTACAGTAAAAATTTTTCCCCTTCAGTTTTCGGATGCGTCTGGTCAGATCATTGCTGCCACGGACTGTTCAGTTCCCATTTACTACAGAGTTTTTCGACACGTGGCTCTAGGCCTTGTGTTACCCAGTGCTGTGCCTCTGCTCACAGATCAATTAAGAGGTGCTTATTGTGCGGCAGCATACCGCCAAGCAGTAACATGGAATTCCACATTAATTCAAATGAGAGATTCCCCTTCGGAATACACACTCTCGACTCCAGTGATTTTAGTGGACCCTCAGATTCATATCGAAGTTTTTGCCCAATCAACCTTGGTAAGGTTAAAAGCAGTTCCGAGACAACGGAAATTGCTCCCACCATCGACTCCAATGACGAATGCAAAATACCATTGTCACAGTCGCCCGCCTATTCCAATATCAGCTCCGAGTCATTCGAGAGCTCAGTTTTTAGTGGTACCCCTAGAGGTTCACCCCAACCAGGAACCTCCGGCATGTCAAGTTACCACCAATTCCAGTGTAAATCACCCCCAGTGTCAGTTCAAACAAATGTTGTTACTCCGGCCCGCAGCAAACGAGCCGATACAAATTCGGAAAGAAAATCCCGTGTATCGCCTTCCCTCCTTCGAAGTGTTCCGCTCGGGTCTACAATCCACGATGATTTCTTCCTCACCGAATTTGACGATACCATCTTCATCTCAGCTACAAATGCCACTCCTGGATCCGGAGCCCCAGCCTCTCATTCCGGGGACTCTTCCAGTGATTCAGTCGAATTCATCTCCTCCGTTCCTGCTAAACGACAGAGGCGAGTTTGTCGTCTCTCCAAGAGCTTCACCACGCTCTGTTTCTTCTTCTTCCTCATCAGCTCCGGCGGATCGGCGCCTTTACCCCCGCCTGGAGGATGGAGCAGCATGCCCTCGCTCTCCAACGGATTAAGTTTTCAAAAATTGAACAAACAACATGGTCTTTCCAATCAACCATTAGCTCTTCATCTTCAAAAAAGTGTAAGTATAAATTCTGTTCATTCCAAAGTTGCCCCAAACCCTTGCTGACATAAGTAAAAAGAAGCGTGCTAATGCTTTAAAAGTGATGGCTCTTGGAGCCGGTTTTGTGCTTGCCCCACCTGTCATTGCAAAAATTCTTGATTTTGTACCCTCACCTTCCAACACATTCAATAATAATCATGCTCCTCATCAAATTTTACAAGAAGATACAACAAGTTTAAGTGATAGTGTGCACCTCAACAACAGTGTCACATTGAGTCCTATGGATCAAGCCATTCAGGACTTTAAAATGTTTCAGCTCTTGATGCTCTCTGACCCTAAAATTTTCAACATGGAAAATATAGTAAAGTCAGCCCGCCCTACTCCAGCAACTCCCACTGCACAAGAGCAGTCTCAACCTTCCATCATCCCGGCCATCATTCCAACCCCTCAACTCGAAGTTGGCCTAGGCAATGGTGAATATAATATGGAGTTCCGAATCTTTTCAATTACTGGTATTTTGTTCTTTACTCTTTTTGGCATACTTTTAATTATTTACGGTTGCTACCGATATCTCCGCACCTCTTCGCGTCAACACGGACAGCTTCATCAGGCCGTCTACGTGTCAACACCCCCTGAAGACAACAACAACTCCCAGCATCCTGCTACTGTCGTTGCCTTCCCTCATCGCTACTGAAATAATTTCCAGTCAGTGATTTTGTGTATATATAAAAGTGTGGTGTTCAAATTATTTAGTGATAGTGCTTAGAATTACAACAAAATAAAATTTTGTCATAATTTTAAGTAGGCTCTCATTCATGATTGCAAACTTGCAGTGCCTTCCTTGTAAACTGACAAGTGTAGTTTGTAAATGAAAAACACAAATTAAATCTTTTCTCTCTCTTTTTCTTTTACTGTAACTATCTACTCTGTCATATTTTGGGTTTGTACTTCATCAAGTACCATTATGTATCATTTTGAATATTTTTAGTTCCAGGTATTTTATTTTTAGCATAAAATTGTTCACATTTTGAGGACAAAATGTTTTTCCCGGCCCCCGGGATGTAAGGTATGAATACGTAGTTGTAAGCAGTGTAGTTTTTAAGAAGTGTTTACGTTATGTAATAAAATTGTTATTAGTGTTAAAGGTCAATTCTAGCTGCGTCTAGAGCGAGAGGAGAGAATCCCTGACGAGGGAGTTCTCACGCTTCACTTATGGAGACGTCTATCTTGTACGATTATGCCAATCTTATGTAATGATGTACTTATGTATGATTCACACACGGCTGTGTCCAAGTGTGTGCTAAACTTACTTTGGAGTCCTCAGTCTTAAACTGAGAGTCATTCCTTTTCCTCCTGTTTTAGAATCCTTTGAGATTCACCTTTGTTATTATTTTTAGCTTTCAGAGTTTTATTGATAAAGTTATCTTTTCCGTTTTCATTTCTGAGTGAATAAATAAATAAGCCTTCGGGTTATTTTATTCCCATTTGTGTGACTTGCGAATCCAAGTTCATTTATTGATTTCATCTCAATAATTTAATAATCAGCACGATCAAATAATTGTTTATGTTAGGAAAGCTGCTCAGGTAGAGTAACTCTAATCATGAATCTTATAATATATTTATTATTTTCTTGGCACACATTCAATGTCAATAGATGAATTGCTAATATTGTTAAAAAATACTTGGTAAGAAACCTTACTTGTATTTTCCCTCGTATTTACAACATTAGGACAGGAATAGCATTGGCTTTAAAACATTTCCTGGTTTTGTTAAATTTTATGATTCATTGACTGTCTTACATGAATAATTTCGAGTAAACAATTTCATGATAAAAATTGAAACCTCCCTAAATTCCCTAAACTTTTTTTTGGACCCTTGGAAAAAATTCATGTCAAAAATGTATAAATAGATGTAAATAAAAGATTTCTGTGGAATTTTCTAAATTTCAGAGCACTGGATTTGTGGTCATCAGCTGCGAGTGCATTTAATGCACTCTGAAATAACTATTTAACTTCGACGCCAATGTATTGCGAAACGCTGTCTATCTAAATCTTATATTTGTGTTGCAGTCGCCTCAGAAAACAAAAATATGTATGGATGTTTTGCCCCCAACAACAAAACACTGCAACATTGACAGTATCTTTTATAAGCTGACCAATTTATAATTTGGATTGCAAAGAGCTATGTTTTCTACGTAATTGATATAGGCTTTGTGTGTACATATGTAACTATTTCATCCGGAATTAATTGACTCTTACACTAACCATACATTGCGGATTACTACTACATACACGGTATATTTTTTTATGGTTTTATGCTATTACATACTGTGAACATTGTTTCAAAAACAAATTTTCACTTCAATCTCATTTGATTTTTTTGGCTATACACCTCTAATAAACATATTAAAAGGTGTGCTACAAGTAGAAACCCTAAGCCCTACACTGTTCACCCTATACATCGACGAAATTGTGGAGATACTGAACAAATCAAGAGTAAACGGTGCCAGAATCCTAGCAATTCAGATTCAAATTCTGATCTACGCAGATGGCATCGTTTTGACAGCAAACACACCGGAAGACCTACAAACACAAACTAACCTGCTTTGCAACTTTTTTAACAAAAACTACCTTTTAGTCAATCTCGACAAAACAAAAGTAGACATATTTGGCCAAGGAAGAACACCAAAGAAATACAAGTGGTATTACAATGGACAACAAATAGAAATCGCCAACACGTACAAATACTTAGGAATCACATTCAATCGAAATGGAAGTTTTAAACAACACTGGACGGAAACAAAGAAGAAAGCAAATGCAGCGATTGAAATGCTTGTTAGTACCCTAAGATCCACCAAGATGTATGACATCAACATAACCCTCAGACTTTTCTATTCACTTGTCAGCTCCATACCAATGTACGGCTTTGCAATCTGGGGAGGAAGCTACTTAGATGAAATCGAAAACCTCCAGACAGGATTCCTACGAAGAATACTAGGAGTAAGCACCCTTACGCCCGGACACGTCCTGCGCCTGGAAACAGCAGGACAGGCAATGAAGACCATTCGATTAAAAAATATAGCGATTCATATTCACAATTCTATCCTATCAAACACTGCAACAAAGCAAGCCAAAAAATGTCACAAGAATCAATCACTGAACAAACAACACAACAAATTAAATATGCTTACACAATGGGAAGAAATTTTCACAAGAGCAGGTCTGTCATCAGAATTCAACTTACTAATTAAAGAACACCATAACGTAAACTGGACGCGACTCTGGGATCAGATCGACATATGTATGATAAACAGAGACGTTGAGGACATGCAGAAATCAGAGAGCCCCAGCTATAGGCTGATAAAGACTCATGCGACACAAGCTGACATCTACCAACAGGGAATGAGCTGGCCATTAATCAAGTTCGCTCAGAACTTCAGACTCAACACACCCAGAGTCTGGACACACAATAGATGCACAAATATGAACGACATATTGAACAAAAAGAGGCACAAAAGGAGACAAAAGAACGTACTATGAAAAATGCAAAATAAAACCAGAAACCGTCTTCCACATGATGTTTGAGTGTAAGTACTACGACGAGCCTAGAACTAAGCACCTAAACGAACTAATCAACCGAATCGGAAATGACATCAGTCAAGAGAACTTCGTCAATAGAATCATGGCGAAAGAAACGCTTATGGAAAACATCAGGTATTCATATGCTTTCCGGTGTGATGCAATTCAACTGAGAAATAAAACCGAACAATAACGAACACCTATTCACGAGGATGAAGGAGCTGATGAAAATCAATCGACCAATGAATCATCTTCCTGCCTGTTTGAAAGAAGAAGCAAATAGTACCATGACTTTGCTGTACTCATCCATAATGTTGGAACGAATTGTGTTAGCCGAAAGGAAGTGCTCGCTCTTCAGCCCTTTGATAGCCTTCCTAAACAGTACCAACCTTATAGGTGGGTACCAGGTTATGAGAAAATTTAGAAATGGGGCTGTTGAAGGGCTGAATAGCGGAAATTGAGATCCACGACCTGGACGCAAAAATGCTTGATATATGTATAGCGTGACTACACAACAAACATAATTACTTCTCGACTAAAGGCCAGTACGATCATCCAAAAGATGTGCAGGCTTTTAACTTTTGTGATAACTGGGAACCTGTTTACCTACTCCAATATTACTGAGCTACTACTTTATACTGAAAGAACTTAAATGTTACATTACACTAATGATATTGAAGAAGATTTTAACTCGATCATGTCCCCAATTAACGAAATGTTTTGTAACTCCATAATTTATATTTTTACTTAGAATCTCACTTACTAAATTCTCTCTAAATGATCATAATTTTATTTATTTTGTAAATGCAATTGAGCGGTGCAGGTTGTAAGGACTAAGGCCAAATCGACCAATAAATTATCTATCTATCTATCTTTAAAAATTATATTTTAAAACGAAAATCCACGAAAGACTATATGATACTTGATTTTGTACAGTCATTGTAGATTTTGGAACTAAAATGTGTTGCGTCTTGAGACCATTTTGATTGGTCAGAATCACATGTCTTTAAATAGGAATCATTCCACCATTACACAATATCCAAAACCTGTGCTTGCAATTTAAATGAAGAATGAGCATCGGTTATTTAATTATATTTTGGATTTCTGTACACTAAAATATTGTAAAAGGATTATTGTTTGCTATAATGGATATTTACCCCGTGTAAGCTTATAATGGATGACTTTTATAAAATATGAATTTCCAGGGTCCATTGGAAATCACTTATAAAGGAATGGTATTGTACTGCAAAAATTTAACTTCTACGCTATCAAGCGAATATATGAGTGTATATACATATTTTTACATTATTCATCAACAGCTATAATTGGCTTCTTTGGAGTAACTGCGCAAGTAATTAAACTGGGAAAAAATATTAAAAACTTTAATTGGATGTGACCAGTCTGAACATAATTTATGTACAATAATGAAAACATGAAAAAATTGTATTCGAAGTTGTAATAATTATTGGCGATCTGTGATCCGCTTAGGAATTAAGTTTTGTCTCAAACGAAGTTTTCAGTGGATAAGAAATAATCTTTGGGAATACTGCCGCTAGAAAATTAAATATTGTCATGGATGAAAAACATATGTGGTAGAAATAAATACATATTTTGATTGACAGGTTTTAAAATTCATCCTATTTATAAGTTGAATGTGTAAATAATAATTTTGTGTAATAATTGTGGGTTAAATATTTGGTAACAGCAGAAAGTACAAGTTTTATTTACATCTCACCCCACGATGATGTTACCTAACAGACGTCACAATAATAATTTTTTATATGATGAATGATTATAATGGTTTTTAAAAATTCTTCAAAAAACTTAATAAAAGGTAGTGTGTGAACTATGTTCTAAAAATCCATTCTACCTCAATATTCGAATGTTTTTTCAATCGCGGTATCTAAGTTTTCAAATATTTCCGGAAGCAACTATTTTGTTCTTTTTTGTAAAAGTTAGCAATAGAAGACTCAGTCCAAATTTTAAATAAAAGCCGGCAACAGAGTATTTAAGGACTGGTTGTGCGTCATTGGAGCCCTTGGAAATGCTTAGATAAAATTTTATAATCTCCAGCATTCCCACAAAAAAACGTTCGACAAATTAGATTTTCCCACAAACAAAATTTTTCAGTCAGTTGTATCAGAATTAAAATAGGAAGTAATTAAAATTGTCTTTTACAATTCTTCGAAATCCATCAGACGAGTTCAGCTTCTTATTGTGGATTGTAAACCCAGTTGTAAAAGTTTCCAATGGCGTAGAAATGAAGCAATCAATTAACTTTCATTTTCAAAATAAAACACGACTCACATATTCTTTATACTTATATTAAAAAATATATATAAATGCAAAAATTTCCACTCCTGCAGCACTTACGTATTTTCTCTGTACAGCCGTTAATTTCTAAGGAATTGATTATAAAATAATACAAAACTAAAATAATTACATTAAGTTTAAATGTTTTGCGATCTCTGCGTTTACAAATTTTTGATTTTCTTGTAGAAAAAAGACGAGAGAAGAAATTGGACTCCTAAATTGCAACCTTTGTATTCGCTCAGGAATTTACCCAACGCGGATTTTTCCTAAATTTTATTCTCCGGAAATTTTCCAACAGAAAGACATTTTCGTGGAAAATTAATGAAATAAAATTGCAATAATCTTGTAAATAAACAAATTAACCGTTTTACTGAACCTGTTTACCATTGGACGGACAGTTCAGAGTATTCATATCCAGGGTTGTACAAATGAAAATGCCCTAAAAATGCCTTACTCTGAAAATGCCCGGCATTTTCGGCAGGCATTTTGGGCATATTGGGCATTTTTACCGAAAATTATACACTATGACCATTATTGCTACTTAAGCGAATATAAGGGAGTTTTTCATAGCATAATCAAACCCATCCAGTTTTAGAAACTGTTATAGTTGAATTAAAAAAAAGAATTTAATTCGTCTAATTCGTTCCTTATGGTCAGTGGTTACTTCAATAATCCTTACAAAAAATTTAAGCCTCAACGGAGTTGCAAACATTCAACGCTGTACATTATAAAAAACTTTTGGATTTGGAAAGAACAATTTGCACAGTGCCAGCATAAATTCCGTATTTTGATAATGGCTTGTAAAGTATAGAAAATTTTACACTTTCATTAGATACATAAGATGCGTCGGTTATAATATATGTCAAAACTTGGAGCTTCCGTAGCAAATTTTGTGTCGACTTTGAAAATTGCATTTAGCCCTAGTAAACCAGTGTAATAGTTCTAGGAGTCCAAAATGTAACAATAAATACATTTGGAAGATGACGAGTTTTGAAGCTCACAAACAAAGATATTTGTAACAACTATTTTATCTTTTTGTGTTGCATCTTTGCCCTAATATGTTTGTTCTTGGTGTCTAAATAATTACAGACACGTTGACAAGAGAATTTTTACAACAAAATAAGTAAAATTGAATTATTATTATTTTTCCATAAATTTGTCTATATCACCTTGCTCCAGGTTTCAACCTTTGTGGAAACAGTTTGTTTCTATAATTTTATCATGTAATCCAGTTGAATATTCAAATTATTTGCAACATATTGTTTTGTGACTTATTTTGCAAAATTAGCAGGTAGCTAAAGCCACATATTTAAAACATTGGAGCGAATATGCCGAAAATACCTGCTCTAGGCTGAATATGCCCAAAATGCCCAAAGTGCCATAGATGCCCAAAATGCCATGAAATGAAAATGCCCAAAATGCCTGGGCATTTTCAATTGTGCGACCCTGTTCATATCCCATATAGGAAAATACATTGTGTTCTATAGCTTCTTGCAAAATATTTTTCTTGTGTGTGGTAAAAATTGTGAAGGGTATTATAACATTTCTGACAGTTAACTCTAAACGTAGTGCTCTAAAAATTTTAAAATTTAACACTGTGACTCGTCAGGGGCCGTTTGTGTAATGTACATGAAAATTTTATTCTATTAAAATAATTCAGGCAGACAACCATTTTCAGCCTTTGATATAATCCATGAGTCAAGGTTCCTGTAATTCCAGTAAGACAGAGATTTTAGACAAACATCTACAGCCAAGAAAGCCTAAGAGTAGTCGTTTTTGAACAAATACTAGGTGACATCACTTTATTTATGATTTTACGAGAAAGTATTATTATTAATCAATTTTCTCAATTTTCAATCAAAACTATTTTTCGACCAACTCATTTTTTAATATTTTCAATTAAAAACAAATGCATGATAAAAATTTAAACTTGTCTAAATTTCCCTAGCTGTTGTTGGACCCTTGAAAAAATCCATGTCACAGATTTATTATAATGTCTAGACATAATATTTCTATGAAATTTTACTACAGGTCAGGTCGACGTAAAAATTAATGCACTTATCGAAATATTGGTGCACGCTGCAATTAATCACCCACAAAGTCTGATTTGATCCTGTTTACAACACATGACTTGCAAGGTAGGCGTTTTTTTTTAGGTTTTTAGGCTTTCTCAGGTGTCGATCCACACCTGAGAAATTCTAAATACTAAATGTAAAATGTGTAGAAATTTTTAATGTCAAAATAAAACTAGAAAGAGAGTATCCCTAGACTTGACTCCCAATGTCAATACCAAAAATGTCAACCTCGGAAATTAATAAAGCTTGTCCAGTATTCTCCGAATATATGCAGATTAATATTACAAATCTATGTTTTGGTGAAAGTTTGGTCTGACGTTTTGTTATAATACGTTTGACAAGAAGATATCTGCATAGTTCAGGTTTTCACTTTTGCTCTGAGCTAAAGTAAGAATCCAAGTGTTGAATATTAAAAAGGAACTGTGTGTTTTAAAAAATTAAGAATCAAACGCGTCTTGCAAAAGGACAATTTTAACCGAGCAGAAATGTGAGACTGTAAGTTCCCCTGGAACTTACTTTTAAATACATTAATTAATTACATTCTTTAATTGTTTACAGCATTTCAAATTATCCGCAAAAGAATTTTAGCAAATATGTATGTATGTTCAAAAATATTGTTTTAAATTAACACATTAAAAAATTACCCTCACTCTAACCTTTTAAGGAGTTTATACTGAAAATTCATTATTTTAGTTACAATTTTCGAAATAATTCAAAACTTTCTCAACTATACATTACATATAAAAATTAAACAAAAATTTAAAATGATAATATTTTGATTTTTGAGGTCAATTTCTATCGCCTTGTAGGTTTTCCAGCTTTGTAATATGTACCCCTCAAAAACCCTTATTTTTAGAATTGACACTTCGCCAGCAGAAATAGTAATTAGTGATTGAGTAATCGTATTTTGAACGATGGAACATTGATAATGTTAACGGCTCGTGTTGTTAGTTTCTGAACGTTATTTCATTTCGACGCCACCTTATGTGTTTCCCCAGCTATGCACAAGCTGGTTGGGAAGGAGGTTCGGGCAACCCACAGGTTACCCACGTGGTTCTAAAATTAAATCGGGCAGTAAATCAATAAAATTCTGGTAAAGTGAAAAATATTTTTATACTGTCAATGTTTGTGAAACTATCCGAGCTTCCGTACCGAAATCATACCGGGAAAATATTTGTGTCCTGAAATTGTCCCGTCCAGACCAAAAGCCCGATTAGGATTTACTAACTGTCCGATATCAATAATTTCGAGTAAAAAATTGCAGGATAAAAATTTAATCCATGCTAAATTTCCGTAGCTATTTTTAACCGTTGGGAACAATTCATGTCCAATATTTATAAACGTAGGGAAGTGGAAAATTTTTAAAACATTTTGCACATCTTAGAAACGTGGATTTGTTGTCATTACCTGAATACGTTTGGGGACGTTTGGGGTGTTAAAATGCATTTAAAATTGTGGAATTATTCGAGAAGGTATACATATCAAGGAATGAAGCATTCCTTGAATGATAATCAAGGAATGGAATTCTCTTAGTTCTAATAGAATTGTTACTATGTGTAAACTGGACCAATTGAATTAATTATATGTTGTAATAATAAAATAATAATAGTAATTACAATAAATTAACAATTCTTACAATTACTAGTATTAATTACATTTGCAACAATAATTTTCCACTGGAACATTGTGTCCGAAACAATTTTCACTTCGGTCTCATTAGAAAATATTTAAAATGACAATGATAATTTTGGTCAAGGACTTTAATCAAATTATACCTATTAATGAAAATAAATGTTTAACTTCCACGCCGGTGTTTTCCTTTAAAGCTGTTGACTGCACTGATTCACGGAGCTAAGTGGTCGTAGGTAAATTGTGTGCACTTACATTAATTGTAGAGCTTTAAATAAACGGACAGGTAGTGCTCGTTAATAATTAGGGGTGCTTGGCATGCCACCTTTTGCGCGTTTTTTAGGGCCACTGAATTAAGACCGCGCAAAACTTTAAATAAACGGACAGAAAGTGCTCCTTAATAATAAAGGATTCCAAAATAAGATAGTAATTTTCGCCAGCTGAAGAGTGCGATGTCTATCTTCTTTAATTTCCGCACACTTTTCCGAATTGTGTCCTTAAGATTCTATTTGAGGCAGGTACTTTCGAATAATTTGGATGGTAGAACAAGGAGATTTGAGTTGCTATTTACTTTTAATTTTTCAAAACTCTTGGTAGGATGCTTTGATGCCGCAGAATTTTCATCTATGAGTAAATCACTAAATAGAAAATTCATTAAATGAAAGAACGTGAAAGACGCAAAGAATATTTCATACAGTGTGAGCCAGTTTTAAAACCCAATTGGATTTTTTTTAAATGCCTGCAAGTGGAGGGATCCCGTCTACGAATTTGACAGTTATGAAAAAATTACTTTCACTGGATGTAAAGCAAATCTGGAAGTTATTGGGGCATGCAGATTACAGGTTATGGGCGAAAACAAATATGGCTGTAATGGACAGTAACAAAGTTATAGGCCAGGCCAGATAAAATCGGGGTACCTAAAAAGCCAGGGAATGGCTGGAACTTAAAAGATAGAAACCATTTAATTTTATACACTAGTCGAATGTGGATTAACAAACCAGCATTAAAGTATCATCTGACGTCAAAATGAACCAAAACCTTCAAGCTGAAAATGTCAACACAGTCGTGAATTTCTCCTGGCAAAATATGGGTTTACATATTTACATTTATTTATTTACATTATAAACGTCATGAAGGAAAATGTTCACCTGTCAACTCCTGTTCAGGATACATCCAGCGCATTATATAAACACAACAACATTCCTAAATGCAAAATAATGCCTCGTAATATCACATTAATACACCGATGTGTTGGATGTGAAAGTTATAAGTTTCATTGACGGGTATTCCAAGGAAATGAGATCATTTAAGGAATTCGTTGTTATTTGCCAGGACCCATCGTATTTAAATAAACAAAATAGCAAATACTTGTAAGCATTCAGGACAACATTATTATGAAACAGTATTTTAAGATAGGTTTCTTTACATAAAGTCAGGTGTAGGATATGTATACGTCTCCCTGGAAGATCATTTCTGAATTTCCTTGCTGAATCTTATGTCCCTGCAGGGTGGTCCTCCGCGATTTCAAAAATCCCTGCTGAAGAAGAAGGTCAATGATTCCCAAAATACCTGTTGGTAAAAATAATTTCCCTACAAGACTTTAAATCCCTGCCAAACAAGGTCAACCAATCAAAAAATTCTTTTGCATAACAAGTTTCCCTGAAAGACGCAAACAAGTTTGAAAATCCTTGCCAAAAAACGTCAACGAATTTAAAAATCCCTGTTCATAAAAATAAATCCCTTCCTTTGATATTTCTTTGCCAGAAATATTTTTTCCCTGTGAAGAATATCCCCGTCTTCCCACAAAAATCAGACCCATAATGTAGTGTAATATACGCAAATGGACGTTCAAATTGGCTGGACTTAGATAGATTAGAAAAAAATGATTTAATGGTAATGCTCCACCTAAAATTCAAAACGGAGCAAATTCATAAGCAAATTCAAGCCATAATGTACACCCCTTAAATATTTTTTCAAGGATTACTTTCGCTGTAAGATTGTACTAGAGTCTGAGATGCTTAGAAACGTTTAGGGAAAACTAGTTTTTAGTTACAGTTTCTTCCTTAACAATGCAATTGATCATAATGAAAGCTACATTACATTTCCTACATTTCATTTCAAGAAACAAATCTATTAATACTCTTCAAATTGCAACTGATATTAAAAACACAGCTAATTGGGATAAGCTTTCCTTCTGGTGTAATTATGGTAGTTCACACTACAAAAACTTCATTTTCTTGTACCAGGAAAAATACCTGGTATAATACACTGTACCAGGCACTTGTTGAACCTTGACTACAGTTGGCGTTCTAATGCAGGAAATTGTATAACGCTACAACACGTATAATCAGCGATTCCTGGGAGAGCAGGCCCCTCCAATCCTAAGAGATTCTATCCACAAAACAAGTTTAGTCACTACACTACGAACATTTTCGATATTAATCTTTACCATTTCAAGGAAGTTGCACCAATTATATTTTAACCCCACCGATTATATATAAACAAAATAGTTGGTAATAATTGAAGGAAAGCAGGGGCTAACAATGAGAAATAACGTAAGTTCCACCAAGTATATTTCACCACACCGGGAGCAGTTAGTATTATTTGAAGATAAACTGGTTCTGTCAAAGAAGAATCAGATACCACCTCGCTTACATATTCATTTATTAAATTCAGTCATAGATCAATTCCTTACACTGATTCACCCCCAACATTTTAGTGTCTGTTCACTAATTCCAAACATCACGTCAGCTGGTATTAATACCATTTAAATTACTGGCTTCTTTAAAACACTCGGTGTAGCTTACGAGATTGCTCATTGTCAGAACAACTTTGTCTTCATTAATACCAAGTTTGTTTCCAGTGAAATCAAAACATGTGATTCCTTGCTTTCAGCACCTGTTTCAGAAAAATCATTACGACCAATGCACAATCAAAAAACACTCGGTACAACTTACGTGTTTTGTCATTGTCATTAACAGTTTATTTTCATTAGTACCAACCACACACCTGGTACTTCTTCCTTTCGTCCAATTAAATGAACCCTTTTCACAAACCAAAGAACCAATCTTTCTAATGTGTCCTTTAACAACGCCATATGTCATTTTGCGGTTCAGTAATTGTCTGGTACAATTAATTTATACCATCGTACAACCTACTACAAATTCAACAATGTGTACCGGGCATTTCCCTTGGTGAGCCCAGTGGAGATTTCATATACCACAATAATATCCCCATGTTAAATCCCGATATATAAGATATAGGAAAGTTTATAAATTGACAATTATTGATTGCTCAAAAATCTTACTAAATATTATACTTACATTGATGTTGTAAACTACACGTGTTTTTTCTCATTTATACGTCATTGCATGCAAATTAACGAGTTAATTTTTTGCTAGATGTATTCTCTAAAATAGTGCCCCTCATGGGTACAGGTAGTAACCGGGTATTTGGGTACAGGTACAGGTCCAGGCACAAAATGGGTACACAAAATTTGTACCCAAACATTTTGGGTACTTTCTGGGTACACACATGTTGCACCCGCAAACTTGGGTACAGGTACGGGTATGGGAACGGGTACGGGAGAATACCTATTTGAGCCGATTAGATCAGGTACAGGTACGAGTGTTTGAAATACCTGTACCTGATCTGCAAATACCTGAAATATTTGGGTACTTTTATGAAAGCGTAAAATCATAAAGCAGCCTACTCTACCACATGTGCCGAGTTGAGCACAACCCAAATTTAATTTTATTAGTTGAATTAATTAATTTTCATTTGAATGTTTTCATGTGTTCTTCTTTTATTTTATAATGTCCCATGGGTCGTAGATGTTCATTCTCGTAGATATTGTTTATGCCTTTGTTTTACGGGAATTCGAACAAATTTACTTGACAAGCTATTCAACAATTTTGGTGAAATTTAATGTGAAAACAATATTGACTATTTCAAGAATCCAAAGTTCCTTTGTTTAGGAGGAAGTGGTAATATTGGAAATACATTGTGTCAATAATCAACAGTATAACGTATTGCAAATATTGTATTATAAAAACCTGATATGAATTTTGCTACAAAATTAGGAAATCAAATATTTTGTTCGGGCTACGGAGACAACAATCGTTGCTGCCGTATACATTGCCCAAATTAATAACCACTCAGTTTTGGTCAACAAAACAGGCCACAAATGCAATTTAATTTAGGGTTTCACCACCTTATAAATCCAACCAAACCAAAATAGAATAAGCTTGCATGTGTGCGATATAAAATATGTAAAATTAATCATTAACAGTACTACAATACTTGACAGTTGAACATAAAAGAGTGCATACAGAAGAGCTGCAAGTCATGAAGTTTTGATTTCAACGAATATTTTTCTTACAAATTGAAATATTACTTACAACAAATTCTGAGCATTTTAAAAGAAGGACCTGGGTACAGGTCCAGGTACAGCCAGATACCTGTACCCATGGGTCCAGTATTTGAGTTGTTTTTGGGTACAGGTACATTTCAGGAACAATGATTTAAATTGAGATCAGGTACGGGTACAAAAAATTTGGACCTGTTAATATGGGTACAGGTTCGGGTAAAGGTACGCAATTTTAAAGTACCTGTTATATGGGTTCAGGAACAGGTCCAGGTACAAAATATTTGTACCCATGAGGGGCACTACCATGAATTAACTTAGTGGTGTAAAGTAAAACAATCCTAAAGCTGGCCTCGTTTTTCTTGTTTATAGAAAAAATATCTCAAAGAATCAGTATTGAAGTTGGTCGGTGGTATCTAATTATAGTGAAATTAAAAATCGGCCCTGGGATTGCTACATTATTTTACTTGTACACAAAAAATTACATACATTTTGTGTCAGCCTTTGGTTCTAGTTCGAATCGGTTTCGGGTAGAATATTTTTTAATGGTCTCGGTTTCGAGTACAAAAATATTTCCCGACTCGAATGTCCCGAGTTCGAGTTTGGGACAAAAACTTGAATTTTGTTTCGAGTCGAGCTCAGTTATTTGTTGCCGATAGAAACACCACTTTAAAATCAAAACTATTTCATTTAGCTGAAATATGGTTAAACAGAACCGCCGACTTCGACCAAAATGCGTCCCAAAGATCGCGGAAGTATACATTTCGTTGTGTAAAGACTCAGTTATGAATATTCTTTCAAAGATTTATTGATTTTGGAGCAGATCGGGTTATCCACGCTACTTAGAAAAAATACAGTGAAAGTTAAACACTTCATATTAAAGAGGCGCTATCCGAGGTACTAATGTCCCTAGATAAATTCTTTATAAATTTGTAACAATGTGGACCGGTAGGAGTCATCACATATCATTGCTTCACTTATAATTTTGGTGCAAGCCATTAATGTTTGATTTTATAACTTTAACCCCAGCATGAATGTGAAATATAATCTGTCAGAGAAATAAAACGAGCACAAGTTAACTTTTTATGACTGACAGAAGTCTAAGAATTTATGAATAAGAAATAAATTCAGTTTTCATTTCCTCTCTGCAAAAACGAACCTGGGAATTTGTGAATTCTTGCTAGGATTGCCGACGTGAATGTGAAATATGATTATTTGCGGTTTCTAGCTTAAGGATATTTTATTATTGGATCAGACAACTTTGGTAAGTAATTTCTCAAATTTACGAAACAGAGGTACAAGAAGTTCCTGCAAGGAAATTTAATCACAGATTCAGGGGAATAAAACAAATATCTCTAGAACAACAACAAAAATTCTTTTAGCTATGCACATTCGAGCGTTGTGCTGACCCGTAACACTATTTTAATGATTATACGTAATTTTGGTAACTGTTCACGTAGATACGCGAAACTACAGTGGTATTACAAATATTACTCCAATCCACACATTAGACGAGCCTTGGGGATCCAAGGTTTCATTACTCATCAGAATTTGAAAAATGTCATTAATTAAGCTTTCAATCCGTTCATGAATGTAAGAATTTGTTTTATTTCAACAGAAGTACAAGACGTGATGAAGTAACGAAATGTTGTAATTCTATGGAAAAACTTTGCAAACATAAATTATCCTAATCACAATCTATTCCAGGTCCCTTCATGGATTCCAACTCATGCTTATTTTTGTTGCAACGATCCAGAAAATTATCTATTTGGTTCTGCAACTCTTGTGGAAGTGCTTTGAAATGATCCTCAGAAAAGTCACGGCCGACGCAGTTTAATAACTCGGGAATCAAGAACCGGCATTTGGATCTATCAACGATGGAATAATCAAGTATATTGCTGCAAATTGAATAATAAAAGTGTTCAAAATAAGAGAGAAAGTTATTCTTAAGATCAAAGAAAATTTGTAGTTTGTCGGTCAAAATGTTAGCCAGGTTTTTGATCTCCTGTTGTTTTTCCTCAGCTGCTTGACAATATTCGGAACTCAGATTGTAAACACCCCGACCAAGTTGTTCTACATAATTTTCGGCGAGCACATCATATTCTTCGAATATGCTTAGTATTGTTGTCCTAGCCTCTTCGCCCATTAAAAATTGTTGCTTCTGGTCGCATAAAAGAGATTTGCAGTCAACTTCGGTCTCCGCAACTTCATATTGCTTCATAAAATGAATGATTTTGTCGGTCATCCGTTGAAATACAATTTCGCCTGAATTTGAATCTTGTATTTTCAAGACCGAAATGTTTTGGGCTAAGCTGTACAAATTGGTAAGTATGGGGCAATTGGAGCCCCCAAATCCGGCACTCTGAAATTTCCAACGGATTAGATGGTTTCAAAATTACTGTGATTACAAACAGCTGATAATAGAACTCGCTACTGAAAATCTAGGCAGCAATGAGGACCCATATGGAAAATCATATACAGGATAATTTCAATTTTCAAAGCCAGAATGTATTTTCACACAAATCAAAACTATTTGCACCACTTCTGCACTCGCACCACTTTATTATTGCTTTTCAGGATTATCTTATAACATAAACAGTTTCTAAAGTATCATTCATTCTGGAACAGCATTTTAAGCTCTTCATAGAAACCACAAAAATGTTTTTTGAAGTCCTAGAAGATTTAGTGCATTTATGGCGCAAAGACTGGGATTATTTTTGAAGTAAGTAAATAAATTAAAACTTTTAAGACAACCCTTATAAACATTTTGCACTAGTTCATTGGGAGTCGGAATTTATTTATTGGTCAATTACTTATTCATACTGGGCGTGATGGGAAAGTGATTTTACGTACATACCCGATCGAAAATGTCGTGCATAATTATGTACATCTTTTACCTTGTCAAGTTTCAACCCACATAATTATGTTCAAAGCGGTCACAATTCTTTATGCAAACAGCTTATGCATAAATTTTCTGCAATTTACACTTATTAAAACAGGATCGACATAGTACTACTTTATTCAGTTTCTACCGAATTCGGTAATAATACAATATGTTGGACAACATTTTGGGCTGCAACACTAGTGTAAAAACAACTACTTTCAACGGAACTAGCTCTTAACAATTTTATTTGGTTTTCGATTCCTACTTTAAACGCAGCGGGGTAACCTTGCACAAATGGCGTAGTTTTCAATTTGTTACAAACCAGATAGCAAATTCTTGAACCATTCAAATTCGTAATTAATAAAATAGACCTCACCAAGAACGTTTTAGAACAAGAACGGACTACACAAGTACACCTTTTTTTCGTTACATTTGAGTGTATACCTACATGAATTTTATTGATGTAACCCCGTTTGAATGATTCACAAGTAACAATATCTTCGGGGTCACCTAATTTAGCAAGTAAATCCAACTCATCTGAATTTAAAATATATGACTTCGAGGCTCCTAAAAGTAAGCAGCCACTCGAATCCACTTTGGACTTATCCAACGATTTCCGATTCTGAATTAATTCCTCATAAAAATGAAAGGTGCAGGGGTAAGAAAACATCGTAGAACTCAAAGAAATCACATGTGAGTTTTCAATTATTTTTTTACTAATCTGAGATTCAATTTTGAATGATGCTTTAAAGTATTTCAATAAAATTCCGTAGAAATTTTCAAAGTGAAACAAAGAATAGTTCCATAGAGGCCCCCAGTTCTGGACGCATTTTGTTGCATGAATTAATAGGTGCACATTAAACGAGCAAAATGATAATCCGTAAAGACCCTCCACATTTTGAACAAAAGATTTTAAGCTTTCAGAAATCCCTGGAATGTCGATAAAATGAACACGTTTTCCACACAGTAAAAACACAGACTGCGCAAACTTAAGGAAATGGCAATAATAAGCACTTGGAAGAATATTCTTGAGAATAATTGGTGAAATAAATGTCCAGATACGCCACTCGCTAGACTTCCAATGCTTTCGTTCGTCCAATCCTCTGACTGTTCTGTCTGAAGTAAAAGGCATCCTCCAGCTCATAATACGGTTATTCAGAATTCTAATCTTGTTTCCATTATAAAATGGCTTGTCATGATTTTTTGGGTCCAGCCAGGCATTTGTAAAGGTTCGACAAACTCCTAGTTCCATTGTGTGCATGTAGTCAAAAACAAATCCTGAAACAATGTCAAATTGGTTAAGTAGTAATAGCGAACTTCCACCTTGAATGCCATTATAACTTTTTATCGACGGGGTATGTTTTAGTTTGTCCCTAAATATTTTGAGATCACTAAAAAATTGGTGTTGGTTTCGGAGTTCTGCAGAATTAGATTTATAAATCCATTTGTGGGACGTTTCACTTTCCCAAAGAGTCTCCCCCTTTTCCATGCACCAGGGACAGCCGAATGCGCCGTTGAATTGGTTAATTCCCTGCAGTGAACACCGAGCAACTGAGTCTGCAGCAAGCATAGGAAACAATACATGACTTCTAATGAGTTGCTGTTTATGTGTACACGTAATTACTTCAGTTGTAAATTTATTTAGCATCCTCACAATCGGTGGTAGGAACGCACACATGCTTGGTTTTTCCTTCCCAAACCATAAAGCTGCTATGAAAGTGTGTTTTCTTCTCAAGGGATAACTGAGTTCATTAATAGACAATAAAAATGGGGATACCGAGAAATTTGAGGACCTAAAACATGGAACTCCGTCATTGTTCATCGTAACAGTGAAGTCATACGGCTGCAATGTAAGGTCCCGATATTTTTGACCATGGAAAATATCTTCGTAGTACGACAAGTCTGAATTCGCCTTTTAAATTCTCGATTTTAAATTCTGTAATAAATTGGACGAGACATCTTCTTGCTGCAAAATTATTTCCATTGATTTTTGAACATCAAATGTGATGAAAAATTTGTCGGTGTTTGGCGCGCTGCATTTTGGGCATATCTGATTTTCTTGCTTTAACATCTGTTTACAGGATTCACAGTAATAGTGATTGGTGATTGAATCATACTTTATATTAAGTTGCCTGTGCAGTAGAAATTTTGATCCTGGAAATTTTGATCCTGGGCAGAATAGCCGTAATAAATCCAAAAGGTGTTGAACACCCTCATTTGTTAATCGATGTCTGAGTATGAAGGCGAAGACTAATAACGAACCTTCTTTAACTGATAGATTTGGATGGATAAGGTATTCCTATATAACCGAACAAACATACAAATTACACTTAAGAATAATAAACACACGTGAAAGTAATAATTATTATATAATTACGCAATAATAGCGACCTCATTAAGGCACTCATTTTCAGTAGATCGTCTTTCATCGCTGCCAATTTCTATCCCTTCTACCGATTCTCCATCACTGAATTCATCCAATGAATACATACTCGCGTCATCTCCCTATATTTAAAGTTTTCAAGAATTACACAATAATTTTATTTTAGGGAGAATTAGACTCTTTTTGGAATTTAATGAGTATTAGAACTTACGGACGCAGCGTCGCTAAAATGATCTGTAGAATCATCACTACTGTATTCATGCGAGGCCTCTATACTGGAAGTAGGATCCTGCATTCAAAATAAATATTATTTGCTAAATTTTCGATAGATAGTCTCAAAATTCATTCAACATGTTAGGATTAGTTCGTAAAACTTACTGGCGATTCACACCGCTCATTGTGTGTTGAATCAGATTCAGAAATCAATTCCTTATTTTGATTTTCAAACTTCCGCTTCTGAAAATTTTAAATGCTATAAGTTAAATAATTTGAACGCCGAGTAAACTCTACACATAGTCACAGTAATTAATTATGCGTGTACGTATACGACTGAACTACCTTAAAATTGAATCTTGTTTGTCTCGGGACAATTTTGGTAATTCCAAACTGGGAAGATTTGAGGTACGATTTGTATTTTTGTCGAACCATTATTTACAGTGCTGGATTAACGAATGTATTTTTGACGAAGTTATTAACCGATATTTAGTGTTTTATTCTTACTATTAGTTGTCGATTGTAAGAGCGATTTGTGAAATGTTACAATAGCGTTGGCTACATTAATAACGATTCGCGGGAATTTTATAAGTATTGGCATAATTGTCTGGGTGTATTTGCAAGCTCGTTTTACTGTAAGTTACATTCCAGCAACTGCCAATTTCATTGGTTGGGCCAAAAACACTGGCAAACTGGGAAGTTTTGAGCTGACCTGCATGCTTTGGAGGAGCCCATTATATTGAGCGCCATTCAAGTTTTAACGGCTCAGCTCTTATGTGAAGATCCACAATGAGCTTTTAATCACACCCAATCATTAACTGTATTTGTTGATTTTAATTGACTGGAAAATCTACAAAAATGGCCTTTTCTCAATACTTTCTCGTGTTATGGCCAGAAGAAAAAAAGTACTCTTGTGTCGGTCGTGCTTGCATCGTTGATGAAAATTTGAGAAAAGGAAACGATGAAAACCTTATTGAAAGGAAGAAATGAAAATCACGTTTAATCGCAAGGTTTACACTGGAAAAATTATCTTCGGTGGTAAGTAAATATTTGTATTTCGCTATAATTTTATATGACTTGCGTTAACGTAGGTTTACCTCAGAACCAGAATTATTTAGATATTGGGTTTTTAATAAATTAACTCGCAGTTTGTGTTCGTAAAGTATCTAACATCGTAATTTGTTATACACGTATTGTAATTCAGGTTCTACCCCCAAAGCTGTAAATAAGTACCAAAATAAATTCGACCGGAATGAAGCACCATTGAATAATCCCATTGAGCCTGCTTTGGAACCTCAATCAGTGAGTTGAATGAAGTATTGTATCAAAATAATTTTTAAACACGACTTATTTTATATAATTGTTAATTTAATCATTTGTAATTTAGAAAAATCGTAAGATGAAGTGTAATGACATTGAAGCAACCATTTCTGAGGTCATTGAAACAGTTGAGATGAGGAATCTTTCCGAAAATGTGAATATCTCACGAAACACTGACGAACGTGTCGATTCGAACAATTTGGAAAATAAGGTCAAGAAATTGGAGAAAAAATTGAAAAAGGCGAACGCAAACATTGCAAATCTGAAGCTGGAGCTTGAACAAGAAAAGGCTCTTCGAGAAAAATACAAATGTAAGTATATTATTGATACTTAATTGTATATTACGTAAATTCCCAATTTTAAAATATGCGCCTCAATATATTTGTATGCAAATAAACTGTAATACTTTATAAAATATTATTACTTCAGCTAAATGCAAACATTTACGGAAGAAACTACAGACTTTCCAGCAAGATGAAACAGTAAGCTCTTGTTTTCTCAAAACGTTAATAGCTATTTAGTGTTATCAACGTGTGCGTTTTTTAGTAAACATTTTATACACAGGTCATGGTAGACATTGGGAATGGAGTGAAGCTGAATGCGGCTTTACTTGATCGGGCAAAGATTTTTTCTTCGTCACCAGCTGTTTTGGGTCGAAATGTATTCCGACTTGCCTTCACAGAGTCCGAGATTGTTGGCAGATCTTTGTTTGGTCGCATATGTAACGCGAATAAGCATCTTCCAGCTAAACCTTCTGTCGACTGTTCGAAGCGCGATGCTGTTATTCGTGAGTTAAAGGTTTATATTATTAAACAGAAACAAGCATTGTTTGTAACCCGCCAGCTAATTTCTAAAATAGGTAATATGAGTAAATAAATGTTTGTTGCAGGATATTGCATTTCTGTCGTTGAAGAAGAATGTGTGCATTCTGGCTTAAAATTCGACAAAGTTTCAGTTCGAAGCAAAATATCCAAATCTCTTGGAGAGTACATCCGGGAAATATCTCACAAATGTCATCAACTGGAGCATGATTCAGAGGCCGATGCCTAGAATAGCTTTGTATTACTTATACTATTGTTCTACAAATTGCAAAAAAATATAATAAACTAAAATTAATACTATATATTTTTCTGTTCAAACCGATTATTATTTAGTGTTTTACAATTTATTTACAGATTATATGATAAATTTGAAACAATTAGGAAATATTTAATTATTAATAATGTGAACCAAATCGTTTATACGTAACCTTGCATAATTAATTATGCATAATTGAATCATAAACATTTCTGCATACGAAAGCGTCCCAAAATTATGCATAAAAAGTTTGGCAAATTATGCAGACTTCGTTGTACATAACTATGTAGCGAGATTTTCGACCGGGATACACAGTACATCCCAAATTATTATTAAATTTTTCAGTTGTTCTAATTTGAGATTTTTTTACAAAATGATGACTTCACAATTAGGCCTCCGCACATGTACATTTTCCTTAAACATGAACATGAAAATGAACATGAACATGAACTTTCATGCTTTACATGAGCTATTTTCAAAATGACCCGAATTAAATCATGTCACTCAAAACGAATACTTGACTTTTATTTCATGTGAATAGAGTAAACTTGAACATGACATTTACATGAACATGAAAAGTGAGAATTTCAAGTACATGAACTGGACATGAACATGTACATGAACATGATGACATGAAATAAAATTCACATTACTCATCTATTGATACATACTGCTACTTCCCCGCGCTGATTCTCTCATATTTGATCCTTCTTTTTCCATAGTAGTGAAATTTATTTGTAAAAGTCTACAACTTAAAATGACTGGTACGGTTTAGTTTAAATGGAATATTAACACGTAGTCTTCTACCTCATGGGGGCATACCTGGGCGTTTACAGTGCATTCGCACTCAATTACAACGGTGAACTTTTTAACTCCCCTCGCGCTCGCACTCATGAATTCTGAACCACTGGACTCAAACTCCTACCTCAAAGCACTCTCTCAAAATTATTGCACTCGCACTCAAAGCTTGAGTGCACTCATAGCTCTCTTCCACCACTGACTGAATGATATAGGTGGAAGCTCCAAGTTAGCCGACGGCCGACAAATATCGGTCCAAGTTAGCCGACAGATGTCGGCCAAACGTGCAACTTGGCCGACAGCCGACAGCCGACAAACTGTCCAACCTAGCCGACAGCCGACAAAAATATGCCCAAATCAGCCGACAGATGTCGGCCAAACGTACAACTTGGCCGACAGCCGACAGCCGACAAACTGTCCAACCTAGCCGACAGCCGACAGCCGACAAACAGCGATCCAAAATACAGATGCTCATAATGTATAATCAGAGCTATGCAGTATTTTCAAATACAGTATTTTAAAATACGTATTTTCAGACCACAAAATATTTTGTATTTTGTATTTCAATGTTGGTGAGCAGTGAGTGTATTTTGTACTTAGTATTTTGAGGACCAGTTAGGGAGTAGGCACATATTACGTTTCATTTTTTCACGATTTTTGGACCCTACCCTCCCTATTGTCATCCTAAAGTTATTTTTCCGTGAACCCCCCTCCCCTGTAAACGTCATCAAAGCTAAAACGCAGACAAAAACTAATCTGATTTCGTTCAAGTTTTTTTATCATTGTGTCGAAAACTAGTAACAGTTAGTTATTGATTAAAATCCGTTGGCGTTTTCGTGCGAAAAGCATAAATTTTGGAGGAAGAAAAGAGAAATAATAAAAACGACCAACATATTACGTTTCACTTTTGGGGGAGGGAGGGGTCTTGAAGCTGATGATTTTGTGTATACCAAGGGAATGGTGGGGGTTACCTTGCTGATGATGTTTCATCCATTCTCAGAAAAATATGAGGAATAAACAGGGATAATTGTTAGACCCAGTGTTTCTGTAGCAAACTTTTATTGCTGAAAAACCACTGATACATTTTACATACACGTAAGTCATACATTATTTCAAATCTCTGTCAACCATGACAATTCCGAAAAATCTTGGCTTATATAGGAATGGTTTTTCAAATATTTCTCACGATTCCAATTACTATCGCCCTTAGTGCTAACAATATTACAAGTGCTGACAGTGTCAACTGTGAACATGCTGGCAATATTACAGGAAGTGTTGAAATAAAAGAAGCCAGCATGTTTCACGTATTTTAGAATTATTCCTGTAAGCACGACAACTAGTGGTGCCAATGGTCTGGTCTGATCCAGATTTTATGAAACTGGTCTGGTCCAAAGCCCAGACCAGACCATTGGTTCAGTTTTTCGGACCACACCAATGGGCTGATCTAGTCATTTGGATCAGACCAGACCAAAGACCATGGTCTGGACCATGGTCCAGAAAACCGTTGAGAGCAATTAAATAATCACATTTTATCCAGTCAAATTCTTCTTTTGTCCTCACAAATTACATGTATGTTACAAATAATATGTTCCATAGGATTTCGTTAACTCGTCATTTTTTATTTTGCGTACTTTTAGAACCATGGTCCTGTGGTCTGGTCCTGAAGCTGGACCAATTGTTTCTGGTATGGCACAAAAGTTGGATCAGACCGTACCAGACCATACAAATCTTGGACCAGACCAATAACGGACCATTAATAATGGTCCTGTCCAGACCATTGGCATCCCTAACCAGAACCATACCAAACTTATGATCCTGGAAATCCTCAAAACATTAGTCTAGAATGGCGTCAAAATATATTTTAGACAAACTGTTCGCCAAAATTAATTTGGTGTAAAGTACAAAATCTCAGTATGATTTGCAATTAAATCGTTGTCATCCCAGTTAGTTCCTCGTGGAGCAACTTAGTCAAAATTGTAATACCGAACTTTGTGATGGCTGCTGTGCTCTTTAAGCAGCACGTTCCCGAAGTTATAATTTGTAACCATTGATTCACCTGATAAATTTGGCGGTTTGTCATGCTAAATGTCTGAAAACTATCCCCTGTCTACTACTGCCCGAACATTCAAGACAACCTTGAAAGCCAAACCTACCAGTGCATCGCATGGGTACGGGTAGTACCTGAGTATTTGGGTACAGGTACAGGTTCAGGTCCGAAATGGGTACTCTATTTAAGTACCCAAACTGAATGGGTACTTTATGGGTACTAGCTGTATGTACCCAAATTTTGGGTACAAAACCAGGTGTTGGGTACAGGTACAAACTTGGCATTTTTTGGGTTGTACCTGACAGGAACAGGTACAAGCTTCCAATATACCTGGACCTGACAAATTAATACCTGAAAATGTGGGTACTTTTACAAACAGAAATCCATCTTACGAGGCATCTAGTGTAGTATGAGGCTATCTCTCCGACCTACAGGTTTATTTTGATATTCAACGTGTTTTCAGGAGTGCATCGTAATTTTTGAAAAATCATACGTTTATGCAACAGAGATGGTTGACTTATTGTTAGCACAACGTGCCAGCAATAAGTACGTGTAATTACAAACTCCACTTTTTATTCAGTAAAAATGGTGTTAAATGACACTGTGGTTATGGAGGATGACCTAGAAGTGGAAAATTTAATTGGTGATGGCAATACCTCAGATGGTATAGAGGTCTTAGTTACATTAAGTATTGCACAAATTATGACGAGGCAGAATTTTTCCTAGTTTGTAATTGGTGTGATCATCGAATGTTGAATCGTTTTCAGTAATTTTTTAAAGTACCTGATTGGGTACAGGTCCGTAGGAAAATTTTTCAGGTACAGGTCCATATATTGGGTATATTTTGGGTACGGGTAAAATTCAGGTACAGGTACGCACTACTTACAAAATAATCAGGTCCAGGTACGAACATTTATTTAATGGGTACTTCTATTCAGGTACGGGTTTGGGTACGATTTTTGCCGGTACCCACTATTTGGGTCCAGGTTCAGGTCAAGGTACAGCATTTTTGTACCCATGCGATGCACTGAAACCTACCATATATGCAATTACTATTTTGTATTTTGTTGCATATGTATCCCACAAAAGAGCTGTTCATAGAAGCTCTAGGTTAGAAAACATCTCGAAAAGCATTGAATATGTTGCTCAAAGTTATAAAATTTGACCATACTACTGACGTTAAAAGTTTATTTTTGAATAATATTAGGCTCTTTGCAAAAACACCAATTACTGTTGTGCGTTTATCCGCAAACGCGAAACCAAAATAATATGGCCACGATCTCTAGTTTCCCCACATGTAATCATTTGTTGGTCGTTTTTATTATTTCTCTTTTCTTCCTCCAAAATTTATGCTTTTCGCACGAAAACGCCAACGGATTTTAATCAATAACTAACTGTTACTAGTTTTCGACACAATGATAAAAAACTTGAACGAAATCAGATTAGTTTTTGTCTGCGTTTTAGCTAGACATGTCAACTACGGTATCGTAGTACGGTAATACCGTAATTACCGTAAAAAATTTAGGTTCGGTTAAGGTACGATAATTCTCGGTTTTTTGAAACGATATTGTAACTCCATACGATATCGTCAGTCTAGCGGAAGGCTCATGAAATTGTGGTGTTACATACTCGAATTTTCATTAAAAAGAGTTAAACTCAAAAATGAAAGGAATTCGTTCGACAGTAAAGATTGTGTGTAGTGTCAATATGTAAAAAACTTAATCGAACTGATTATTTAGAATCTAACCCAAGTCGTGCGTCTAGTAATTCAAGTGTTTGGAATTATTTTTTGAGTCGGTCTGACGGCATGATGGTACTTCTCCTGTTATGAGAAAGAGATGGGAAGTCACTTCCTAAATTAATATATGTACGACCAAATTCGGTAAAGATTTAGTTTAGGAAAAATTACTAGAAGATAGATCGAAGAATTCGGTATCGTTTTCTATATTTTATGATTTTCATATTTTTCATACGAATGTAAAAAAGGAAATTTGTTTTTTTTTTCAAACTTGCTTATTTTATAAGGAATTTCTGCACATTTAATACTCTTTCATTAATTGACATCAAAGACGCTAAACTGATTGTTGAATAACTGATGTTGGATTTTTTACTTCATATCTTTACACATACCATAAAAATCGACTTATATTCGTGTTTTTACCATAATCGGATTAATTTACGATACCGTACCCTAAAAATATTACCGGAGTGTTTCCACTTTACGGTAACGGTAATTACGGTATTTTAAACAAGAACGGTATGAACATGTCTAGTTTTAGCTTTGATGACGTTTACAGGGGAGGTGGGTTCACGGAAAAATGACTTTAGGATAACAATAGGGAGGGTAGGGTCCAAAAATCGTGAAAAAATGAAACGTAATATGTGCCTACTCCCTAACTGGTCCTCAAAATACTAAGTACAAAATACACTCACTGCTCACCAACATTGAAATACAAAATACAAAATATTTTGTGGTCTGAAAATACGTATTTTAAAATACTGTATTTGAAAATACTGCATAGCTCTGATTATACATTATGAGCATCTGTATTTTGGATCGCTGTTTGTCGGCTGTCGGCTGTCGGCTAGGTTGGACAGTTTGTCGGCTGTCGGCTGTCGGCCAAGTTGTACGTTTGGCCGACATCTGTCGGCTGATTTGGGCATATTTTTGTCGGCTGTCGGCTAGGTTGGACAGTTTGTCGGCTGTCGGCTGTCGGCCAAGTTGCACGTTTGGCCGACATCTGTCGGCTAACTTGGACCGATATTTGTCGGCCGTCGGCTAACTTGGAGCTTCCGATATAGGTTTATGGCTGGATTAAATAAACTCTGGTTTCCTGATTAATTCGGAAGTCGCAACACTGAGGAAATTAGGTGCTTTCCATACCTAATTTCCTATATTCCCGCCACAAGTCTCAACCCACCTGTTTTCACATTTTCAGTGTGGTCTTAGAGATTTTACCCATTTGGATACATCCTGAAGGCTGACAATTTTTAAAAACCTTAAAATAGTGATTAATGAAAAAAAGTTAATTTACAAATTTTGCCACACTAATTAACTTGCGTACCTTAATTTTTGGACTAACAATTAGTGACTTCACAAGGTTCTTTTGCTTGTTTTTTTCTTTCGTTTTCACTCAATTTTAGAAATTGTGGAAGCTCTAAATGTAGAAAGAAGTGTACACACCTCGCTTGCTTACGTTAATGCATTGGAGGTGGTTAACTGATACATGATAGCAACACAGAATGTACAAAAAGTCATCACACTTTGGCTGACATGCCTTTGTACCCAATTTTGAAAAATATATCCGTCAGCTTAGAGTGCAGAGTGCAATGTTCTGCACTCAGCCTCTGCCTCTTCAACATAGACTTTATTGAAAGAACCTCGGCCTCGTTAAGTTGAATGCATGACGGTTACATTGGCACTCGCACTCATTGGAAATTTTGAGTGCATAGAATGCGAGGTGAGTGCAAGGCATGCCCTCATGCCTCCGGAGTGCGCCCAGGTATGCATGGGGCAATAATCTATCGGCACCTGATTCAGGTTTCGCGCTCAATACGCGCAAGTAATATGACATGTAGGTAAGGCGACATGACAACGTTTAGCTATTACTTACATACCTTATGGTGACATGAAAATATTCGTGTTTTTGAGCTTGAGTTCATGTCTTCTGATTTTGCTAACATGAAAGTGCACGTGAAATCATCGTCATGTTTTCAAGGTAACCTGCACATGACATGAGACATGACTTGAAAAATCATGTCTGATGTCAAGTATGTTTTAAATACACATGAATGGTTGGTGACATGATAATCCGATACATGAACATGAGTTGAGACATGAGTCACACATGAAACACTCATGTCTGAGTTGTACATGTGCGGAGGCCTATTCACAATAGAAATAGATTTGCTGAAATGAACTTACTATAACTTTTGAAGCTGCAGCAACAATCAGGATGGCTAGCAGAATCTGCATCGCTAAAATTTAGTCCGTCAATTATCTTTCAATTAATTTTTGCAAATGAGTTTTGACAGAGCTACAGATATTAGTTTGACTAGCTATTTAGTCAGTAGGTTATCCTTGAATTAAGGTTTGCCAGTGTGGTTGGTATGAGACCCCACTTTGGAATTTGTTGACGGTATCTATCGTAATTGTACCAATAAGGCTAATTACAATGTAAATCGAAACATTCATTGAGATGAATGTGTACGTTTTTGAAACTGAATGCAGTTTAAAATCCCAACAGGAAATTAATACGTTATAATGACACAATGATGCAATTGTAATTTGCTTCCTCGTTGCATAAAAACAATGACACTGTCGTCACTATCAGACCTGGTTAAGGGAGCTGCCACAAATGTCAACATCTCAAAATGGTGACTTTACAGACCCACAGACCCTACTGACACACGTATGACACATTAATACGATATGACTGACCCACTCCTAATGATTGCAACATCCTGCTATATACGTACTTACAGGAAACTAAATCCTGCCATTCTCGGAGCTTTTTTTAAATTACAGCACACCCAAGGCCTAGATCTATAGGACAATAGAATTTTATTAAATCAGAAATAAATCCGGTCGGAGAGGTCGGAACGGGTATGGCAAAAGCCTTACAGCCAAGTAAATGGGCGGAAATAAGAAAGCTATGGAAGGAAGCTAATTCAATGTTAAAAAGTAAGTAGTTGCTTATAGATTGTGTTAATAAACTGCAAGTACATTTGCTTTTAATATAATGCTTGCTTGTATACTAACAGTAGTGCATTTATAAATGTGTGGAAGCTTCAGCTGATTCGGAAGTAGCTGTATTTTGGAAAGAGCACAAACGTGATGCAGATAAAATCCAGTTGAAAATCAATGAACTGAAACTACAGAAAAAGAACAGAAGGAATCCTGTTGCTGTCTTATTTCAGAAGGCAATTGGCAAAGAGCTTCGAAATGACCACGACCAAATAATGCCGGTGTCGATTAGACCGGAGCATAACTTGCGTGATGAGGAGACGCAGGAAGATCCGAGTTCCCAGGAGTGTGAAGATGTACAGGAATCCACAGCAAAGATAACAAGGGCATATAAACAGGTGGAATTGCAAAAGGAATTAGATGACACAAATGAAACAATTGTCACAATAACGGATGCTAAGCGTTTAGGGTTATGTAATGACGAAGAAATTTGTCACAAACTTAAACAAGCTTTTCAAAAAAGAGATGAAGTCAAAAATTATCTCAAACGACGAAGAAATAATCAACTCGCGTGTATTAGGGCCCGAAAAAAGCGAAAGGATGCAGAGAAACAGAACCTTCAAAACCCGAATACTCCAGGTAACATACCACTTGTAAGGACGGTCGTTGTGAAACACTGCAATATCAAATGCACATTCAAGATCGTTTGAGAGAGCTGCAGAATCAGGGTAAGTTTTAGATTTTCTGACAAATACACCGGCCTTAATGGCTCCGGTATTATTAATCCAATTTAGCAAGCTGGAACAAAAACGTCGATGCTGAAACTGTTTCGGTTCTAATAAACAGGATTCAATATAAGCCGCCAGGGTTTGTGTCTCCAATTGTTTCCAAGAAATAAAGCTTCAAAATGGGGCCAGCGACTTCACACAACTGTTAATGTGAAACTGGCGAAGGCAAAAAATACTTTAAGAAAAGAACATCCGGACACTCACTTTGCTGCTGCAACTGTCAATCACCTAAAAAATCTTGCTGTTATGTTTGGACAGAACAATGTAATGATACTAAGCGTGGGCGATAAAGCAAAGGTTCCTCTTGGTCTACCAGCGGCGAAGCGACAAGGAGCAATTCTGATGAGGTTAGACTATGCGATACGGTTGCCTGATCACGACTGGGTTGTCGGCACAAGACATAAATTAACGCCGAGTGTTATTGCTGGCATATGTATCGGGGATACCCGTGTTACTTACTCTGGCCCTACAATGATTTCTATTAGATCCGAAAAACACGATTCATCCACAGCTGAGTCACATGCGACCGATTTTTGTCGATTTATAACCTTGGAGAAGTTTGCATATTTTACAAAGAGAAGTGACGGGCGCCTAAAACCCATTTTAATTATGTTTATTGATGGAGGACCAGACGAAAACCCTCGATACCCGAAAACATTAGCACAGGCTATTCAGAATTTCCTAGAATACAATTTTGATGCCATATTTATAGCTTCGTACGCTCCTCATCAATCTTCCAGCAATCCCGTAGAAAGACGAATGGCACCGCTGTCAAAGGATCGGGTTGGTGTAATTCTTCCGCACGAGCATTTCGGCACACATTTAAATTCTGGGGAGAAACAGTTGATAGGGAGCTTGAGATTCAAAACTTCGACAAAGCGGGTCATGTACTTGCTAACCTTTGGAATGGGAAATTATTCGACAAACACGAAGTAGTCGCTGAATACGTGCATCCTCCTGGTCAAGAAAAGTGCCTTTGTGATTCCTCACCATTGCCTCGCAGTAGCTCCGATCTTAATGATTCCGGCTTGCAAGATGATTTGGATCCTGCAGAATGTATAACCGAGGTGAATTATGAAGGAGTTGAACCACGTATGCACAGCTCGATACATTTAGCCCACGTGTCTGAAGAATGGAAAGTCATCCACGTTCGTCAATCCCAGTATACATTGCCGATAGTAAAATGCACCAATCATCATTGCTGCAGGCCACCAGTGACTAACCTCACTAAAATTTTGCCGGAGCGTTTTGTATCCGCCCCAATTCTGTACCAGCGAACACTGTATGGAATCGATTTAGCTATAACAGATAACAGCAATAGTCATTTTTGGGATCTGACACATAGAATTGCGTTGCATGGGATACAAGTAAAGAATGCTCCAAACCCACTTCCGTTTGACTGGTTTTTCCCTTCACTTAAGGAAACAGTTATTTCTAGAACATGTACAAACTGTGGAATTTACTTCCCAAGCAAGATCGGCCTAACTAATCATCGAAAAATGCATTTACTAGCAGAAAAAGAAACTTTGTCACACATAGAAGTAGATGATACCATCGATTTTGTTGTTGATACTTATGATAATGCTGATAATGCACTTGTGATTGATAACTTGGATGAGTGGTATAGTCCTGTCTTTATTGAAGTCGAAACCGGAGCCAATTAGGCCGGAATTGTACGACTTAATTGAACATATGGTTACTTTCTTTAAACAACTATTTCTGTGGTATAATGTATCAAGTTGTGGGTGTTAATGACAGAAGTTCCCTTTGTATTTGCTGCTATGAAAATAAGTATCAATTTATTGCTGAAATTTATCATTTATAAAGATTAATGTGGAATTCCTTCTGAAAATAGGTTTTAATGTGTGCACTTAGCCGGAGCCAACTTAGGCCGGAGCTAAGTGTTTATTTCCTTACAATATGAATAAAGAGGTGAGTACAAATCAATTATAGCTTATTTTTCTTAACATTTACAATACATTGAAACTGCGCCCAGTCGTTTTTGGTGGAAACTGGCGACTGTATATCGTACTTGGTCGCCTTGTACTTTTCAATGAATAATTTCATGGTAGCTACAGCATCATCTTTGCAACTATGTATCCCATCTTGGATTCTTGTACTGTAGAAGTGAAAATATACAGACTCAAGGTTGATCGATTGAAATACAGGCTCGTCATATTTATTGACTCCTGACTCTTTTTTGAAATGCGTTGCAAGATCAAAGTTTGCTGGAAAATTTCCGATGTCCAAGTCTAAGGACGAAAAATCGATGGCTCCTCCCCAATGAATAATGAACTTGTCTTGCAATAAATTCTGAACTTCTTTGGTGATTTCCTGAGCAGGTCTACCATTCACAAGAGAGTTGTGAGCGAACCCGTTTACTGCTTTGGTGTGCTTTGATACGAGAAACGATCCTGGTTCATGATAAATCATAGCATTGTATATTTCCTCCCCTTCCAATTAACTATACTGACTGTGGCTGCTCTAATACGCTGAATTCCTTGAAGATGTTTTAGGTGAACGTGTTCACAATCGATGGATACACAATTATTTTTGTTGTAAATATTGTACCCAGGTTTGTCCTACAATGCAAATCAAATCAAGTTAACATAATTAGTTGACTCATAGTTAGTACTGCTGCTCAAATGTATGGAAATTGTCTACTGGATTTACACTGCAATAATATCAATACCTTAATTGGAGTCAATGCTTGAGCATCCCCAAGAACTTCCGGTACCGGCCTTGGTGGCTCCGACGGGATGTCAGATCTCTTTCTTTTCATCAAGCTCTTATCCTTGAGCTCCTTCTTCCTCTTGCTGACTTTATTATCAATTCGTGCTATTTCATCCCCGTCTAACATACCGATTAGCGTCTTTAGAAATCCGCATCTGTCTTTAGGAGATGCTGAGCTCATCCAGATCGCCGCTTCTTTCTGAAAAATTAAAATCAATAACAGTCTTGCGTTAAAACTAAGGCCGGAACCATACAGGTCGGTGCTTTAGCTTAGCATAGGTTAGGTAATTTAGAAGTTAATTGACAACTGTAGCGAACCTGAATCTGTATAGTATCCATAATGACCTTTGGATTGTGACTTCTTGTGCGGTTTTTCTAAAAGACAAATAGTTTCAATGTTAATAGTAATTTAATGTTTAATTGCCTCCAAATCAAAATCATGATATGAATAAATATCCTTCAAGTTTCAAAATTCAAATGATCAACAACCCCAAATATCCCACCATCCCGCAGTAAACTACTATATACAGACACAGCTACTAATAAGACTCTCCACAACACAAACACACACCACAACCCATATATACCCACCTCACAGTGATTTACTAACAGTACTAATTAAAATATCCTTCCAATCTCCACACAAATCCCCAACCACCAACCTGCTAATTTACATCACCTAATGCATTCATGAACATTCCTCTCTCTCTCTCTCTCCAAAAAAATATAAATTTAACAAAGAAAAGTATCAATTGCTTACCTCGAGGAGAACTCGATTAAACAAAAGCTCTGTATCTACTTTTTCTCTTCGATGTCCTTTAAAATTGTATAAACCTGAGAAGCTTAAAGTGTAGTAGTAGTGAGTGTGCCACTAAAACCTCAATCAAACTTGAACTTGACAAGTTTCCCCGACCGCTCTCTATCAGCTCTTTTTCTTTTTCTTCTTCTTCTTCTTCTTCTTCTTCGTCGACGTCGTCGTCGTCTCTTTAATCGTCCTTAACACAAAACTAATCTCAGGTTGACTGTAATCAAGGGAAGAACAATAAAAAAAATATTTGAGAATCAAAACCCTTCAATCCAATACAAGTCACCGAGGAGAGACTCAACAACATCCACTTAAAAGACTCTGTAACGCCAAAAATAAGATTCCAACAGCTTAACAGAAACTATAAGTATACAAAAAAAATACGACCTCCCAGAGCAGAACTATATACAACCAATGCTTTTTTAGACTCCCCGCTCACACTCAACAACAACGTCAAAATTAAATTTGCTTAAATTTTATTTTCAGATGAATGGGAAACAAACTAATAATTCTTGATTGTTTTCACTTTTTAAATTTTTTCCCCTCTCTCTGTCAGTCAGACCCTAAATTGAAACCGCAACAGTGTGACATTAACAGCCAAAACAAATTTCCCTAAAAAAAATCACTAGCAAAATACAGCAATCCGTTTTTAAAACTAAAATCCATACATGACATTTCAGAAATTAATAATATAATTAAAGTACATGTTCAACAAACCTGTTCGTAGGATCTGTACCTTTCAAATCTGATGATTAATATATTCCTCACACTCACATAGATAGTAATACACTAGCACTAAGTCATGCTGCTGAACGAACATGCAATGCCTTTTGATATTCGCGGCTCCAGAGGATCCTTGGTTCCCACTCTGAAATGATTGCGACATCAAATAGGCTAAAGACACATCGACTAGGACACTCAATGCAATCAAATACTACTGGGACCCACTGACTATTTTGATGTTGACATTTGTGGCCGCTCCCTTTAACCGAAAAATAAGGTTTCCGTTAGTTCGTCATACATTATTGTAAATTTGTTTCCGTTTTGGTTTTTGTTTACCGTTATTTTAAAATACCGTTATCGGTTATAACGGTTTTCAAGCAAAATGAATTCGGTTAAACGGTTCATAACGGTATCCGGGAAATGTTATTGAGCTATTTTCAAACATTTCAAAACTACGGAACTTCATAACATGTACCATTCAAAATCCGTTGGTTCGAAGGAACAAAACGGCGTTCAGTACCTCGTCCTTCATACTGCTTCGTCTTTCAGATAGAACAAATGCTAAGGCAGAGAACAGGCGTTCAACACTCACTTGAGTCCCAAGAACCCAAATAATTACTCTAGCTATATATCTCAATGAAGTCGAAGCAATACTGGCCCACTATTCGAATAAATCATACTTTACGCACTTTTTATTTTTTTCAGTCGGACTTTTCTCATATAATGCCTAATATCATATAATATCTATGATATAATATCATGTAATATCTATGATATAATATCATATAATATCTATGATATAATATCATGTAATATCTATGATATAATATCATATAATATCTATGATATATTATCATATAATATCTATGATATATTATCATATAATATCTATGATATAATATCATATAATATCTATGATATATTATCATATAATGTCTATGATATAATATCATATAAATCTTCCAACAATGCTGTTCTACTGGAAACAGAAGCCGTATATACAGATTCTGTTTTTGTCTTCATTCCTCAGAAATACTTCAAACGGGTCTTCCTTGTCATTGGAAACATTACCTTCTAGCTGGTCGACAACTTAAAGCTAACAATAAAGTGAAACTTGCAATTAGCACTATTAGCAGAAACCGAAGTATGCTGAAATTGAAAAACAATTAGAAAAAGCAGATGTATGTTTGCATAAAACTAACATTACACAAGTAGAAATAAGCTTAAATTGAATGAATGTGATAATAAGCAATTTGTGTGTACTAGGTAAATAATCAGCGTACCGATATGTGCATGCATACTCATATAAAATACGTTTACAATTAGCCACGTATTCAAACGGCGTAAGTTAACGTTGAGTTCAATCGACAGTTGGAAGTTGGAGTACTGGTTGCCTTTACAGTTGAGAAAAAACCCAAATTAACCGTATTTTTTCAGTTTTGGTTTCGGTTTCGGTTATTACTAAAACACATTTATCGTTTGTTTTCGTTTATCGTAAATACTTTTTTTTCGGTTTGATTTCAAAAACCAGTATTGCAATTTTTCCGTTAATAACGTTATTTCATAACGTTATACCATAACGTTATCCAGGTCTGGTCACTACATGTAGTCATATTTGTATGTACATCAATACGACCGCGAGCAAGGTTACTCCGAAACTACTGAATCCGATCGGCTGAAAGATGATGTACATAGCCTGCAGCCATTAGGCTTGGATGAGCGCATAGATGAACCTAATCGGTCGAACCGCTTCCGAGTTACTCGGGATTTTAAAACTACATAAACCTTGATCTGATTTTATTGAAACTTTTTACATGTACATAAATTATCTCCGGGCATAAAGATTAGATACGAATGAAGATGTACTATTTGTAAATAGGTAAAGTAGCTTTGATGTTGCTCAGGATTGTTGAAATGAATGCGCAGAATCGCCCCGTTAGGGTTGGCATAAATTGTTACGAAGCGATGAGCGTGCCTCATTAAATATCTATGCTATGGAATGTTTTGCCAAAGATGTACTACGAAAATGCCAATAAAGAGCGACAATTTGCGAATTCCTTGGTTAAAAGTTATTATGATATACGAACAAAACTGTTAAACATTATCTAATCGTAAGATGAAATTTGAACTACATATAGTGGTTTCGAGACAGGGCAAGAATATACTGAGGATTTAACATAATTTAAAGAAATGTAAAAGTCGGATTTTCACCGGTTCCGGGCTTGAACATTGCAAGGATAAAATTTGAGACGGATTTAGCGCCAATTAAATGTACGATGAAGGAAACGAGTCCGTTCAAAGCAATACAATTTGACCGGGTGGCCTGATAAAAAAAAGTACGTGTTTCTTCTGACATGAATCCTCAAGTTAAGCCGGAAACCAATATCTGTGTTAAAGTGCAAAAAAATCACACCAACATTCTTCTGATATACCCAGACAGGATGCAGTACATTAGAGGGGCTGAAATAACTTTTAAATTCACACTATAACATTTTATTGCCAAGCTTATTCAGCACTGTTCAGGACCTTAGTAGTTTCTATAATTTTAAAGACACACGTCCTTACGGAGAATCTGGCGTGAATTGATTATGAACAATATTTCAGTAAGTAATTTCTTATTTCATTTCGAACAGTACACTCATAGGTTCAAGCATCCTTTCCAGGAAAATTCTACTTGAAATTGGATTTGTTATATTGAATAGATAAGATGTAGAAGTTCTTGCACATTTTCCGTCAAATACCCACATCACAGTTTGTAGGAAAATATTGCGAAAGCTTTCGTTCTACGAAATAGCTCAGACTGCTGAGTTATATGCATTACAAAATTGATTAGTGCATATGATTTCATATATTGAAACCCTCACACCCTTTCCAGAAATAGTCAACAAAAACTGTCCGTTGCTTATAATATACAGGTCTTACACAATCTAAATATACTTACCACATAGCAAAATAAGCAAAACTTGGAGGCAAACCCCAGTTCCTTAGTTCCTTAGAATAGCTGAGACCCATCCACGTTTACATTACAATCTCAAACCTTGGAAGTAGAATTATTAAATAAATTTCCTCAATAAACCACATTTTTGTATATTTTCGACAGTAGGCAGCCATTATGCTTGAACAAATTAAAATTAAAATGTAATATAAATTTGGTATATTTGACCATGCCAAGATGCACACAAAGGAACGAAAATCAAGAGACCCAATCCCCATTAGACTGATAAAAACTAATACACTTTATAACATGTTGACATAGGTTTATATGTACATATATATTTTCTATCTATGTATGTATATATCTGTATATTTGTATACAGAAAATGAGAAGATGGTGTTGAAGATGACAACAATGGAAATGATGGATGGAACGATAGCTTTTATGAGTCTAATTTATTTTTGTGAATTTTTGTTTTCTCGTTAATGCTACCATCGTATAATCCAGACCCGGATGGAGGAAACTGAATTCAGGAAACCATACTTCCAACAAGGAATAATTTACAGTTGTAGTAGCTTCCAAAACAAAATTGCACTAAAATAAATTTACTCACTTTTAAATAATTAGTTTTTAATCAATAATTACTGCCAAATTCCATTTTTCAGGTATTTCACCAATATGGCTTACTGAACTTGAAGAAAATTACAAGAGCGGATTTCCAAAGTTTACTTTGATAAATAACAGGAACTTATCAACTGTGCCAAACCACAACATTTGGCGAGAAAACGAGAAAACTTGTCAAAACTTTTCTTTTTTAAGTGTGGAACAGAACAAAAGATTGATCAATAAATATGGCAGGGACTCCTTTCTGAATTCTTCTATTCACGGTATGGTTACATTTTGGGTTTGGCGATTTTTAATTTCCATGGCATAAATGGCAAATTTGGCAGGCAAATTTGGCAGGCATTTAGGGCATTTATTCACATGGGCAAAAAATGATTTTTTATGTCATTCTGGCAGAATTGGCATTTAATATTTTTTGCCTTGGCAAAATTGGCATAAATTAACTATGCTCTTGGAACGCTCTATTTCCGCCATCATTAGGGCTTGCTTCGACCGTGGCTAACTTTTAAACAAGCAAAAGAATGTGGGATCGTGGATTCGATATACAATTAATTTTTTGGAGACACTTTGTCAGATGTTAATAGCCTCAATGAAATTGATGAAGGCGACGAAAAAACCGACGATGAACTTGAAGCAACATTGATAATTGAGGAACCGTATTCTGATTTGGAAAATTGTTAGTTTGTGTTCACATATGTTTGGCGATAGTTTCGACTTAGACACAATAGTTCCCAAAAAGTGACAAATTGGATGAGTATTGTCGGTTTTTATAATGTTAAACACTTTTGGTTGTATACTAAAATTACAAATTGAAAACAAACAGACCAGCATTCTCACATTTGTTCCAAATTTTTGATTTATAATGGTGGCATATTTTATAACATACTCCTTGTTGTTGAGTCTGCTGAACAGGTTTGACTTCTTCATGGCACAATACTGCACCTTAACATGCCCCGCAAAAGATTTTTCGCGAGAAGTTCTTTATTGCTATAATTTTTGCCATTTTTGCCATTTTTGCCGTGCATTTATTGCCTATTTGCCAGGCATTTAATTTTAAGGGCAAGGCGAAGGCATAAATTGCTTTTTTTGCCTTGCTACGGGCAAAAATATCGGGCAGGCAAAATACCTAAGGTATTTAAAAATCGACAAACCCTAGTTACATTTCCATTAATTTCCTTCTAATTGAAGGGGTGATACCAAGGGCTGGCGCTTAATCTACACGTAGGCCTATTTGTTGGCAATTAGCAAAATGCAAGGCATTTTTAAAGAAGTTTGTAAGTACAATATAGGCAAGAATATATATATACGCCCAAACTGTACCTAAAAATAATTAGGCTCATTTATCTTGTTTATTGATTGGAATTTAGGGCGGGTAAAATTAAATTTAAAGAACAACTGGGTACTTGGTACGTGTTATCATGCGTCAAAAATTTGTGCGGTTTTGCATTGATTAATGCTGGCGTTCTAGAAGCTCAACAACTTGAGTGGAAGTCGAACAACGTTCATCGTAGTAGTTATGTAACCAAGTAGATTGTGGCAGGATAGACTAGTCCTAGACTGATGCTAAAGGACTGACTGAAACATTGAGGGACTGACCGATGGCTGACTGAGACTGCGACTGATAAATCTAACTACAACTGAAGACTTTGACTGACTGAGACTTATTTATGGTCCAGCGGGACGGACTGAGACTGAGATGAGCACTTAAACCCATGCATGCAACTTTGGGGAAAAGTTCAATTCAAGTTCAGTTCATTTTAGTTTCTTTCGCGCAGCGTTCATTCACACTCAGTTCACTGTTGTTGGTTATACCGTTCACACTCAGTTCAATTCACAAGTATGTCTTTTTACGTCAGTCACGTTCACTCAAATTGAACGTTAAAATAAAAAGTTCAATTCACGTCCATACTATCAGTCCTGTGAATCCATTGTTCAATCATTGAATATTTAATTTAAAGTTCCTATTTCAATCTTAAATCTTATTTTTGTTGAAAATTAGACATTTCCAGGGATATCTGCCGAAATTATTTAGTTCTTTGATGGTTTGAATCCGCTTAAGCATTAGGAACATATACATACGGTAAATCAGAGTTCCGTAATACGTATTCTCACATTCAGTTCAATTCAGATCTCTTAATCATACCCAGACATTCACGTTCGTTGCATTTGCCAAACAGTTCGATTCAAACTCCTTCGTTACATAAATTGATAGGTTTTGAGTTCACTCAAGTACACTCAAATCTTGAAATATTTCAGAAAAGTTCAATTAACGAACTAGTTTAATGAATGAATTGTTGCATGCATGCTATCCAAATTGCATGCATGTATGCAAACCAATGTAGGACACCCGAAAAGCATACGCACCGCATCTAGCAGATCAAAAATCCACATTTCATTTTTATTTCTTGCAAGGCATAGTTTTGTTATTTTAAAAGTCCCGCAAGTGCACATTGGTTCCGAAGGAAGAGCAACTGCAAAAGTGGAAACTTCGTTTAGCTTATGTGCTCCGAAAAAATCAGTATTACTTTTTTTGATAAATTTATACACACTAAGAATTTTGAATCATTTCGCGGGATATTTCGAAACATTCAAATTTCCGCGCGCTGTTCTTTATTGGCTGAGCCAGCAATAACTGGCTAAATAAATTATTAAATTCTTTTTTTTTTAATTAAAAAAAATATGATAAAATTCTTTTTTTTAAATTAAAAAAAATATTAAAAATCTTTTTTTTTAAATTAAAAAAATATCAAAATTCTTTTTTTTAAATTAAAAAAATATCAAAATTCTTTTTTTTAAATTAAAAAAACATTAAAATTCCTTTTTTTTAAATTAAAAAAACATTAAAATTCTTTTTTTTAAATTAAAAAAAATATCAAAATTATTTTTTTTAAATTAAAAAAAATTAAAGCATTATGCAGTAGAAAGGGCGGCGACATAGCCACGGGCAGCCGTCTACCACCAAGACGGCCCACTCTTTGAAATTAATAGAGAGAAATTATTTAAATGAACTATTAAAGCATAATTAAATTAAAAAATCATTTTACCGTACGTTAGTCTACACTCTTACTAGTGTATGTATACAACTATTTACTGCCTATTTCCTTCCTTCCCTATTTACATTTGCCTCGCTGAGACAGCAATTGGCTGTGCAGTGCTACTAGTGCCATATATAAGGCTAGCTCGCTCACAGACTTGATGGTCTGTGTCGCACCGCTCCTACTATTAACATTACAAGTAACATTACTGTGCTCCTAATAAACTAACATAACACCTTAACGTACATTTACCCGCTCATATTATTTACCCGGATATCCTCTCGTAGTTATCATCTGCCTACCGCTATGTAGGAACGGCACACAGGCGCTTGTTGTAGGCAAGGTTTTATCCCCCAAAGTACCATGCCACAGTATATTACTTATTAATATAATTCTTTTTTGTGACTGCGAATTATTGATAGTACTAATGATTTTGGATAATGAAGTCGTTATTTAAACTTACGAATTCGCAAGGGATTTTTGGTAAGAGTAACAAAGGGTCTGGGTTAAAAGGTACAGAAAAATGACGTCATGTTAGGAAAAAAGGACTGACTGAGTACGTCATGTTAAATCATGCAGAGACAATATGACTGACTGACTCAATGAATGACGTCATTTGTGGCGTATCCCTTAAGATAATCAAATCATGTTATTTCGATGACGATTCTATAAAACACCAAAACGCAGTAAATAAATACATTTGCCCAAACCACCCTAACGCATTCCACAAATGCTCTTTCACCTTATATCGCTTCGCTCACCATATGGACTCGATTTGTCGAGTGGAATTCGGATTTTTATTATTTAACTATATGGTTGCAACCCGGATCCAGCAGATTCACACACTCAAGAGTGAGTTACCGCCCCTCACTGTGACTTGTAGTGTCAGTACGAATTACGTGTGAAATAATTGCGTGCCACTTTATTGTAGTTACATAATGTTAGATACAAAGATTTTGGCTTAATTTTTTAGACTCGGTTTTGCTATACTATTTACTTATCGGCGACATTCGTATATATTTTACAACATGTTCTAAAATACTGAATCAGTTTAGTACTCTGGTCCATAAAATTTCCACAAGGTTCCTTAAATGGTAAAACGTAGACCAACAGCACGGCGCGACAACTGAAGCTTCTACAAAAAAACTTTTCGAGTCGAATCTCCAATAAATCATAAGATTCTCCAGGGCTGTCTTCATTAAAAAGCAATATCGGATGTTGTGTTTCGTGTATATTCTCAATACAAATGAAAGGGATGTACATAATTTGCTAGCAGCCCTCGAATATTTGCTGAGAATGAGCGAAATCAGATAATCTGAACCAATGTGTGCATTTTTTAGTGCCAACTTTGTGAACGCAGATTACAAACAGAACAGTGGCTGAAACTGCAATTGAAATTCGGGATGCCCACATTGTAGGAAAGAATTCCGGTAAATGTGGGAAGCCTAAAAAACAACCTTTAATTACTTCAAATATTTTCAGTATTTCCTTACATTGTAAACTGGTAACAAAAATTACATGCTTGTTTAATCTGTGAGTAATAATATCCAGTTTTTGTAATTTTGTCGTTTGCTGTGTTAAATCAATCGATTATTGATTCCTTAGACTCAATACCGTAAAAGTAAAACTTCATCAAAAAAATGTAAAATTAAATATTAATATGCATCGAATATTTTTAAAGTTGGCAGCGAATGTGTGGTAGTTTTAGGAATTTTCGTAAATTGAATAAATGATAACATGCCTATAGTTTCTGCAGAACGGTGTGTTTTGTAAAAAGGAGATTAAACATAATAATTTTGAATGTTACCATTTCTTCTTTGGGAAACTCCACTGGGACCAATAATATGTAAAGGATGTCCCATACATTTCTTCTCCACCAAACCGTATAATTAACAATGAAACGGGGTTAGCATAATTTGCAAAACTGTAAAAACCGAGTTTTCAGCCCGTCCGGGTTAAAAAAAAATTATGGGATTCGTATCCTGTTCAGCTTCAATTAAATATGTATACAGTGCACGAAACGGATCGGTGCAAAGCTACAATATTTTACCTGGTGGTGGGCCAAGTCGTGCTAATGGAAAAATTACGTGTTTCATCTGAGATCGGTGCCGGAATCCAACATCTGCTTCAGGGTGCTGCTGAAACACATTAAGTCTTCCGATTAGTGCCTCTCATGGGTACAGGTAGTACCCGGGTATTTGGGTACAGGTACAGGTCCAGGTACAAAATGAGTTCACAAATTTTGTACCCAAACATTTTGGGTACTTTCTGGGTACACACAATTTGCACCCGCAAAGTTGGGTACATGTACGGGTATGGGAACGGGTACGGGAGAATATCTATTTGAGCCGATTAGATCAGGTACATGTACGAGTGTTTCAAATACCTGTACCTGGCCTCCACATATCTGAAATATTTGGGTACTTTTATGAAAACGTAAAATCATAAAAGCAGCCTACTCTACAACATGCGCTAAGTTGAGCACAACACAAATTTAATATTTTATGCACCTCATTTGAATTTTTTCATGGGTGCAGCCTTCTTTTATTTTATAATGTTCTTGGGTCGTAGATTCTTCATTCTCGTAGATATCGTTTATGCCTATGTTTTACGGGAATTCGAACAAATTTACTTGACAAGCTATTCAACAATTTTGATGAAATTGAATGTGAAAACAGTATTGACTATTTCAAGAATCCAAAGTTACTTTGTTTAGGAGGAAGTGGTAATATCGGAAATACAAAGTGTCAATAATCAACAGTATAACGTATTGCAAATATTGTATTATAAAAACCTGATACGAATTTTGCTACAAAATTACGCAATCAAATATTTTATTCCGTAACTTATTTCTTTTGGGCTAATGAGACTGTCGTATACATTGCATAAATTAATAACCACTCAGTATTGGTCAGCAAAAAAGGCCACAAATTAATGCAATTTAATTTAGGATTTCGCCACCTTATAAATCCAACCTAACCAAAATAGAATAAGATTGCATGTGTGCGATTTAAAATATGTATATATATAAAGACTTTATTGACACTGCTTCTCAACAGAAGTAACCATACATTGACTCAGTGTACTATTTCCTAGTGTATTACATCATATATGTATGATATTACAATGTGTTATGAATTTCTATATAAATGATTATTTCATATTAAAGCACCACTTTTTAGTTTTTATATCATTACCAAATAAGATGGTTGTAATGGAATCCTTTAGGAGTACTTGAACAGTACTACAATACTTGGCAGTTGAACATAAAAGAGTGCATACAGAAGAGCTGCAAATCATGAAGTTTAATTTCAACGAATAATTTTCTTATTAATTGAAATATTAAATACAACAAATTCTGAGAATCTTAAAAGAAGGACCTGGGTACAGATCCAGGTACAGCCAGATACCTGTACCCATGGGTCCAGTATTTGGGTTGTCTTTGGGTACAGGTACGTTTCAGGTACAGGTACAATGATTTAAATTGAGATCAGGTACGGGTACAAAAAAATTGGACCTGTTAATATGGGTACATGTTCGGATAAAGGTACACAATTTTGAAATACCTGTTATATGGGTTCAGGAACAGGTCTAGGTACAAAATTTTTGTACCCATAAAACTAAAATACGTATGGATGTTTTGTCCCCATCACCCAAACACTGGAACAATGATTTTTACAAATGTGACAGTGTCTCTTATAAGCTGACAGATTTATAACTTGGTTTGCAAAGAGCTGTTTTCAACATAATAAGTATAGACTTTTTGTGCTACGTATATAACGAAAATTTGAGGATTTTAATTCATATTGTAATTCCAAATAATTCCCAGAAAGTATTTTAATTCAAAATCGCATTCAAAAATATTTTTGGAATCGGAATTGGTATTCAAATATTTTTTACTGAATTCCGATTAAAATAAAGTATTGTTTTCAATGGTATATTTCACCGAATGTACATACTTAAATATAAATTGTGGCAATTTTTCACTTACAGTGTAAAGTTAATCAAAGAGCATTGGCGAACGTTTTCTTCATCCGAAATGAACATGCTTCCGCATTAAACGTTAAATAGAGTCGAATTATTAGCACTTGTCAGAGGATTTTAACGGTTGTGCTCAAAACTATTGTTTGTCCTACAGGTTAGTTACTCAATTAATTTAAATCGTTGATACTATAATTTTTATAGGTAACTTTTGTTAACCATTTTGATGAGAATCACATGTCGTTAAATATGAATCACTTCAACTTGCAAAATATCGTAAACCTATATGCTTGCAATTTCAATGAAGAATGAGCATCGGTGTCGTTATTCAATTATATCTTGGATTTCTCTACACTACCACATATCTAGTAAAAGCAGTATTGTTTCTTCTTAGAGATATTTATCCCGTGTAAGCTTGTAATTGACGCCTTTTATGAAGGAGTAATTTCGAGATTCGCTTGGATATCCCATGAAAAGGAATTTATACTGTAATTAAAAAATCCAACTTCTATATTGCAAGCAGACGAACTTGGACAAATTCGATGGCGTCCAAATACAAATAAAGGAATGATGGATTGTGAAGCCATCCCGAGTAGAAATTTTGGTCAGTGCACAGTTATTAGTACGTTAAAAATTGACGTCAATTGGTCCGAGCAACGTCCAGTTGTGACGTCCAGCTGAATACAATATGTCCGCTTTGACAACGACAGCTGAACGTCAGATACTTACGAAAATATTACTTTAAAACAGGACGTCTGGTTTACGCCAAATATCGTCGTTTAGGCAATGCAATTTATGGTCGCCATTTCACCTAGGCTAAAATACTGTTTACTGATTAAATTCTATCACAAAAAAAAAATAAGTAGTGCATTTCATTTTCCCTCCAGATAATCATTCATAGGTATTTAACCAGTATTCTTCAGTCCTAATTCCTAATTCCAGATCTCATTTTCTGCCCCCTCCAAACGGAAAAATGAAATCTGAAAATAACAGAAATATTTATTTTGCATTATATATTTATTTGTAACTTAAAACAAGGCACAACAATTAATTACATACTTTTTTAAAAAACTAAATATTATTTTGCAACTAAATATTATTTAAATCACTGTATTTATTCACAACTTATTTTTTATTTGTCCTTGTGCATGCAATTGGTAACTGATAGAAGTTGATTACTGGTAGGTATATATACGTAATAGTATTGGTAGCACTTTAAATTATTATTATTACTCAAAGTTTGCAGCTATTTGAAGCTATAATAATTATTATTGAGAATAATTAAAAATTACAATTTCATAACTTATTCACCATTAATAACATCACAACAACTACGTCCTTAACTACATTCACTTCTTACCTTTGATATACAGTATACAAAAGTATGTACATATTTAAATCTAAAATTGTAATATCTGTAAGTTGCTGCTGAAATGATATACGACTTGTATTTTAATTTAGAATAATAATTTAATTTGCTTACCTGAAAAAATTTACAAACGGAACTGCCAAGCGTTGACTGTTAGAAGTTAGAGCGAAGTGATAAATGAGACGTCATTTAAAGTTTGAACTTGGAGCTTATATTATAAGCTTGTATTATAAACTTGGATCTAAACAGCGCTCTCATCCTCAGCCAGTTTGTAAATACGCATGTGCCGAGTTTACCATGTTTGACCTAAATTTAACGTTATAATAACGACCGGGTTGACGTAAGGTGTGTATAGGCGGGAAGTGCTAGAATCTATTGATATTTACGTCAGGCTCACGTAAATATAGCCTTCGGTATAGTTACTATCGTTATATGCCCGGAATTTTACGTTAACGAAACGTTATGAATGTTCTATTAATTAACGTTAGAACTTGATTTTCAAAGAACGCTGTTCTTTTCGTTGCAAATTATGTTCATATTTGTGATAGTCACATTGACGTTCATGGGACATCCCATATATGACCGAAAATTTGAGTTTAGTCAATTTAACGTCATTTAATGTCAATTACCATATCCAGACGTTCATCTAACCAACCATTTCTACTCGGGATTGTTTACATAAAGCACGGTTTTCCTGCTTGTGTTCTTGAAATTTTGATTCTATTTCGGGCATGCATTTGACAAATTGGATTTTCCCACAAGTCCAATTTGTCAGTAAGTCGTTAAAAATTTAAATCAGAATTAATTTAAAACATATTGCAATTCTAAACAAAATTGATATAAATTCATCTGCATAAAGTGGGTATTACATCTAGTTGTAAACAGTGCTCGGCACGGGTATGGGTAATACTCGGGTAAACGGGTATGGGTACGGGTATGGGTACTACCCGGGTACGGATTTTGTGTACCCGAACAATTACGGGTACTACCCGGGTACACTTTGGTCGGCTCAAAATTTCGGGTACGGATACGGGTATGGGTACGGGTACAAGGATTTCAAAATGGGTATATACCCACCGGGTACGGGTATAATGGTGTCATTTACCCGTACCCGCGACCATTGTACCCGAGTATTTGGATATGTTGAGATTTGAGACATTTTGATGAATTTTATGAAAATAATGGAACTTCCGTTGGAAAATTCTGTCGGTATTTTTAGTAATTCTAAATACATATAGCTTATTGTTAATACCCTTTTAACCTTACAACATGCAGTAACTGTATTTCAGACTGTTGCTAAAATATATATTTATATCTATAATATATATTTTTATGGAAACAGGATTTAGGAAGAATAATTAATAAACAGACGAGGAATAATATCAAAATAGAAGTGGAGAATAGGTTTCAACGAAATTTTATACAAAACGTCTTCATAATGTAGTAATTTGTTACTAATTGCATAAATAGCCTGATTGACACGTATGCACATGATACTTCATTAGCCACAATTAATTTAAAAATTAGAGTTCCGATGAGTTGGATGGCAAGATATTTTTTGTAGTTGGTAGTTGATTAGGAAAAGGCGGATATTTGTAACAAGATATTAATGATTTACATGTACACAGAGCTACTGAGATGAGAAAATTAATGTAAAAGGCCGAATAAATCAAGAAGTGAAAAATCGAGTCGCCAAGTCCCAAGCCAAAAATGCATGTACATATATGGACTGGGTGTTATAAAATACTTCGCCCATCAGCCCATAAACAATCAAATGGGGATAATTTTACTTCTAATCAAAAACGCTCTACTCTTCAATAAAATATATAATGTCAAATACCTCTCTAGCTAGTCAAAATTACCCACTCAGGTGTCATACATTATTACATATAACGTACTATGTATTACATTAAAACAAATCTGGATAAAGTACCCGGGTACGAGTACGGGTACGACACTGAGATACCCGAGTATGGGTACAATTTTCGAGTATTTTCGGGTACGGGTACAATGCGGGTACAGGTACATGGATTGAGATAACATTGCGGGTACGGGAACGAAAAATTTGTACCCGGATATTCGGGTATGGGTACGGGTATAGATACCAGTTATTGAAATACCCGCACTTCGGGTACGGATACGGGTACGGGTACCGATTTTTCGTACCCGTGCCGAGCACTGGTTGTAAACATATCCAATTGTGTGGAATTTAAGCAACCGAATTACATTCAATTTTCAAAACAACGCGCCTTTAAAATTCTTTATATCTAAATATAATTACTAAAAAGTACACAAAAAAAGCAAAAATTCCTACTCCTGTAGCATTTGTATATTTTCTCCATAAAGCCGATAATTTATAATATTGATTATAAAATAATATAAATCCAAAATAGTTACAATTAAGTTAAAATGCTTTGCGATCTCTACGTTTAAAAAGTTTTGATTTTCTCTTAGAAAAAATGAGAAAAGAAGCGAAAGGATTTTTTCTGTTAACATTTTTTTCCTCTTTTAGATTTTATGTGTTGAAGGGGAAAATGTCATGATAAAATATGACGAATCACTTAATTTTTCAGCGGACCTGGTGCCAGGGGTTTAAGTATTGGTCTGAATATCTGTATACAAAAAAATATGAAAGACGTGCATTTAGAGAATACGAAGAGATTTCCACTCTTTTAGTTTCCTTCCGCTCAAAATCCTTCAACTGGTCCTCCGTAGTTCCTGATCATACACCTTGGAGGCTTTATTAGGAAATTAAAAAAAACATTACAATTCACATTTTCAAGACAGAAACAAGTGCATTCAAAATCCATTATAAATATTTGAACTTCCACGTCGTTGTTTCAGTGTTTACAGTTCTCAATGTTTGAGCTTGGTACTCTTGCACGGATTACTAGTGGCATGTTTTGATAAAAGAAAGAAGGGGAAAAAAATTGGACTCATAAATAGTAAGTTTTGTATTCACTGAGGAATTTACCAAACGCGGATGTTTCGGCATGTAAAATTGCAGTAGAAAGACATTTCCTTGGAAAATTAATGAAATAAAATTGCAAGTAACATTCTTGTAAATAAACAAATTATCCTTTTTACAGAACCTGTTTACTCTTGGACGGACAATTCAGTCAGAGTATTAATTTCCCGTATAGGAAAATACATTAAGTTCTACAACTTCTTGCAAAATATTTTTCTTGTGGGTGGTAAAAATTTTGAAGGGTATTATATCATTTTTGACAGTTAACTCTAAACGTAGTGTTCTAAACATTTTAAAAATTAACATTGTGGCTTGTCAGGGGTCGTTTGTGTAATGTACGTGAAGATTTTATTCTATTAAAAGAATTCAGGCAGACAATCATTTTCGGCCTTTGATACAATCATGAGTCCAGGTTCTTGTAATTCCAGTAAGACAGAGGTTTCAGACAAACATTTACAGCCAGGAGTATCTACAAATACTAGATGACATCACTTTGTTTATGATTATACGAGAAAATATTATTATTATTCAATTATCAAAAATATTTTTCGACAACAAATGTTGAACTTCAACATCGTTAATATATTTATTATTCTCTTGGTAACATTTAATATGAATAGATGAATTACTAATATTGTTAAATAATACTTGGTAAGAAACCTTAGTTGTGTTTTTCCTTGTATTTGCAACATTAGGACAAGTATAGCATTGGCTTTAACATATTACATGGTTTTGTTAAATTTTGGGATTCATTGACTGTCTTATGTGAATAATTTCGAGTAAAAAATAGTTAATAAAAATTTAAACCTCCCTAAATTCCCTAAGCTTTTTTTGTGGACGCTTGGAAAAAATTCATGTCAAAAATGTATAAATAGATGTAAATAAAAGATTTCTGTGGAATTTTCTAAATTTCAGAGCGCTGGATTTGTGGTCATCAGCTGCGAGTGCATTTAATGCACTCTGAAGTAACTATTTAACTTCGACGCCAATGTATTGCGAAACGCTGTCTAACTAAATCTTATATTTGTGTTGCAGTCGCCTCCGAAAACAAAAATATGTACGGATGTTTTGCCCCCAACAACAAAACACTGCAACATTGACTTTTACAAATGTGACAGTGTCTCTTATAAGCTGACAAATTTATAATTTGGATTGCAAAAAACTATGTTTTCTACGTAATTGATATAGGCTTTGTGTGTACATATGTAACTATTTCATCCGGAATTGATTGACTCTTACACTAACCATACATTGCGGATTACTACTACATACACGGTATATTTTTTTTATGGTTTTATGCTATTACATACTGTGAACATTGTTTCAAAAACAAATTTTCACTTCAATCTCATTTGATTGTTTTGGATATACACCTCTAATAAACATATTAAAAGGTGTGCTACAAGGGGAAACCTTAAGCCCTACACTGTTCACCCTATACATCGACGAAATTGTGGAGATACTGAACAAATCAAGAGTAAACGGTGCCAGAATCCTAGCAATTCAGATTCAAATTCTGATCTACGCAGATGACATCGTTTTGACAGCAAACACACCGGAAGACCTACAAACACAAACTAACCTGCTTTGCAACTTTTTTAACAAAAACGACCTTTTAGTCAATCTCGACAAAACAAAAGTAGACATATTTGGCCAAGGAAGAACACCAAAGAAATACAAGTGGTATTACAATGGACAACAAATAGAAATCGCCAACACGTACAAATACTTAGGAATCACATTCAATCGAAATGGAAGTTTTAAACAACACTGGACGGAAACAAAGAAGAAAGCAAATGCAGCGATTGAAGTGCTTGTTAGTACCCTAAGATCCACCAAGATGTATGACATCAACATAACGCTCAGACTTTTCTATTCACTTGTCAGCTCCATACCAATGTACGGCTTTGCAATCTGGGGGGAAGCTACTTAGATGAAATCGAAAACCTCCAGACAGGATTCCTACGACGAATACTAGGAGTAAGCACCCTTACGCCCGGACACGTTCTGCGCCTGGAAACAGAAGGACAGGCAATGAAGACCATTGGATTAAAAAATATAGCGATTCATATTCACAATTCTATCCTATCAAACACTGCAACAAAGCAAGCCAGAGAATGTCACAAGAATCAATCACTGAACAAACAACACGACAAATTAAATATGCTTACACAATGGGAAGAAATTTTCACAAGAGCAGGTCTGTCATCAGAATTCAACTTACTAATTAAAGAACACCATAACGTAAACTGGACGCGACTCTGGGATCAGATCGACATATGTATGATAAACAGAGACGTTGAGGACATGCAGAAATCAGAGAGCCCCAGCTATAGGCTTATAAAGACTCATGCAACACAAGCTGACATCTACCAACAGGGAATGAGCTGGCCATTAATCAAGTTCGCTCAGAACTTCAGACTCAACAAACCCAGAGTCTGGACACACAATAGGTGCACAAATCTGAACGACGTATTGAACAAAAAGAGGCACAAAAGGAGACAAAAGAACGTACTGTGAAAAATGCAAAATAAAACCAGAAACCGTCTTCCACATGATGTTTGAGTGTAAGTACTACGACGAGCCTAGAACTAAGCACCTAAACGAACTAATCAACCGAATCGGAAATGACATCAGTCAAGAGAACTTCGTTAATAGAATCATGGCGAAAGAAACGCTTATGGAAAACATCAGGTATTCATATGCTTTCTGGTGTGATGCAATTCAACTGAGAAATAAAACCGAACAATAACGAACACCCATTCACGAGGATGAAGGAGCTGACGAAAATCAATCGACCAATGAATCATCTTCCTGCCTGTTTGAAAGAAGAAGCAAATAGTACCATGACTTTGCTGTACTCATCCATAATGTTGGTACGAAATGTGTTAGCCGAAAGGAAGTGCTTCTTCAGCCCTTTGATAGCCTTCCTAAACAGTACCAACCTTATAGGTGGGTACCAGGTTAGGCGAAAAGTTAGAAATGGGGCTGTTGAAGGGCTGAATAGCGGAAATGGAGATCCACGACCTGGACGCAAAAATGCTTTATATATGTATAGCGTGACTACACAACAAACATGATTACTTCTCGACTAAAGGCCAGTACGAGTATCCAAAAGATGTGTAGGTTTTTAACTTTTGTGATAACTGGGAACCTTTTTACCTACTCCAATATTACTGAGCTACTACTTTATACTGAAAGAACTTAAATGTTACATTACACTAATGATATTGAAGAAAATTTTAACTCGATCATGTCCCCAATTAAAGAAATGTTTTGTAACTCCATAATTTATATTTTTACTTAGAATCTCACTTACTAAATTCTCTCTAAATGATCATAATATTATTTATTTTGTAAATGCAATTGAGCGGTGCAGGTTGCAAGGGCTAAGGCCAAATCGACCAATAAATTATCTATCTATCTATCTGTAAAAATTATATTTTAAAACGAAAATCCACGAAAGACTATGATACTTGATTTTGTACAGTTATTGTAGATTTTGGAACTAAAATGTGTCGCGTCTTGAGACCATTTTGATTGGTCAGAATCACATGTCTTTAAATAGGAATCATTCCACCATTACACAATATCCTAAACCTGTGCTTGCAATTTAAATGAAGATTGAGCATCGGTTGTTTAATTATATTTATGATTTCTGTACACTAAAATATAGTAAAAGGATTATTGTTTCCTATAAGGGATATTTACCCCGTGTAAGCATATTATGGATAACTTTTATGAAATATGAATTTCCAGGGTCCCTTGGAAATCACTTATAAAGGAATTGTATTGCACTGCAAAAATCTAACTTCTATACGCTATCAAGCGAATATATGCGTGTATATACATATTTTTTACATTACTCATCGACAGCTATAATTGGCTTCTTTGGAGTAGCTGCGCATGTAAATAAACTGGAAAAAAATATTAAAAACTTTAATTGGATGTGACCAGTCTGAACATAATTTATGTAATTACAATAATGAAAACATGAAAAATTTTTATACAAAGTTGTAATAATTATTGGCGATGTGTGATCGGCTTGGGAATTAAGTTTTGTCTCAAACCAAGTTTCCAGCAGATAAAAAATAATCTTAGTGGATACTGCTGCTAGATAATTAATTATTACCACGGATGAAAAACATACATAGTTCAAAAACGCATGCAGAAATAAATACATATTTTGATTTGCAGGTTTCAAAATTTCCCACATTTTGGATTTTCCCGCAAGCCCAATTTTTCAGTCAGTTGTTTCAGAAGTTAAATCAGAATTAATTAAAGATGTGTTTTAAAATCATTCTTTGAAGTCCAAATAAGTTGTAGAACACTTCTGCTAGATGTAAAATCATCTAGCAGAAGTGGATGCAGAATTCAGCTTTTAGCTAATTCAATTTACATATTTATTTCAATGGCGTACAAATTAAGCAACCAAATTAACTTTAATTTAAAAAACAAATTACAAATTCTTTGTATCTACACTAAAATACATATAAAAAATGCTAAACTCCCATTCCTGTAGCACTTACGTATTTTCTCCATAAAGCCGATAATTTCTAAAGAATTGATTATAAAATAAATAATACAAAACTAAATTGATTACAATTAAGTCGAAATGTTTTGCGGTCTCTGCAATTAAAATTTTTGATTTTGTTGTAGAAAAAACACGAGAGAAAAACCGAACATATTTTTTCTGTAGATATTTTTTGATTATTTTAGATTTCATGTTTTGAAGGGGAAAATGTCATAAATTATGACGAATCACTTATTTTTTCAGGGGAGTTGGAGCCAGGGGTTCGAGTATTGGTCTGAACATCTGTATACATAAAAAAGTATGAAAGACGTGCATTTAGAGAATACGAGGAGATTTCCACCCTTTTTGTTTCCTTCCACTCAAAATCGTTCAAATGACCATCCTTAGTTCCTGATCATACATCGTGGAAGCAGTAGTAGGAAATTTATTAGGAAAAATATCAGAAGTCGTATTTTCAAGACGCAAGACGTCCGTTCAGAATCAGTCAAAAATACTTGAACTTCGACGTCGTTGATACAGTTTATCCTTGCTTCAAGGCCTTAAAATTACGCAGGTCAATAATTGAAAATCAAAAAATGAACGACAAAAAATTGTGACTCTTAAAACGTAAAGTTTGTGTTATCTCCGGAGTTTACCCAACTCGGAATTGTTGGTATGTAAAATTGCAGCAGGTAGACATTTTTGTGGAAAATTTATGAAATAAAATTGCAAGTGATATTCTTGTAAATAAACCTTTTTACAGAATCTGTTTACCCGTAGGACCGACAATTCAGTCAGGGTATAAATATCCCATATAGGAAAATACATTGTGTTCTACAACTTTTTACAAAATGTTTTTCTTGTAGGGGGTAAAAATGGGGGGTGCTGCTTTAAACTTCAGGGGAGGCTCAAAGTTATTAAACCCTAACGCAAACAAAAAGTGCACTTACTCGTAGAATATTTTATTCCATACTTGCAGTTTTTGTCCAAAGTTCAAATTCAGTTCCATTCATATCCCCAAAATTTTCTTGAAGTTCAGTCAAGTTCAGTTCACCTTGTCCAAAACCCGTCGTAGTTCAGTTCAATTCACTGCGTACTTTCCAGTCGTTACGTTCAGTTCAGTTCACCCTTGCAGTATTTTTTCAAAGTTCAATTCAGTTCATTATATAATATTCGGTCGTTCAGTTCAGTTCGCTTTACCTGCAATTAGCGAGCCAATTCGTTCAAGTTATTTACGGTATATTTAAGTGGCATTTAGTTATATTTTTATAGCTGACTTTGAACTTTGATTAATGCACGATTTTTCGCTAAATGACCGATTAGACAACTACTTTCAAATCTCCGGTATTTCGAAAGCAGTATTGACTTTGAACTTTCTGGTATACGATCAATCTAAGAAAACAAGCTATTCAAGTTATTGAATCATATAAATATGCTTACAATTATTGCGGGTTTTGTTTCATACGATTTCGAATAAAATGTGCTAAATGTGCGTTATTAAATGTATGACTATTTCTTTGATTTGTTTGCAATTTAATGTCATTGAAATAAATAGTCAAAAACCAGCGTGCAACTTTTCGAGATTACAGCTATGAAATTTATGGTCATGCAATTTAGAGATAGATCATATTCGTGTTGTGTTCACGAATATAAAAGATTATATTCAAACATGGTCTTATAAGTTCAATTCAGTTCAGTTTGTGTTACTTGAACGTACGATGAACGTTCGTTCACATTCATAATACGTTCTGCTGAGTTTAATTCAAATTCATTCAATCAAAATTTTACATTTAGCTAGTTCGTTCAAGTTCATTCAAAAACAATGAAAATATGGGCTAGTTCAGTTCAGTTCACCACTTTATGAACTGAACGACTGCAAGTATGTTTTATTCCATCATTTTTTAACAAAATTTCATTATTGCAGATTTTATAAAATTGGTAAATAGTTTGGGTCAAAGGGGTCAGGAAATAATCTAATGATTACAATATTCTCTCAGTCTCAAAGTTTCCTAAAAAATGATGAACGTGGTACATAAATCTGTTGTTTCTCACTACCGAGTCAGAACAAGCTTTGAAAAATTCTGAGCTTCGACGCCGTTAATACATTTATCGTTTTCTTGGTAAACATTCTGTATGTACATAGGTGATCCATTATTATTACAGCGAACTTTCTGTCCTTTTATTTAGAGTTTCGCACTTTCGTAGTTCAATGGCCTCACACAACTCCCAAAAGGTGGCATGATAAGCGCTCCTTATTATTAACGTACCTGTCGGCTTATTCAAAGCGCTACTCTTAATATAATCTCGCACGATTTAAGCTTACAACAAGTCTCTACGACAGGGCTTGATTCGTCAACCGTTTGGCTTTAATTTGTACAGTCGCACTACCTCTTCTTCAAGTAATCATCCCTGTGAAGCACAGGGCTTTTACTAGTTTACTAATATTCTTTGAATAAACCTTACTTGATATTTTGCCCCGTATTTACGAAAATATATGTTAAACTTTCACGCCGGTGTTTTTGGAGCTGTTGCAAACCAGACAATCTTTAGCTTAGTTTGTATTTACCCGCATTACGTATTGGTAACATACTCAAATGCACACTCTTAAAAGATGCACTCTTCAATTGTATAAAAGAATTACACTGTTATTACGTAGTTAGTAGTTACAATTAAAATAATATTTTAAAACGGCAATCAACGAAAAACCATACGATATGTGATTTTGTGCAACGTACAGTTTATGTAATTATATTTCCGGACTAAAATGCTTTAGCATCTCGGGGCCATTTTGATTACTCAGAATCTTGTCCTTAAATATGAATCACCCCACGAATAGATATACATAATATTTTAAACATGTGCTTGCAATTAAATTGAAAAAATGAGCATCGGTGTCGTTATTAAATTATATTTCGGATTTCTGTACACTAACATATAGTAATTGTTTCCTCTAAGGGATACAGCTGTACAGTGTAAGCTTATAATGGATGAGTTTTATAAGTTATAAATTTCAGCGTACCCTTGGAAATCACTTATAAAGGATTTTTTTTTATACTGAAAAAATCTAATTTCTACGCTATGAAACGAATTTATGCGTGTATATACATACATATTTTTTACATTACACATCAACATCTACAATTTAGAATTTGATTTAGAGCATAATTCATGTACAATAATGAGAACATGGCAAATTTGTACACAAAATTGTAATAATTATTGGCGATATGTGATCAGTTTTTGAATTAAGCTTGGTCTCAAACGAAGTTTTCAGCGGATAAGGAATAAAATTGGTGAATACTGTCACGAGATAATTAATTTTTGTCATGGATAAAAAACATAAACATGTTTCGAAAATTCATGGAGAAATACATACATATTTGGATTGGCAGGTTTTAAAATTCAACCTATTTATAATTTGAATGTGGATATAATAACCTTGAAAATTAATTGTAGGGAAATCTGTCGTTACAGGAGAAAATACATACACTTTATTTACAACTCACCCCACGATGTTTCCCCACTGACATCACAATAATCATTTATATGATAAATGATAATAATGGTTTTGAAAAATTATAAGAGATAAAAAAATTATGCATCTAACAATTGTAGGTTTTAAATCCAGATATAAAAGTATTCAATGGCGTACAAATAAAGCAACCAAATTAACTTTAATTTTCAAATAAACACTGCTTACAAATTCTTTGTATCTATACTAAAAAAAAACAATGCAAAAATTCCCACTTCTGTAGCACTTTCGTATTTTTTGCATAAAACCGATAATTTCTAAGGAATTGATTATAAAATAGATAATACAAAACTAAATTGATTACAATTAAGGTTAAATGTTTTGCGATCTCTGCGTTTACAAATTTTTGATTTTCTTGTAGACAAAAAAACGAGAGAAAAACCGAACGTATAGTTTCTGTAAAGATTTTTTAATATTTTTTTTTAGATTTTTTGTGTTGAAGTTATAAATACAATATACAGTTATACATGTTATAAATTATGACGAATCACTTAATTTTTCAGGGGAGTTGGAGGCAGGGGTTCGAGTATTGGTCTGAACATCTGTATACAAACAAAAGTATGGAAGACGTGCCTTTACAGAATACGAGGAGATTTCCACTCTTTCCGTTTCCTTCGGTTCAAAAGCCTTCAACTGGTCCTCCTTAGTTCCTCATCATACATCCTGGAAGCTTTATTAGGAAATTAGGAAAAAATATTATATAACACATTTTCAAGACAGAAGCAAATTCATTCAGAATCCATCAAAAATATTTCAACTTCGACGTCATTGATACAGTTCTCAGTTTTTGAGCACTCTTTAGTTCGGAAGGTCTGTAGTAATATATGATGATAAAAGAATGAAGGGTAAGCAAATGGACATTTGGATTCCAGAAAATTCTAGTAAAGTGAAAATTGTTTGTATACTGTCAATGTCTGTAAAACTGTCCGAGCTTCCGCCCCAAAATGACATGACGAGGAATGATTTGACGAGAAAGTATTATTATTAGTACATTTTCTAAATTTTCAAACAGAAATATTTTTCGACAAACTTATTTTTTAATTATTTTAAGTAAAAACAAATGCACGATAAAAATTTAAACTTTACTAAATTTTCCTAGTTGTTGCTGGACCCTTGAAAAAAATCCATGTCACAAATTTATTAAAATATAGAGACGGAAGATTTCTATGAAATTTTACTACACATCAGGTCGACGTAAAAATTATTACACTTATCGAAATATTGGTTAAATTGCACTAAATCAGTCAAAAAGTCTGATTTGATCCTATTTACAGCACATAACTTGCAAGAAAGACGTTATTTAGGCTTACTTAGGCGTGGATCCAAACCTTAGAAATTCTAAATGCTAAATGCAAAATGTGTAGAAATCTTTACTGTCGAAATCCAACTACGCAGATTATCTCTACACTTGACTGCCAATGTCAGTACCAAAAGAGCTAACTACGGAAATTAATAAAGCTTGTCCCGTATTCTCCGAATATATGGAGACTAATATTGAAAAATATAGGTTTAAGTGAAAATTTGGTCTGACGTTTTGATATAATACGTTTGACATGAAGCTTTCTGGAGAGTGCAGGTTTTCACTTTTGCTGTGAGCTAAAGTAAGGACCCAAGTTTTGAATATTACATAGGAACTGTTTATTTAAAAAAGTGATTATTAAGAATCAAACGCGTCTTAAGTCAAAAGGACAATTTAAGTCGAGCGCAAATGCGAGACTGTAACTTCCCCTTCAACGTACTTTCAAACTAATTAATTAATTGCACACATACTTTAATGGGTTACAGCATTTCAGTTTCTCCGCAATGGAATTTTAGTAATTATTTATGTTCCAAAATATTGTTTTAAATTAATTCATTAAAAAATCACTCTCACACTAACCATTTAAGGATTTTATAATGAAAATACATTATTTTAATTACAGTTTTCGAAGTAATTCAAAACTTTCTCAAGTATATATTATATTTAAAAATTAATCAAAATTTTGAAGTGATAATATTTTGATTTTTGACATCAACTGCAATCGCCTTGGAGGTTTGTCGGCTTTGTACTATCTACCCCTCAAAAACCGTTTCTTTTAGAATCAACAATTCTGCCATCAGAAATAGTAATCGGTGATAGTGTAATTGTATCGGACCGATGCGATGGAACATTGATAATGTTAACGTCTCCACGCTCTAGTTGCTAGTTTCGGAACGTTATTTCATTTCGACGCCAACAAATGTGTTTGCACTGGTAGTGCTGGGAAGTGCAGACAAAGACGTCCATTTACAAATAATTCCTGAAATTAAAGCGGGCAGTAAATATGTAAATTTCTGCTTAAGTGTAAAACGTTTGTACACTGTCAATGTTTGTAAAACTGTTCCAGCTTCCATACCGAAATGACACCAGGAAAATATTTGTGTCTCGAAATTGTCACGTCCCGATCAGAAGCACGATTATGATTTGCTAACTGTAACTGTCCGATATTAATAATTTCCAGTAAAAAAATGCAAGTCAAAAATGTAATACTTGCTAAATTTCCGTATGTATTTTTGAACCCGTGGGAACATTTCATGTTAAAAATTTATAATTGTAGGGAAATTTAAGATTTCTATAATATTTCGAATATCTAAGAAAAATGTAGTTGTTGTCATTAGCTCAGTCTCCGGATATTTGGTTTGCTGTAATGCATTCAAAATTCCAGATTTAGAGAAGACACACATTATACATATCAAGCTCTTACATATTGCCTGAATGATCATCAATGAAAGGAATTCCCTCGGTTCTAATAGAATTATTATTATGGACAAATTTAATTTTTTTTTAGAATGACGCGTTAATTTTGATCATGGACTTTACAGAAATTATCCATAAATGAAAATATATGTTTAATTTTCACGCCAGTGTTTTGTTTTGAACCGATTGTATTAAGCCGACAAAGTTGATTTCATTTTTATGTATTAACACCTCTTATTGGTAATACTTACACTCAATTGCACACTCTTAAAACCTGCATTCTTCAATTGTACAAAAGAATTACAGTTATTACGTAGTTAGTAGTTACTATTAAAATAATATTTTAAAACGAAAATCTACGAAAGACCTTACGATATGTTATTTTGTACAAAGTACTGTTTATGTATATTTCCGGACCAAATTGTTTGAGCATATTCGGGCCATTTTGATTACTCACAATCAGAATCTTGTCTTTAAATGTGAATCACCCCACCAATAGATATACATACTATTTTAAGCATGTGCCTGCAATTAAGTTGAAGAAATGAGCATCGGTGTCGGTTATAAATGATATTTTGGATTTCTGTGCACTTAGATATAGTAAAAGCATTATTGTTTCCTGTAAGGGATATTTACCCCGTGTAAGCTTATAATGGATGACTTTTATAAATTATAAATTTCAAGGGACCCTTGGAAATGACTTATAAAGGAATTTCATTGTACTGTAAAAATCTAATTTCTACGCTATCAAACGAATATATGCGTGTATATACATACATATTTTTTACATTACTCATCAACATCTACAGTACAATTGGCTTTCATTGGAGTAACTGCGCATATAAGTAAACTGGGTATATAATAAATACGAGAGTTGCATGAGGTCAGCGTGAGTATAATTTATGTGCAATAATGAAAGCATTGCAAATGTGTACACACAATTGTAATAATTATTGGCAATATGTGATCGGTTTGGAAATTAAGCTTTGTCTCAAACGAAGTTTTCAGTAGATAAGAAATAATCTTGGTGAATATTGTCGCGAAATAATTAATTATTGTCATGGATAAAAAACATGCATGGTTCAAGAATGCCTTCAGAAATAATGACATATTTTGATTGGCAGGTTTCAAAATTCATCCTATTTATAATTCGAAGGAAATAATAATTTTGTATATTAATTGTCGGTTAAATATGTCGTTACAGCAGAAAATACATGTGCTTTATTTACAACTCACCCCACCATGGTTCCCCTCAGACATCACAATAATCCTTTATATGATGCAAGATAATAATGGGTTTGAAAAATTATGAGAGACTGATATAAAATTATTTATCTGTTAATTTTGGGTTATAAACAAACTTGTAAAAGTATCCGATGGTGTACAAATAAATTCAATTTTCAGATAAACACTGCTTAAAAACTCTTTATATCTATACTAAAATATATATAAAAAATGCAATATTCCCATGTAGCTTTTACGTATTTTCTCCATAAAGCCGATAATTTCTAAGGAATTGTTTACAAAATAATACAAATCCAAAATAATTACAATTAAGTTAAAATGTTTTGCGATCTCTGGGTTTTAAAAGTTTTGATTTTCTTGTAGAAAAAAAGACTACTTAAAAAAATCCAACTTCTACAATGCAAGCAGAAGAGCTTGGACAAATTCCATGGCGTCAAAATACAAATTTTAAAGTAATGAAGGATTGTGGAGCCTTATTATAGAATCCAAAATACATAGATAGTAATTTTCGCCAGCTGAAGAGTGCAATGTCTATCTTCTTTATTTTCCGCACGCAAGACTTTGCCGGATTGTGTCCTTAAAATTTGGATTCTATTTCTGGCAGGTATTTACGAATAATTTGGATGGTAAAACAGGGACATTGGAGTTGCTATTTACATTTATTATTTCAAAACTCTTAGGATGTTTTGATGCCGCGGGATTTTCATCTATGAGCAAATATCAAATCACTACATGGAAACATTATTAAATCAAATAACGTGAAAGACGAAAGGAATATTTCAAACCATGTGAGCAAGTTTGAAAACCCCGTTTGATTTTTCTTGAAAAAATGCCTGCAATTGGAGGGAACCTGTCTACGAAGTCGACAGTTACGAAAAACTTATTTGCACTGGATGTAAATAAAATCTGTAAGTTAATGGGGCATACAGATTACAGGGAATGAACGAAAAAAATTATGGCTGTAATGGATAGTAACAAAGGTATAGGCCAGGCCAGGTAAAAATCAGGGTACCAAAAAAGCCAGGGTATGGCTGGAACTTAAATGATGGAAACCATTAAATTTTATACACTAGTCGAATGTGGATTAACAAACCAGCATTAAAGTATCATCTGACGTTAAAATGAACCAAAACCTTCAAGCTGAAAATGTCAACACAGTCGTGAATTTCTCCTGGCAAAATATGAGTTTACATATTAGCATTTATTTATTTACATTATAAACGTCATGAAGGAAAATGTTCACCTGTCAACTCCTGTTCAGGATACATCCAGCGCATTATATAAACACAACAACATTCCTAAATGCAAAATAATGACTCGTACTATTACATCAATTCACAGATGTGTTGGAGTGAAAGTTGTAAGTTTCATTGACGGGTATTCCAAGGATATTTAATCATTTAAAGGAATTCGTTGTTATTTGCCAGGACCCAACGTATTTAAATAAACAAAATAGCAAATACTTGTAAGCATTCAGGACAACATTATTATGAAACAGATTTTAAGACGTCTCCCTGGAAGATCATTTCTGAATTTACTTGCTGAATCTTATGTCCCTGCAAGGTGGTCCTCCGCGATTTCAAAAATCCCGGCTTAAAAAGATGGTCAATGATTCCCAAAATACGTGTTGCTAAAAATAATTTCCCTAGAAGACTGCAAATCCCTGCCAAATAAGATCCACCAATCAAAAAATTCCTGTTTGAATAACAAGTTTCCCTGAAAGACGCAAACAAATTTGAAAATCCTTGTCAAAAAACGTCAACGAAATTAAAATTCCCTGTTCGTAAAAATAAATCCCTTTCCTTTGATATTTCCTTGCCAGAAATATTTTTTCCTTGGGAAGAATCTTCCCGTCTTCCCACAAAAATCCGAACCCTGCATGTATTGTAATACACGCAAATGGATGTAACAAGCACAAATTGGCTGGAATTAGATATATTAGAAACAAAATGATTTAATGATAATGCTCCACATAAAGGACACCGCACAATCCTTGCGAGAAAATTTCATACGAGAAAATATCACACCCATGGCGGTTTTGGTACCCAAAAATCATTCGAATTGCCCGCTAATAGGCTAGAACTTCTGGTTTAAACCCAGATGAGTTTCCTGTCAAGTTTGGTTCCAGTTGGTGACACGATGACCCAGCTGTGACCTCCATGGTCAATAACACACCCATGCCGTAATTGATGCCTACAAATTATTCGAATATCCCGAAACTAGGGTAGTACGTTTGGTTTTAGCTCTGATTTTTATGTACCAAATCCGGTAGGGGTGAGATATTGACCTCGGAGGGCACAGCTGGGTCATCAGTTCTACTAACTGGAACCAAACTTGACAGGATACTCATATGTGCTTAAAACAAAAGTTCTAGCCTATTCATGGGCAAATCGAATGATTTTTAGGTACCAAATCCGGTATGGGTAAGATATTGACCTCGGAGGTCACAGCTAGGTCATCGTTCCACCAAATGGAACCAAACTCGGCACACATTTAATATGTGTCTACTCAAAGCCCTGGTTCTTATTTGGACCAGTTTCATCACTGTTTAGATTATGAAACCGGTATCGACGCTCTTTGACCTCTTGAGGTCAGTATCCTCGGATTTTGAGGTCATATCTCGCTGAAACTTTTTTTGCACGTTATTTAATTTTTGTTCTTACCATTTTTGTAGTTATATTGCTAATTTTCACTGTTTGAAGTTTTGGTGCCCCATGAGCCTCCCCCCTCATTTTTTGCTAGCTTTGACCCGGGATTTCTCCGAATCCCGTCGTCAGATTTTGTTGGGGTGATCATCAAAAATGATCTACGCATCAAGGCGCACCCTGCAGTACGTTTTTCGTTAAAATAGAACAAAGGGCATTTTATCGTAAGATTGTGCGGTGTCCTTCAACACGGAGCAAGTTCATAAACTAATTTAAGCCATAATATACACCCCTTAAATATTTTATCAAGGATTACTTTTACTGTAAGATTCTACTACTTTTGTATTAATAATCGAGTATTCGACTCAAAAACTGTTACTGGGATTTCAATGAAACATTTTATAGACATTGATTGTATCAACAACAAGTTCGAGTTCGTATTTGATTGAGATTGGACAAATTCTTTTTTAGATAAAAATTTCGAAATTCCTATCACAGTAAGAAGCTGAATATCGAAGTTATATAAATAACGTCTGATGGAGTTTTCAATGGATGTAGCTCACATGACTACATCACTCCTGAGTCTCCAACATGGAAAGTTTTGAACATCAAAAATATTTTAATTGATAATGTCAACAAAGAAGCAAGCCCATTCATAATGTGCCAGAAATATTTTAACTTCGACGTCGTTGATACAGTTTTTCACGGTTAGATTGCCATTTAAATGTTAAAGGTAAAACAGACGGAATTAAAAAAAAACAATTCCACTCTTAAACCCAATGCGCGTGAATTGTCTGAGGAATTTAACATTTAACCAACTAGGAATTTTGGAATGTAAACTTGTTGCACAAAGACATTCTCGTGGAAAATGAATGGAGTACAATTGAAAGTAACATTCTTGCAAATAAACAAATTAGATGCTTGACAGAATCTGTTTACCCCTGGGCAGACAATTCATAGTTACGGTAATATCCCATATAGAAGAATACTCGAGTTGCTACAGCCTTTGGAAAATATATTTGCTGCGGGGGTGAGCGCAGGATAACATTTTTGAAGGGTATTATATCATTTTTGACAGCCAACTGTAAAGGTAACCTTGCTTATAATTATGTACGTGAGTGCAAATGAATGGGTCACCAGAAGTTATTCATACGGAAAGCTGCTTTCTTATGATAGAGCAGTTCCTGGTGATTTGTCTCATTTAATCTCAACTGGGATGCTCAAAACTATTCACCCTAACGCCTACAAATTGGGGATTTAGTCGTCGAATATTTTATTCCATAATTTTTTGAACAAATTAAATTATTGCAGATTATGTAAAATTTGTTTCACTGCCCCACATAAATATTTCGGGTCACAAGGGTCAGGAAATAATCTAATGATTACAATATTCTATCAGCCTTACAATTTCCTAAAAACTGAGGAACATGGTGCATTCATTTGTTGTTTCACAATACCGAGTCAGAATAAGACATAAAATGTTGAACTTCAACGTCGTTAATATATTTATTCTTCTCTTGGATAAAATTCAGTATGACTAGATGAGGTACTGATATCTGTATTATTTAAAAAAATCTGTTAGAAACCTTACTTGTATTTTCCCTCGTATTTACAACATTAGGACAGGAATAGCATTGCGTGGTTTTGTTACATTTTATGAATCATTGACTGTGTTATATGAATAATTTTTCTTGTAAAAAATAGATGATAAAATTTTAAACTTCCCTAAATTCCCTGAGCACTTTTTGAACCCTTGGAAAAAATTCATGTCAAATATTTATAAATAGAGGTATCTAAATAAAAGATTTCTATGAAATTTTTAACATTTCAGAACGCTGGATTTCTTGTCATCAGCTGTGAGTCTGCGAGTATTTAATACACTCTGAAATAACTGGTAAACTTCGAGACTACTGTATTCGTTTAGATAGTTGATAAGCAATGTACTTACAAATAGTAAATATCTAACTTTTGTTGTAGTAGCCTCAGAAAACAAAAACACGTGTGGATGTTTTGACCAAAACAGCCAAACACTGGAACAATGACTTTAAGAATGTGACAGTGTCTCTTATAAGCTAAAAAAATTATAATTTGGTTTGCAAAGAGCTATGATTTCTACGTAATGAGTATAGCTATATGTAACTTTTCATCCGGAATTGAGTGACTCTTACACTATTAACAATACATTGCGGATTACTACATACAAATACGGTCTACGCAAAAATTATTACAATTTTGTCAAGCAGCACTAAATCAGCCACAAAGACTTTGATCCTAAGTACAACAAATGCCTTGTAAGGTAACGTGGATTCACTCCCCAAAACTCTAAATACAAACAATAAAATAAGTTTTGATTTCTAATGTTAAAATCCAACTACAGAGATTATCCCCTGGTTTGCACTCAAGCTTCGAGATAAAGTAAGGACTCAACTTTTGAATACAATATATGAAAGATGAACTGTTTATTTTGAAAATAATTATTAGGAATCAATCGCGTCTGACAAAAGGACAATTTAAGTCATGCACAAATGTGAGACTTTAATTTGCCCTTAGCTGTCCTTCAAAACCGAAATTTAAAACTTGAGCCCAAACTTGAACTCACTCTTGAGCATTGAATTCAAAATTACAAGCAAAGAGATAGCACCAGTTTTATGCTATTACATGCTGTGATTCACAAATAATTCGTTCGACTGTTTACAGAGTAAATTTAATTTCTCCGCATTGGAATTATTGGAGTTTATGTTCCAAAATATTGATTTACATTAACGCCCCTACATTGCTTTATATTTGTTAATATCATCTGCTTTCAAGATGACTTGGTAACACCTAACACCCCAGTGTTCCTAAAACTGGGTCCAAAATAAACTTCATCAATTCATGTCGCCCTGTAAGTTCTCCCTCACAGACCCTTCCACTTTAGAATACGCGTTTCGGCCATCAGAAATAGTAATTGATGTTTAAATTCATTTTAATCTCGCACTAATTGTAAGTGTGATTGTTTAAAGGTTAGGTATTTTATTAGAATTTTTTAATCAATTAACATAGAGGAATCATTTTGGATCGATGGAGCATCGGCTCCACGTTCTTAGTTTCAGAAAAATTATTTTATTTCGACGCCACCTAATGTGTTTGCAACGGGGTCGTGAAGGTTTTACAAGAAGGTAGGTGTCCCAATATAATATATTGCAAATGGGAAGTGGATAGTAATTTATTGAAGTTCTCGTAAGGTCAAAAATGTTTTTGTACTAATAATGCTTATAAAAATGTCAACAATGACCTCAATGAAAATATTTGTGTCTCCAAATTGTCCCGTCCCGTTCGAGTCCCGATCAGAAGCCCTATATTTTACCCCGTTTGAGAAAATGCTTGAAACATGATTGGCTTTGATTTAAAAGAATTGAATAAATATTGAATAACGTTACATTACAATGAATAAATCATGCATGCAACAATTCATTCATTGAACTAATTCGCTAATTTAACTTTTCTGAAATATTTCAAGATTTGAGTGAACTTGAGGGAACTCAAAACCTATCAATTTATGTAACGAATGAGTTTGAATCGAACTGTTTATCAAATGAAACGAACGTGAATGAACGTGAATGTATAGGTTCGATTAAGAGATCTGAATTGAACTGAAAGTGAGAATAAGTACGTATTACGAAACTCTGATTTAACGTATATGTTCCTAATGCTTAAGCGGATTCAAACCATCAAAGAACTAAATAATTTCGGCAGATATCCCTGGAAATGTCTAATTTTCAACTAAATATAAGATTTAAGACTGAAATAGGAACTTTAAATTAAATATTCATGATTGAACTAAGTAAATGGATTCACGGGACGGATAATATGAACGTGAATTGAACTTTCTACTTTACCGTTCAAGTTGAGTGAACGTGAATGGTGGTTGCTAATTTCTATCACACTATCACGCTATCACACTATCACGCTATCACGCTATCACACTATCACGCTATCACGCTATCACACTATCACGCTATCACACTATCACACTATCACAAGTGAGCCGACAACCAACGCTATCACACTATCACACACACGAGTGAGCCGACAACCAACACTATCACACACACGATTGAGCCGACAACCAACGCTATCACACTATCACACACACGAATGAGCCGACAACACACACTATGACAACCTTCTCCCATCATAGATGGGCCATCGTGCCTCCATATATGCCTGTGTATTAATTAAATAATTGTTTTGTAAAGAAAAGGTTTAAAACAATGACCTTTGCTTCTGAAGTTCTGTGATTGTAAGTCAAAGGCGGAATAGCGAAATAATTGTCCTTTCCCTAGCCCCCAGAACTGAATATAGGCATGTGTGCATGTAATCTGAGGGTCTTAGTTAATGTGTTGCACTTGCCCTAAATCTTTTACCCAGGCTGCAACACCTCGTGCACCATTACCTCAATCATCGGGGCACCACCCCGTTATTCCACACCTGATTATAATATCTAACTTACAGAACTGTTTCAATTTATTGATTAACTAGCACTGCACACCCAGCTATTGCTGGCTTCGATAGGCTTCATAGTTGGTTCAGTCCCATAGCATATGACACATAAATAGCTAACTGTGCAGTGCTAGTAGATTAAAATGTTCTAGACAAAATGATGCGGATAATGAGATGCATAAACATATTCTGGTTCGCCAATGGAAAATACACGCAACATACCGGGTAGTTAGCCTTTAAAATAATTGGTACTCAATCGCAAACCAATAGGTCTTACCCTTTAAGAAGACAGTAAATATTTCATTTTTATCATTGTCAAATTATGTAATCAGATAACAAATAAAGCCACCGCCTGCGTCGGCGGATAACCCCAATTTCCCAATAAAGACGCAGTCTAGTATCTTGATCCGCTTGTATTAAAGTTCTGTTGCCGCAATAATGTTTTTGTCAAATCGAATATTTTGTAAATAATAACCTTTGATTCTGAAATACAATTTTTAATCAATGTTATAATCTAACAGTACAGAACTTCATTAAATCCACAATTTGCTATTTGTACGCGCGAGCCTAGAGAGCGCGTTTAAGTTAGGATAGCTTAGATCTTGGTATTTTGTTTAGACTTAACCCTCGACAAAGCAACATATTTATTCATGTGAAAATAAAAACCTACTTTACCAAAATTTTGTCCCTGACATTTGCAAACTGTCTTTGCAAATAATGGTGTAATAGGAATACAAATGGGTAGTCACTGCTTATATTGTTATAAATGTAGCCCGTGGCAATATCCCCGCCCTTGCTACTATATAATGCTTTGGTAAACCAATACGCTTAGCCTTTGTGTTAATTTGTCCTCACGAACCTATATAGCGCTTTTTAAAGAGCGAACGAAGTTTTAAAAATCTTTAAAGATTCTTTCTTCTTGAGGAGGCCGTGATAATTTGTTTTAATCGAGGTTGGGAAATCGGAAAAATATGAATTTTAATTCGAATTAAAATATTCAAGGCGAAGAATTCCGATTTAAAATACCTATAGCAATACTGAAAAATGTGAATTCTAATATGGATTTAAATATCCTCTAGTATTCGTTCATTATGAATTCAGATTTGAATATTTATTTGAATACTGCTAGTATACTGAAAATACAAAGAATTTAATTACGGAAAAAATTAATTGAATTTTTAGAAACATGATATCATCAATATTTTGGGAAGCTAGTTTCCCCCGCCCCCGCAGGTCATTAAGTATCAATTCAAGTGTTGAAAAATACGTTCAACTGATGCTTCAACTCCAAAATGACTAATTGTCTTTTGGCCCATTTGAAGTTACCTAAAACAATCTTTAGTTACCTAAGGAAATCTTTAGTTACCCCAAAAAATCTTTAGTATCAACGATTTAAATTACTTAAGTAATTAACTTGTTGGACAAACAATAGTTTTGAGCACAACCGTTAAAAACCTATGACAAGTGCTAATAATTCGCCTTTATTTTAAGTATAATGCGGAAGTACGTTTATTTCGAATGAAGAAAGCGTTCGCCAATGCTCTTTGATTAGCTTTACGTTGTAAGTAAAAATTACGACAATTTTAAATTTAAATATGTACACTGAAAAATAAGAATGTGCCATTAAAAACAATACTTTATTTTAATCGGAATTCAGTAAAAAATATTTGAATACCAATTCCGTTTCCAAAAATTTGTTTGAATTACAATACTTCCTGGGAATTATTTGGGATTCCAATATGAATTAAAATCCTCAAACTTTCGAATATAATTCCGATTCCGATTCCCATCCTTGGTTTTAATACCACGAGATTACCACGGATTTACTACGAGATAAGAACGTTTGCTTTTATGGGTTTCATTTCATGTGCAACGTCTGGCGTTTGTATTGGAGCTTGTGCATTTTTGTTTGCGATCCGATGCAGTTGAACTTTTATTGCTAGTTACCAATGAATTGGAATTTCAAACTTTACTATTTACGTTATTTTTGAGGCAAAATCACAAAGAGCATGGTCAATTCTTAAGAGTTTTTATACTTTTTAACATGATACAGGAAACCTAATTTTTTGGAACGAACAATTGCATAGCTAAGTATTTCATAATTGTACTTTGCGTTCACGTACAGGTATTCACCGAGTGTGTCCTTTGCACCAATACCTGATGGATTATATGTATTGGTTTTTGAACCTGTACCCATACGTCAACCAAAGTTTGCAGACATCTATTTGATCCAGTACCCAAACCGGATGGGTACAAAAAATGTGTTATCTAACACGTACCTGTATCCAAATACCCGGGTAAAACCTGTACCAATAAAGAGCGCTATTAGGCTATTGGCTTAGCACAACGTACTAGCAATAGGTACGTGTAATTACAAATTCCACTTGTGATTCAGTAAAAATGGCGTTAAATGAAATTATGTTTATGGAGGATGTCCTAGAAGTAGAAGATTTAATTGGAGATGGCAATACCTCAGATGGTATAGAAGTTATAGTTTCATTAAGATGTCTAGTATTGCAAAAATTATGACGAGGCAGAATTTTGTCTAGCTTGTAATTGCTGCGATGTAAATCATCGAATGTCATCATGTTGAATCGTTTACAGTAATTTTTTTAAAAGTACCTGATTGGGTACAGGAATTTTTTACGTGCAGGTACGCACTACTTGCAAAATAATCAGGGCCAGGTACCAACGTTTATTTAATGGGTACTTTTATTCAGGTACGGGTTTGGGTACGATGTTTGCCGATACCCACTATTTGGATCCATGTTCAGTTCCAGGTACACCATTTTTGTACCCATGCGATGCACTGGAAGGAACCCCCTTGAACTGGAACAAACTTTAGTGCGGGTATTGACAGTAGGCCTAACACCTGTCAGTAATTTTAATTACTATTTAAAAAAGGAAGCGAAGTAAAAAGTTTCCACTATTACTAAATTATCAAATATTTACTCCATCGCCACTTAAAAATTATTTTGTAATAGTTTGTAGCAACTTGAATAGGCTTTTCAGCAGTGGTGTTCGGCTCACTCGTGTGCTTGTGATAGTGTGATGGTGTTGGTTGTCGGCTGACTCGTGTGCTTGTGATAGTGTGATAGCGTTGGTTGTCGGATGACTCGTGTGCTTGTGATAGTGTGATAGTGTTGGTTGTCCGCTCACTCGTGTGTGTGATAGTGTGATAGCGTTGGTTGTCGGCTCACTCGTGTCCTTGTGATAGTGTGATAGGGTTGGTTGTCGGCTTGCTTGTGATATTGTGATAGTGTGATAGTGTGATAGAAATTAGCAACCACCAACGTGAATGAGCACAAAAGGACCTACGTAAGAATTGAACTGAGCGTGAATGGTATAACCCATACTTGCAGCCGTTCAGTTCATAAAGTGGTGAACTGAACTAGCCCTAATTCTGATTGTTTTTGAATGAACTTGAACGAACTAGCTAAATGCAAACTTTTGATTGAATGAATTTGAATTGAACTCAGAAGAACTTATTTTGAATGTGAACGAACGTTCATCATACTTTCAAGTAACGCAAACTGAACTGAATTGAACTTTAGAGTCAGGGTTTGAATATAAGTTCATATAATTATGAACACAAAACGAATATTATACACAAATCTCTAAATTGCATGAACAAAAATTTTATTTTTGTAATCTTAGAAGCCAGCACCCAGGTTATTGATTATCCATTTCAATGACATTAAATTACAAATCAATCAATTTGCTTACATGCAAACAGATTTTGACATTCAAGAACGAGTATTCAGCACATTTTGGCCGACGTTGCATGAATTAAAAAGCACAATAATTGTGAGCATAGTTATATGAATTATTAATTTGGAAGCGCTTGGTTTTTTTTACCCTGATTGTTTATCAGAACGCTCAATGTCAATACTGCTTTCAAAACACCGGACTTTTGAAAGAAGTTATTTAATCAGTCATTTAGCAAAAAATCTTGCTTGTGTTAAAGTTTAAAGTTATAAAAATAAAACTAAATGTCACTTAAATATAACGTAATTGACACGCTAATGACAGATAAAGTGAACTGAACTGAACGACCGAAAAGTATATAATGAATTGAATTGAACTTTGAAAAAATACTGCAAGGATAAACTGAACTGCACGTAACAACTGGAAAATACGCAGTGAATTGAACTGAACTACGACAGGATTTTAACAAGTGGAACTGAACTTAACTGAACGGCACCAACAATTTTGGGATGTGAATGGAACTGAATTTGAACTTTGGACCAAAACTACAAGCATGGTATCACCAGTAACAATGAACTGAGTGTGAGTGAACGCTGCACGAAAGAAAATAAAATGAACTGAACTTGAATTGAACTTTTCCCCAAAGTTGCATGCATGGAATAAATACTAAATTTTAAACAAACTTGTTACATGAATTTGTAATTCTGGAACATAAGACACTTCAAGGAATATTGTAGACATTTCAATTCGTATTTTCGGGAAGATAAATATTTATGCAAATGAAATATCTCTTTCAAAACGTTAGTGGGTTTTGCCCCGTATTTACGACATTGGGACAACAATAACATTGATTTTAAAACATTGCGGGGTTTCGTTAAATTTTATGATTCACTGACCGTCCCATATCAATAATTTCGTGTAAAAAAATGGATTATAAAAATTTTAACCTTACTAAATTTCTTTAACTAAACCCTTGGAAAAAATTCGTGTCAAAAATTTATAAATACAGGGAAAATATTTCTATAATATTTCGAAAATCTAAGAAGAATGAATTTGTTGTCATTAGCTGAGTCTCCGGATATTTGGGGTGCTAAAATGCATTCAAAATTCCACATTTAGAGAAGATATATACATATCAAGCTCTGACATATTGCCTGAATGATCATCAATGAAAGGAATTCCTTAAGTTCTAATAGAATTATTATTATGGGCAAACTGGACCAATTGAATTACAGATTGTAATTGTAAAGTAATAATAGTAATTACAATAAATTAACAATTCTTACATTTACTAGAATTATTTAAATTGCAACAGTAATTTCGCCTTTGTAACATTGTTTTCAAAACAAACTACCACTTTAATCTCATTTGAATTTTTTAGAATGACGCGTTAATTTTGTTCATGGACTTTAACGAAATTATCCATAAAAATGAAAATAAATGTTTAACTTTCACGCCAGTGTTTTCTTTTGAAACTATAGTAAAGGGCTGTTAAAGGTAAGTTTATTTTTCATCTACTATCATCTCTTTTTGGTAACACACTCAATTGTACACTCTTAAAAGCTGCATTCTTCAATTGTAGAAAAGAATTACACTGTTACTACATAGTTGCTGTTAAAATAATATTTATTCGAGTTGGATTTTATTCGAGTTGCGAAAATGGATTTTTCTTATGGGATTCATTCAAAAAAATCAAACTTTCAGATGTCCTACTGCCCGAACCCAGAGGAGATGGCGTGAAGTTTGTGGATTGTGTGAACACTATTAGTAGTGTCTACAATTCCACCAATTTTCATTTTGTTTTGCAGTTTACATCGGAAGACTTTGCTTGTGAGATAAAATTTTATAATCTCTAGCATTCCCGCAAAAAATCGTTGGACAAACGGAATTTTTCCACAAACTCAATTTTTCAGTCAGGTGTATCAGAATTTAAATCAGAATTAATTAAAATTATATATTGTAAACAGAGCTGCGTTCAAGTTCAAGTACAACTTGAATAGTTCAAGTGCGTATCAAGTTCAAGTCAAGTCAAGTGCAGACAATTTTATAACTTAAAACTTGAACATCAAGTTCAAGTGAATTTATAATTTTAACTTGAATTTTCAAGTTCAAGTTCGATCAAGTCCAAGTTAATAATTTATTACTTGATTTCAAAATCAAGTCAAGTTCAAGTACACTGAATGGAAGTACTTGAATAAAACTTGAGTATAACTTGAGTTTTTGCACTGAAATCAAGCTTATCTCCTGCATCCAACTAAAAATAATATTGGGCGTCAATCATTGTAATAATGACATCTTTGTGTTTGTTTTTATTCCACCGACATAAAAATTCTCCTCCACGATGCCCAGTGGTCCACATCGAGAATAATTCTGGTGTCCTGTTTGCATACTTTGAATAGTTAAAAGTTCTGACTTATTGTTTTAGGATGTTCTTGTTCCATTATAAAAATGAAATAAGTATTCTCTTCACCTGTTCTGAAGCTAAGAAGAAGTTTAAGAACAATTTATTATTCCCTGTAAGCAGGGGTGGATTTACGGGGTGGCCCACCCTGGCCCGGCCAGGTTAAAACATTTAGGGCCAGGGTAAAAAAAATATTGACTAAGACCCTCACATTATATGTGTAAAAGCTCACACTATTTTGAGGGTTGGGCCAGGGTAAAAATTATTTTAATAATCCACACCTGCCTGTAAGAACAAGTTCTGCTAATATTAAACACCAGATGAACAGCAAACAATCTTATAAATCAATATTGGTTAAACAAAATTAACGACGACAAATATTCATGAATATAACTGCTGGTTACACTCAACAGATTAGTGCAACACTAATGTGAACAGGCCAATAATACGATTGCTACCCTCTAAATTGTGGACATTAGTAAATTAGAACATAATGTCTGCAATTATTTGATCAAGTATTTTAAACTTTCTAGCGTATTTTAAAGTAAAGAATATCATCCGCATGCCGTTTAGTTTATACTAATTACGGCCTAACCAATATCAGCTATAACAATTGCGAACAAAATTTATAGCATTGTTTATTCATGCACACAAAAATACTTGAACAATCAAGTTCAAGTGCAAGTTCAAGTTCACGTTCAAGTCAAGTTATGCATGCAACTTGAACGTCAAGTTATTATCAAGTTCAAGTTCTATAAAATGTACTTGAAAAGCGTGTACTTGAATACTCAAGTTGCTTGAAAAACTTGATTCATCAAGTACAAGTACGGATACCTTGTTTAGATAATTTTTCAAGTTCAAGTCAAGTTCAAGTCAAGTTGTCTAAAATAACTTGACTTGAACGCAGCTCTGATTGTAAATCTTTGAAGTCCAAACAAAATTTATACAAAATCATCTACGTACTAAGGGTGTGAAATCCAGTTGTAAAAGTATCCATTGGCGTACAAATGAAGGAACCAAATTAACTTTAATTTCCAAAAAGAAAAACACGACTTAAAAATTCTTTATATCTGTACTAAAAAATACCTAAAAAATGCAAAAATTCCCACTCTGTAGCACTTACGTATTTTCCATAAAACCGATAATTTCTAAGGAATTGATTATAAAATAATACAAAACTAAAATAATAACAATTAAGTTTAAATGTTTTGCGATCTCTGCGTTTAAAAATTTTTGATTGTCTTGAAAAAGAAAATACGAGAGAAAAACCGAACGTTTTTTTCTGTTAATATTGCTTTCGTCTTTTAGATTTTACGTGTTGAAGAGGAAAATGTCATAAATTATGACGATTCACTTAATTTTTCAGGGGAGCTGCAGCCAGGGATTTGAGTATTGGTCTGAACATCTGTATACACAGGAAAGTTCGAAAGACGTGCCTATAGAAAATACAATGAGATTTCCACTCTTTCCGTTTCCTTCCGCTTAAAATCCTTCAACTGGTCCTCCTTAGTTCTTGATCATACATCCTGGGAGCTTTACTACAAAATTAGGAAAAATATTATAATTCACATTTTCAAGACTAATTGATTGCAAATTCATTCAGAATCCATCAAAAATATTTGAACTTCGACGTCGTCGATACAGTTCTCAATGTTTGAGATCCCTCATGTTAATCAAGTCAGTAAGAAGTGTAGTGATAATAGAATGAAGAGTAAACAAATAGGACTGACAAAATGCAAGACTTGTATTTGTTGAGGAATTTACCCAACGCGGATTTTTCGGTATGTAAAATTGCAGCAGAAAGACATTTCCGCTGAAAATTAATAAATAAAATTGCAAGTAAAATTCTTGTAAATAAACAAATTAGCAATTTTACAGAACCTGATTAGCCTTGGACGGACAACTCAGTCGAGTATTAATATCCCGTATACGAAAATACATTGTGTTCTACAACTTCTTGCAAAATATTTTTCTTGTGGGGGGGGGGGGTAAAACTTTTGAAGGATATTATATCATTTTTGACAGTTGACTCTAAAGGTAGTGTTCTAACAATTTTAAAATTTAACACTGTGACTCGTCAGGGGTTGTTTGTGTAATGTACGTGAAAATTTTATTCTATTAAAAGAATTCAATCATGTGCGGCCTTTGATATAATTCATGAGTCAAGGTTCTTGTAATTCCAGTAAGACAGAGATTTCAGACACACATCTACAGCCAAGACAGCCTAGGAGTAGTCGTTTTTGTACAAATACTAAAGATGACATCACTCTGCATATGCTTTTACGAGAAATTATTATTGTTAATCCATTTTCTCAATTTTCAATCAGAAATATTTTTCGACAAGCTCATTTTTTAATAATTTCAACTAAAAACAAATGCAAGATAAAAGCTTAAACTTTTTCAAATTTCCCTGGCTGTTGTTGAACCCTCGAAAAAAATCCATGTCACAAATTTATTAAAATATGGAGACGGAAGATTTCTATGAAATTTTCCTATATGTCAGGTCTACGTAAAAATTATTACACTTATCGAAATATTGGTTAAATTGCACTAAATCAGTCACAAAGTCTGATTTGATCCTACTTATAACACATGACTTGCAAGGAAAGCGTTATTTAGGCTTTCTCAGGCCTGGATCCATATCTGAGAAATTCTAATAATTTACTAATTGTAAAATGTGTAGAAATCTTAAATGTCAAAATCCAACTGCACAGATTATCTCTACACTTGAACACCAATGTCAATACCAAAAATCCAAAACTGCAATCGATTCATCGATTGCAACAAAAGCGAAGCCGGATTTCAAGGCAGGGAAGGTATTTTTTACGACCTTAGTGATCAACGAGTTAAAATCTAGTTCCTGTGGTTAACCCAGGTTTTCACGTCAATTCGAAGTTTTTTCGAAATTTCATAAAATTTTGAATATTGTGGTGAGGAAGGTATTTTCGACGATTTTATTGATCAAGGAATTCTTTCGAGCGGTTAAATCAGAATTTTACGTAAATTCGGAATATTTTCGAAATTTCAGGAAATTTGGGCGGGAAAGGTATTTTCCACGACTTTAGTGATCAACGAATTCGTTTGTACGGTTAAATTAGATTTTTAAGTGAATTCGGGGAATTTTCGAAATTTTCGAAAAGTAAAGGCGTTATTCCCAAGTCCAGGACCCAACAGGTCGTTTGCCGCTGGTCCGGCGGTTGTATCTTGTCCCTTGCGGGAGCCTTTAGAAGTACAAAATCAAAAACGAGCAATTTTACAAAAGCGCTTCGCTTTAAAAATGTCAAACTCGGAAATTAATAAAGCTTGTACCGTATTCTCCGAATATATAGAGATTAATATTACAAATCTAGGTTTTAGTGAAAGTTTGGTTTGACGTTTTGATATAATACGTTTGACAAGAAGCTATCTGTAGAGTGCAGGTTTTCACTTTTGCTCTGACCTAAAGTAAGGACCCAAATTTTGAATATTACATAGGAACTGTTTATTTTAAAATGTAATTATGAAGAATCAAACGCGTCTTGCAAAAGAACAATTTAAGTCGAGTACAAATGTGAGGTTGTAACTTTCCCTTGAACTTACTTTCAAACAAATTAATTAATTACATACTTTAATTGGTTACAGCATTTCAGTTTCTCCGCATAGGAATTTTAGTAATTATTTATGTTCCAAAATATTGTTTTAAATTAACTCATTAAAAAATCACTCTCACACTAACCATGTAAGGATTTTATAATGAAAATTTATTGTTTTAATTACAATTTTGGAAATAATTCAAAACTTTCTCAACTATATATTATATATAAAAATTAAACAATATTTTGAAATGATAATATTTTGATTGTTGACATCAACTGCTATCGCCTTGGAGGTTTTCCGGCTTTGTAATATGTACCCCTCAAAAGCCGATCCGTTTAGAATCAACATTTCAGCCATCAGAAATAGTAATTCGTGATAGAGTAATTAAATCGGACCAATGGAACATTGATAATGTTAACGGCTCCACGCTCTTGTTGTTAGTTTCGGAACGTTATTTCATTTCGACGCCACCAAATGTATTTCCACATGTAGCCGTTTGTAAGCAGTAGCAAATGTGTTTGTTCTTTTTTATTCCTAAGATTAAAGCAGGCAGAAAGTATTTAAATTTCTGGTGAAGTGTAAAACGTTTGTATACTGTCAATGCCTGTAAAACTGTTCGAGCTTCCATACCGAAATGACACCAGGAAAATATTTGTCTCGGAATTGACCCGTCCCCATCAGAAACCCGAATTTTGATTTCCTACTGTAACTGTCCGATATCAATAATTTCCAGTAAAAATATGCACGTTAAAAATTTATTACTTGATAAATTTCCGCAGGTATTTTCGAACACTTGGGAACATTTGTTGTCAAAAATTTATAAATGTATGGAATTGGAAGATTTCTCCGAAATTTTGAACATCTCCAAAAGATGGATTTATTGTTTTAGCTCTGAATCTACGCACATTTGGGGTTTTTAAATGCATTTAAAATTTTTGAATTATTAGAGAAGGTATATCCGTACATATCAAGGAATGAAGCATTCCTTGAATGATAATCAAGGAATGGAATTCCCTTAGTTCTAATAGAATTGTTACTATGTGTAAACTGGACCAATGGAATTAGATGTTGTAATAATAAAATAATAATAGTAATTACAATAAATTAACAATTCTTACAATCACTAGTATTAATTAAATTTGCAACAAAAAATTTGCACTGGAACATTGTGTCCGAAAAAGCTTTCACTTAGGTCTCATTTAAAAATATTTAAACTGACAATGCTAATTTTGATCATGGACTTTAATCAAATAACCTATTAATGAAAATAAGAGTTTAACTTCCACGCCGGTTTTTCTTTTGAACCGGTTGTACTCTGATCTCTATGGAGTTGTTTCACGTCTCCTGCTTCTGCATGCGAGTTAATATATTGAATGCGACGCTCTTTAAAGTTGCATCACTAAGTTATACAAAAAAATCATCTGGTAATTAGTTACTATGAAAATAGTAATATTTCAAAACGAAAGTTTACGAAAGACCATGTGATATGTGATTTTGTACAGCGGACAGTTTATGTAGATTTTTAGACTAAAATGTGTTATATCTTGAGACCGTTTTGATGAGAATCACATGTCATTAAATATGAATCACTTCACCCTTGCATAATATCCTAAACCTATGCTTGCAATTTCAATGAAGAATGAGCATCGGTGTCGTTATTCAATTATATCTTGGATTTCTCTACACTACCACATATCTAGTAAAAGCAGTATTGTTTCTTCTAAGAGATATTTATCCCGTGTAAGCTTATAATTGACGCCTTTTATGAGGCAGTAATTTCGAGGGTCGCTTGGATATCCCATGTGAAGGAATTTTACTGTACTTAAAAAAATCGAATTTCTATATTGCAAGCAGACGAACTTGAGCAAATTCGATGGAGTCCAAATACAAATGTTTAAGGAACGAAGGATTGTGAAGCCATTGTTTACATACAACGAGGTTTTCCGGATTGTGTTCTTGAAATTTTTATTCTATTTCGCGCATGCTTTTTCAAATAATTTGGATGGTAGAACAAGGATTTTTGAGTTGTTAAAAGTTGAGTTTTATTTACTTTTAATATTTCAAAACTCTATGGAGGATGTTTCGATGCCGCAGGATTTTCATCAATGAGTAAATCACTATATGGAAAATTCATATAATGACAGAACGTGAAAGACGAAAAAAATATTTCATAGGATGTGAGCAAATTTTAAATCCCCGTTGGGATTTGTTTTGGAAAACTGTCTGCAAGTGGAGTGAAGCCGTCTACGCAGCTGACATTTACGAAAAAAATACTTTTCACTGCATGTAAATAAGAAAATCCCCAAGTTATCGGGACATACAGATTACAGGGGATGGACCAAGAACATTACAGTTGTAAAGGACAGTTACAACCTCAGACGAAAATACGGATGCCCAAATGTCGAGGATTGGCAAAGAGGGACAAAAAACTCTCATTTCAGCCTAAAACCGGAATGGAGAGACGAGTGTGTGAATTCAGTAGTCCATTTGCTATGTGCGCACGTAACGTAAAGTAACGCAACGTTATCAAACGAATATATGCCTGAACATAATTACATATTTTTTACATTACTCATCGACAGCTATAATTGACTTTCTTTGGAATAACTGCCCATGTAAATAAACTGGGAATATATTACAAACTTTTGGCCAGTCTGAGCATAATTTATGTACAATAATGAAAACACGACAAATTTTTATATAAAGTTGTAATGATTATTGGCGATGTCTGATAGGCTTGCATAAGGCTCTGCATGCAGAAATAAATACATATTTTGATTAGCAGGTTTTAAAACTCATCATATTTATAATTTGAACGTGTAAATAATAATTTTGTATATTAATTGTCGGTTAAATATTGTGTTACAGCAGAAAGTACATTATTTATTTACAACTCACCCCACGAGGATTTTTCCCCACAGACATTAAAATAATCATTTAAATGATGAATTATATTAATGGTTTTGAAAAATTCTTCAAAAAATTTAATGAAAGCTAGTGTGTGAACTATATTCTAGCTGTACCCATTTTAACTCAATATTCGAATCTTTTTTCGAACGCAGTAACTAAGTGTTCAAATATTTCCAGCAAGTAACTATTTTATTAATTTTTGTACAAGTTAGCAATAGAAGACTCGGTCCAAATTTGAAATGTAAACAGGCAACAGAGTATTTAAGGACTGGTTGTGCGTCACTGGAGCCCCTGGAAATGCTGAGATAAAATTTTATAATCACCAGCATTCCCGCAAACAAGCGTTGTGGACAAATTGGATTTTCCCACAAGCCCAATTTGTCAGTAAGTTGTATCAAAGTTTAAATCAGAAATAATTAAAAATACATATCACAATTCTTCCAAGTCCAAACAAAATCGATGCAAATTCATCTGTATAAAGTGGGTATTACATCTAGCTGTAAACATATTCAATTGTGTGGAATTTAAGCAACCGAATTAACTTTAATTATCAAAACAAAGCGCCTTAAAAATTCTTTATATCTATACTAAAAAGTACACCAAAAATGTAAAAATTCCTACTCCTGTAGCAGAAAGCCGATAATGTCTAAGGAATTGATTTTAAAATAATACAAAACTAAAATAATTTTATTATTGCAGTTAAAATGTTTTGCGATCTCTGTGTTTAAGCATTTTTGATTTTCTTGTAGAAAAAAAGACGTGAGAAATCCTAACGTATTTTTTATATAAATATTTTTTCCTCATGTAGAATTTATGTGTTGAAGGGGAAATGTCATAAATTATGACAAGTCACTTAATTTTTCAGGGGAGCTGGAGTCAGGGTTTAAGTATTGGTCTGAACATCTGTATACATACAAAAGTATGAAAGATGCGATTTAGAGAATACGAGGAGATTTCCACTTCCTTCCTCTCAAAATCCTTCAGCTGGTCCTCCTTAGTCCCTGATCATACATCCTTGAATCTTTATTAGGAAATTAGGAGAAATATTATACTTCGCATTTTCAAGACAGAAGCAAGTCCAATAAAAATATTCAAAGTTCCACGTCGTTGATACAGTTTGCAGTGTTTGAGCGCCATTCGTTTGAACAGGTTAAAAGCAGCAAGCTTTTATAAAAGAATGAAGGGAACAGAAATTGGACTCTGAAAACGCAACGCCTGTATTCGCTGAGGAATTTACCCAACGCGGATTTTTCCGTATGTAAAATTGAAGCAGAAAGACATTTCTGTTTAAAATTAGCGGAATAACATTGCAAGTAACATTCTGGTAAAGAAAAAAATTAGGAGGATTACAGAACCTGCTTACCCTTGGACGGACAATTCAGTCAGAATATTAATATCCCGTATAGGAAAATACACTGCGTGCGAATAAATTTCTTGTAAAATATTTTTGTTGCGGTGGTAAAACGTTTGAAGGATATTACTATATCATTTTTGACAGTCAACTCTGACGATAGTATTCTAAACAATTAAAAATTTAACACGGTGACTCTTCAGGGACTGTCTGTGTGATGTACGTGAAAATTATATTCTATTAAAAGAATTCAGGCAGACACTCATTTTCGGCCTTTGACATAATCCATGAGCCAAGGCGCTTGTAATGGCATCCGGTAAGACAGAGATTTCAGATACATATTTGCAGCAAATATAACCTAAGAGTAATTATATTAGTCATTTTTGTACAAATACTACAAATGACATCACTTTGCATGATTGTCAGCGAGAGTATTATTATTAATCAATTTTCTCCATTTTCACTCAAAAATATTTTTCGATAAATTAATTTTTTAATAATTTTAAGTAAAAACAAATGCATGATAAAAATTTAAACTTTTCTAAATTTTCCTAGCTTTTGTTGGACCCTTGAAAAAATCCATGTCACAAATTTTTGAAAATATGGAGACAGAAGATTTCTATGAAATTTTACTATATGTCAGGTCTACGTAAAAATTATTATACTTATAGAAATATTGGTTAATTTGCGCTAAATCAGTCAAAAAGTCTGATTTGATCTTATGTACAACACATGTTTTGCAAGGAAGCGTGGATCCACACGTGAGAAATTCTAATTACAAAATGTAAATTGTATGGAAATTTTTAATGTCAAAATCCAACTCCACAGAGTATCTCCAGACTTGACTACCAATTTCAATACCAAAAATGTCATAACCTCGAAAATTAATAAAGCATGTCCAGTATTCTACGAATATAGGGAGATTAATATTACAAATCAAGGTTTTATTGAAACCTTGGACGGAGGTTTTGAGATAATACGTTTGACAATCAAGAAACTATTTGCAGAGTGCAGGTTGCCACTTATGCTCTGAGCTAATGTAAGGTCCCAAGATTTGAATATTAAATAGGAAATGTTTATTTAACAAAGTACTGTAATTATTAGGAATGCTAAAGGAAAATTAAAGTCAAGCACAAATGTGAGACCGTAACTTGCCCTTGAACTTATTTTATTATGCTTAATTAATTACATACTTTATTTGTTTATATCATTATTTTAATTTCGCCGGGAAGGAATTTTAGTAATTATATATGCTTCAGAATATTGTTTTGAATTAACTCATTAAAAAATCACTCTCGCACTAACCATATAAGGCTTTTATAATGAAAATTCATTATTTTAATTACAGTTTTTGAAATAATTCAAAACTTTCATAAGTTCTCAACTTTATATTATTTATAAAAATTAAACACACATTTGAAAAATTATAATATTTCTAATTTTTAACATCAATTCTAACCGCCTTGGAGGTTTTCCGGCTTTGTAATTCCATTCACAAACCCTTCCTTTTAGAATCGATGTTTCGGCTATCAGAAATAGTAATTGGTGTTTAAATTCCTGTTAATCTCATACTAATTGTAATTGCTAATTTTCAAAGGTGAGGTATGTTAAATGATCATCTTGATCATGAACTTTAATCAAAATATGCATTAATGAAAAAAAGTGTTTAACTTTCACGCCGGTGTTTGCTTTTGAAACTGTTTGACACACATTCAGTTACAGATAATTGGTCTTGTGGAGTCATGCGCGCTAATTTTTTTATAGCTATATCAATAACGCAATAACGCAATAACACCGGTTATTAACGTAATGGCCAATATTTGAAGCAGGTAACAACGTTACGGTAACGGGACGAGGGTGTACAACACATGTATCGGATAACGGTAAAGTTCCAGCGTGTGTAAACACAACACGATACAGACATTTTAGCGTAACGCCATGCCATCAAATATGTGAATGTACATATGGTTGTACCTAAATTTTGTGCATAACCAATTGATAACTACTATTGGATTTCTTTGCAGTAATTGTGCATATAAATTGACTTGGGATATATTAAAAACTTGAGTAGGATGTGGTCAAAATTTATTGTTTCATTTATAATTTTTGAAATCATTCGAAACTTTCCCAAGTTCAAAAAGCAATCAACTATTATATATAAAAATTAAACATAATTTTGAGTTAATACTATTTTGATTTTTGATATCAATTCATGTCGCCCTGTAGGTTTTCCCTCACAGGCCCTTCCACTTTAGAATAGACGTTTCGGCCATCAGAAATAGTAATTGATGTTAACTTCCTTTTAACCTCATACTAATTGTAAGTTTGCTTTTTTAATGGTAAGGTATTTTATTAGACTTTTTTAATCAATTCCAATAGAGGAATCATATCGGATCGAAGGATCATTGATGTCAACGGCTCCACGTTCTAATTGTTAGTTTCAGAAAAGTTATTTTATTTCGACGCCACCAAATGTGTTTGCACCGCGGTGTGTTAGGGTTGTTCCAGAAAGGTAAATGTCCAAATCCAATAAATTGCAAAGGGGAAGTGGACAGTAATTTATTAAAGTTCTCGTAAGGTGAAAAAAAAAGTTTTTGTACAAAATAATGCTTGTAAAACTGTCAAAAATAATCTCAATGAAAATATTTATGTCTCGAAATTGTCCCGTCCCGATCGGAAACAATATATTTTACCCCGTTTGAGAAAATGCTTCAAACATGATTGCCTTTGATTTAAAATAATTGAATAAATATTGAATAACGTTACATTACAATGAAAATACTAGATTTTAAACAAACTTGTTACAGGAATTTGTATTTCTAGAATATATGAGAATTCAAGGAATATTGAAGTCATTTCAACTCCTATTTTTGGGAATATAAATAATTATGCACATGAAATCTCTTTCAAAACGTTAGTGGGTTTTAGTCCGTATTTACGACATTAGGACAACAATAGCATTGATTTTAAAACATTGCGGGGTTTTGTTAAATTGTATGATTCACTGACAGTTCGATATCAATAATTTGGAATAAAAAAATGCGTACTAAAAATTCAAACCTTACTAATTTCACTAACTAGACCCTTGGAAACAATTTATGTCAAAAGTTTATTAATATAGGGAAATTTAAGATTTCTATAAAATAGATTTGTCATCATTAGCTGAGTCTCCGGATATTTGGGGTGCTAAAATGCATTCAAAATTCTAGATTTAGAGAAGATATATACATATCAAGCTCTGACATATTGCCTGAATGATCATCAATAAAAGGAATTCCATTAGCTCTAATAGAATTATTATTATGGGCAAACTGGACCAATTGAGTTAGTGATTGTAAAATAATAATAGTAATTATAATAAATTAACAATTCTTACATTTACTAAAATTGTTTAAATTGCAACAATAATTTTGTACTGGAACATAGTTTTCAAAGCAAATTTTCACTTCAACCTCATTTGAAATTTTTTAGAATGACGCGTTAATTTTGATCATGGACTTTAATGACATTATCCATTAGTGAAAATGAATGTTAAACTTTCACGTCGATGTTTTTTATAGCTTTTGCCAACAAAACAATCTTTAGCTTAGTTTGTATTTACCAGCATCACATACTTATATATTGTTAACACACTCAATTGCACACTCTTAAAAGATACACTCTTCAGTTGTATATAAGAATTACACTGTTGTTACATAGTTAGTAGTTATTATTAAAATAATATTTTAAAACGACAATCAACGAAAAACCATACGATATGTGATTTTGTGCAACGTACAGTTTATGTATAATTATTTCCGGATTAAAATGTTTTAGCATCTTGGGGCCATTTTGATCACTCAGAATCACGTCTTTGCATGTGAATCACCCCACGAATAGATATACATTATATATTAAACATGTGCTTGCAATTAAATTGAAAAATTGAGCATCGGTATCGTTATTAAATTATATTTTGGCTTTCTGTACACTAAGATATAGTAAAAGCCTTATTACTTCCTATAGGGGATATTTACCCCGTGGAAGCTTATAATGGAAGACCTTTATAAATTATAAATTCCTTGGAAATCACTTATAAAGTAATTCTGTTGTACTGTAAAAATCCGACTTCTACACTATCAAACGAATATAATATGTGCAGACCTGGATAACCTAAAAATAAGGTTTCCGTTAGTTCGTTATACGTTATTGTCAATTTTTTTTCCGTTTCCGTTTTTGTTTTCGTTATTTTAAAATACCCTTATCGGTTAAAACGGTTTACCGTCAAAATAAATTCGGTTAAACGGTTAATAACGGTATTTAACAAATTTTATTTGTCTATTTTAAAATTTATATTTGATTAGACTAATAACAACAGTATTATTCAAACATTTCAAAACCACGGATCCAATACCATTCAAAATCCGTTGGTTCGAAGGAACAAAACGGCGTTCAGTACCTCGTCCTTCATACTGCTTCGTCTTTCAGGTAGTACAAATGCTAAGGCTGAAAACAGGCGTTCAACACTGACTTGCGTCGCAGGAAGGCAAATAATTACTCTAGCTATATATCTCAACGAGGTTGGACCATTACTGGCCCACCATTCGAATAGATCTAACTTTACACCTTTTTTGTTTTTTTCACGCGGAATTTTCTCATATGAGGCTAAACCTTCCAGCAATGCTGTGGAATGGAAACAGAAGTCGTAAATGCAGATTCTTTGTTCTTGTCTTTATTCCTCAGAAATACTTCGAACGGGTCCTCCTCGTCATCAGAAACATTAGCTTCAGGCTGCTCGATTGTACATTCATTACGCATTTATGTGCTTACTCGAACAATCGAATCACAACCTTCCACTAAGCAGCGAGATGTTTGATCAGCGTTTCTGAACCAGGGTGCCCAGATTATTCGATTCTCAAATCAAGACTTATAAGTGAGTTTTCAAAAAAATTAAAATCATATGTCTTGGTGCAATTTAACTATTCACATTTGGCTCGCAAATGCCTAAGAAAGCTTTTTCTAGTTTCAAAATTTTAAATGAGCTCCTCCGTGACAGAAAATAGAGTTGCCTCTATTCTTCTGGTTCTTCATAAAAACTACCAAAATATCTTAAAGGAAGTGGAAAACACTTCCGTTCATTTAGTGCATCTGATTTTAGAGAAATCTCTTGAGATATTATTTCATTTATCAAGTAAGAGAGTAAAAATGGAGCTATAACATTTTAACTAACTTTGGTTTTTAGTAAAGTCAATGAAACCACTATTTTGTAATCTAGAAATATTAGTCTCGCCAAACTTGGAATACATTCCAATATTACAAACTTCTGCAATATTGGTGATCCTCATCCATGATACTTCAGGGCAAATTCCGAAGCTGTAGTTTTGTCATCACTGCGTTTTAAATGCCTGAAACACAGACAAATTTGCTTGACTCACGCACTTAGCAGTTATTCTATGATTTTCTGTCGAAATATAATTTTTAAAATCCGTGATCCCACCAAACAACTTGCATCAAATCTAGATGTTACACCAAAATAACTTCTCCTATGCTGCTACATTTTCCATCACCACATTCTAAGGAACTACTCTTAGGCATTCCAAAAATATAATAAAGATCATTTTTACCGGTCTCAACAACTCGAAACAAAATACTCTAACTAAACTTTTAATATGAGCACATGTACTTGATAGATATCATAAACTGCTATTGATAATTGGAAGTCAACTCTACAGAACTGTTCTGTACAACTGCAATGTGGAACTTTACGTAAACCAATCGTTCAAAGTTAAAATATAAGCGCCATTTTACATAATGGTTCATGTGTATACAGTTTCTATTAATATTACGATGGACTTTATGAAAAGTAATGACACATTTTAGTCTTTGTACCCCGAAATGCTGCAAATAAATAATTTTGTCAGCTACTTTGAAATCAGGACTAAATTCAAGCTCATCAGGTCATCAGGTGACCCTAGGTCAAATCAGGACAGTCCTGATCAACTCAGGACTTCTGGGCACCCTGTTCTGAACTCAAAATGTTGAAAAACTACGCTGACTTTTTGTCTGCCCATTTTTGTGGTCAAATGTTATTAAACCCTTGGAACATAAGTTGTAAATACAGTGGAACTAACAATTAGCACTATTAGTAGAAACCGAAATACGCTGAACGAAACTTACAATACATAAGTCGAAATACGCTCAAATTTAACGAATCTAACAATAAGTAATTCATGCTCACTAGGTGAGTAATCAACGCACCCATATGTACATACTCATATAAAATACGTTTACAATTAGCCACGCATTCCAACGGTATACGTTTGCATTGAGTTCAATCGACAGTTGGAAGGGAGGGGTACTGGTCGCATTTACAGTTGAGAAAAAACCTAAAATAACCGTATTTTTTCCGTTTCCGTTTCCGTTTCGGTTTTTACTAAAACACATTTATCGTTTGTTTTCGTTTATCGTTATTCTTTTTTTTTGTTGGTTTTCGTTAGGTTTTAAAAACCGTTACTGTCATTTTTCCGGTAATAACGTTATGAAATAACGTTATTCCATAACGTTATCCAGGCCTGAATATGTGTATCTATATATACATAATTATTTTTTACATTACTCATCGACAGCTATAATTTCTTCTTTGGAGTAGCTGTGCATGTAAATAAACTGGGAATATATTAAAAACTTGAGTTGGATGTGGTCAGTCTGATCATAATTTATGCGCAGTAATGACATCATGGAAAATTTTATAAAAAGTTGTTATAATTATTGGCGATCTGTGATCGGCTTAGAAATTAAGTTTTGTCTCAAACGAAGTTTTAATTGGATCTTTTTTCAATCCCAGGAACTAAGTTTTAAAATATTTCCGCAAGCAACATTTTGTTCCTTTTGTAAAAGTTAGCAATAGAAGACTCGGTCCAAATTTTAAATGCAAGAAGGCAACAGAGTATTTAAAGACTGCATGGTTGTGAGTCATTGGAGCCCCTGGAAATGCAAAGATAAAATTTTATAATCTCTAGCATTCCTGCAAAAAAGCGTTGCACAAATTGAATTTTCCCACAAACTCAATTTTTCAGTGAGTTGTGTAAGAATTTAAATCAGAATTAATTAAAACTATATATTGCAATTTTTCTAAGTCCAAACAAATTTGATATAACTTTATTAGCATTTAGAGGATTTTATTTCATTTGCAAAAGTATCCAATGGCGTAAAAAAGAAGCAACCAAATTAACTTTAACTTAAAAAAAACCGAATTAACAATTATTTATACCTATACTAATAAATTTATATAAAATGAAAAATTCCCTCTCCTATAGCACTTACGTATTTTTCCATGCAGCCGATAATTTCTAAGGAATTGATTGTAAAACAATGCAAAACTGAAATAATTACAAATAAGTTTAAATGTTTGCGATCTCTGAGTTTTATTCTCCGATTTTCTTGTAGAAGAAACTTGTGCAAGTAAACCGAACGTATTTGTTCTGTAAATATTTTTTTCGTCTTTTAGATTTTATGTGTTGGAAGGGAAAATATCATAAATTTTGACGAAACAATTAATTTTTTGGGGGAGCTGATGCCAGGGGTTTGAGTATAAGCCTGAATATTTGTATACATAAAAATGTACGAAAGACGTGACGTAGAGAATACGAGGAGATTTTCACTCTTTCCATTTCCTTCCGCTCAAAATCCTTCACCTGGTCCCCTTAGACTGAAAATTTGGGAAATTATTACAATCCGCATTTTCAAAACAGAAGCAAGTTCATTCAGAATCCATCAAAAATATGTGAACTTCGACGTCATTGATACAGTTCTCAGTAGTTGAGTGTCCTGATAGTATACAGGCATGTATTCAGGATTTGTAATAAAAGACTGAACGGCAAACAAAATCGACTCTTGAAATGCGACGTTTGTATAGGCTGAGTTTACGCAACTCGGATTTTTCGGTATGTAAAATTGCAGCAGAAAGTCATTTCCGTGTAAAATTAATGAAATAAAATTGCAAATAACATTCTTGTAAATCAACAAATTAGCCGTTTTACAGAACCTGTTTACCCTTGGACGGACAATTCATTCAGAGTATTAATATCCCGTATAGGAAAATACATTGTGTTCTACAACTTCTTGCAAAATATTTTTCTTGCGAAGGATAAAAATTTTGAAATCATTATATCATTTTTGACAGTTAACTCTAAAGAGTGTTCTAAACATTTTAATATGTAAGCTTGTGTAATATAAGTGAAAAGGATGTAAAGCAAATCTGCAAGTTATTGCGGTATACAGATTACGAGATTACAGGGAATGGGAGAAAAAAATTATGGCTGTAATGAACCATAACAAAGCTATAGGCCAGGCCAGATAAAAATCGATACCAAAAAAGCCAGGGAATGGCTGGAACTTTAATGATGGAAACCATAAAATTTTATAAACTATTCGAACGTGGATATCCAAACGAGGATTAAAGTATCATCTGACGTCAAAATGAAACAAAACCTTAAAGCTGAAAATGTCAACACAGTCGTGAATTTCTACTGGCAAAAAATGAGTTTACATATTAGCATTTATTTATTTACATTATAAACGTCATGAAGGAAAATGTTCACCTGTCAACTCCTGCTCACAATACATCCAGCGCATTATATAAACACAGCAAAATTCCTAACTGCAAAATAATGACTCGTACTATCACATCAATTCACAGATGTGTTGGAGTGAAAGTTCTCTGGTTTGTTGAAACAAGTACAGTTGGGAAATTTCACCGTATTTATGATTTTTTTATGAAAAGGAAAATTAACCTTTACTTGAATGGAAGTTTGCGAAGGATTCGCGTGCCCCAAAAGATAAAAGCTTTCACTAGTGGGTCACTGATTAGGGCAAGTATACTGTATTTTATTACAACTGGAAGGTAGGATATGATTAAATTTGTCAAAGTAACAACGGGTATTACAAGGCAATGTGATCATTTAATGAATTCGTTGTTATTTGCCAGGACCCAACGTATATAAATAAACAAAATAGCAAATACTTTTAGGCATTCAGAACAACATTATTATGAAACAGTATTTTAAGATATAGGTTTCTTTACATAAAGTCAGGGGTAGGATATGTGTACGTATCCCTAGAAGATCATTTCTGAATTTCCCTGCTGAATCCTGTGTTCCTTTCCTGCAGGGTGGTCCTCCGCGATTTCAAAAATCCATGCAGAAAAAGAAGGTCAATGATTCCCAAAACACCTGTTGGTAAAAATAATTTCCCTATAAGACTTCAAATCCCTGCCAAATAAGGTCAACCAATCAAAAAATCTCTGTTTGCATAACAAGTTTCCCTGAAAGACGCAAACAAGTTTGAAAATCCTTTCCAAAAAACGCCAACGAATTTAAAAATCCCTGTTCGTAAAAATAAATCCCTTCCCTTTGATATTTCCTTGCCAGAAATATTTTTTCCATGGGAAGATTCTTCCCGTCTTCCCTCAAAAATCCGACCCGTGCATATAGAGTAATATAAGGAAATTGACGTAACAAGTACGACAAGTTCAAATTGGCTGGAATTAGATAGGTTAGAAACAAAATGATTTAACAATAATGCTCCACATAAAATTCAAAACGGAACAAGTTCATAAACAAATTTAAACCATAATGTACACCCCTTAAATATTTTATCAAGGATTACTTTTACTGTAAGATTGTACTACTTTTGGTATTAATAATCGAGTATTCGACTCAAACACTGTTACTGGGATTTCAATGAAACATTATATAGACATTACTTGTATCAACAGCAAGTCCGAGTACGTATTTAATTGAGATTGGAGAAACTCGTTTTTAGATAAAAATTTCGAAATTCCTATCACAGTAAGAAGTTGAATATCAAAGTTATATAAATAACGTCTGATGGAGTTTTCAATGGATGTAGCTCACATGACTACATCACTTCTGGGTCTCCAACATGGAAAGTTTTGAACATCAAAAATATTTTAATTGACATTGTCAATACAGAAGAGAGCCCATTCAGAATCCTCCAAAAATATTTTAACTCCCACGTCGTTGATGCAGTTTCTCACGGTTAGAGCGTCTCGACTTTGCCTAAGTTCATAAGACGGTATTCAAAAAAATCAACTCCAAATAAATTCGATTCTTATAACCAACGCGCTTGTAATGTCTGAGGAATTTAACCAACTAGGATTTTTGGTATGTAAAATTGTTGCAGAAAGACTTTCCCGTGGAAAATTAATGGAGTACAATTGAAAGTAGCATTCTTGCAAATAAACAAATTAGATGCTTTACAGAACATGTTTACCCCTGGGCAGACAATTGTAAAGGTAACCTGGCTTATAATTATGTACGTTAATGTACATGAATGGGTCACCAGAAGTTATTCATACAGAAAGCTGCTTTCTTATGAAAGAGCAGCTCCTGGTGTTCTGCCTCATTTAATCTCAACTGGGGTGCTCAAAACTATTCACCCTAACGCCTACAAATAGGGGATTTAGTCGTAGAATATTTTATTTTTCCATCATTTTTTGAACAAATTAAATTATTGTATATTTTATAAAATTTGTTTCATTGCCCCACGTGAATATTTCGGGTCACAGGGGCAGGAAATAATCTCATGATTACAATATTCTTTCAGCCTTACATTTTCGTAAAAATTGATGAACATGGTGCATAAATTTGTTGCTTCTCAATACTGAGCCCGAATAAGATTTAAAAAATGTTGAACTTCAACGCCGTTAAATTATTATTCTATTGGAAAACATTTTATACATGAAGATGAATTGCTAATATTAATAAAAAAAATACTTGGTAAGACATACTTGCATTTTCCCTCGTATTTACGACATTAGGGCAGGAATAGCATTGCGTGGTTTTGCTAAATTTTATGAATCATTGACTGTCTTATATGAATAATTTCGAGTAACAAATAGATGATAAAAATGTAAACCTGCCTAAATTCCCTAAGATGTTTTTGGACCCTTTGAAAAAATTCATGTCAAAAATTTATAAATAATTACAGGTAAATAAAAGATTTCTGTGAAATTTTGAACATTTCAGAACGCTGGATTTCTTGTCATCAGCTGCGAGTCTGTGAGCATTTAATGCACACTGAAATAACTGTTTAACTTCGACGTCACTGTATTAGTTTAGACTGCCAGTCGAAGTTGCATGTGTGTAGGTCTGTTTTTAGTTGCAGTAGCCTCAGAATCACAAAATGCATAGATGTTTTGCCCACAACAGCCAAACACTGGAACAATGACTTTTACAAATGTGACAGTCTGTCTTATAAGCTGACAAATTTATAATTTGGTTTGCAAAGAGCTGTTTTCTACGTAATGAGAATAGACTGTGTGCTACATATGAAACTATTTCATCCGGAATTGAGTGCCTCTTACACTAACATTACATTGCGGATTACTACATATACGGTCTACGCAAAAATTATTACGATTTGGTTAAGCTACACTAAAGCAGCCACAAAGCCTTTGATCCTATGTACAACACATGCCTTGCAAGAAAACATGGATCCACTCCCGAAAAACTCTAAATACAAAATATTAAATAAGTCTTGATTTCTAATGTTAAAACCCAACAGCAGAGTTTATCCTCAGGTTTGCAAGTTTGCACTCAAGCTTCGAAATAAATCAACGACCCAAGTTTTAAATTCAGCGCATGAAATATGAACTGTTTACTTTGAAAATAATTATTAATAATCAAATGCGTCTTACAAAAGGACAATTTAAGGCAAGCACAAATGTCAACTTACCCTTAGCTATCTTCTAAAACCGAAATTTAAAACTTGAGTCCAAACTTGAACTCACTCTTGAGCAACAAATTCAAAATTATAAGCAAACAGATAGCACCAGTTTTATGCTATTACATGTTGTGATTCACAAATAATTGGTTTAATTGTTTACAGAGTCAACTTAATTTTTCCGCAAAGGAATTATTAGTTTATGTTCCAAAATATTGTTTTACATTAACGCCCCTACATTGCTTTATATTCACAGATAGTTCGTTTAATTGTTTACTGCATACATTTAATTTCTCTGCAAAGGAATTATTAGAGTTTATGTACCAAAATATTGTAACACAACAACGTTTAATATTTGTTGATATCATCTGATTTCCAGAGATCTTGGTGACACCCCAGTGTTCCTAAAACTGGACTCAAAATCAACTTCAAAATAAACATCTCAAATTTAGCAACAATATTAGTAAGTACATAATTTTAAGGAAGTTTAGAGGGTTATCTTCGTGCCTCTTTCGAATGTAACTTATTAGCTTTACAGTTTGTATAGATTTTAATAAATCATTCATGTTAGGATTTGGAATGACTTCCAAACCAAATTATTTATGAACATGCTTATCTTAACCAAGGGAATGTAACAATCCCGTATTAAAAGTTACAAATGGCGTTAAGTCTTTCCAAAAGGATCACTAGATTTGAAACTCCTCGCTAAAAAATCACTCTCGCACTAACCATTGAAGGCTTTTGTAATGAAAATTCATTGTTTCATTTATAATTTTTGAAATATTTCAAAACTTTCCAAGTTCCAAAAGCAATCAAATATTATATATAAAAATTAAACACAATTTTGAAATAATACCATTTTGATTTTTGACATCAATTCCTATCACCATGTAGTTTTTCCGGATTTGCACAACCATACACAAACCCCTAAATAAAAGGAAGTGGATAGTAAATAATTGAAGTTCTCGTAAAGGGATTTTTTATGTACTAAGAATGTTTATAAAACTGTGCAAAATGACATCCGGAAAATATTTGTGTCCCGATATTGCCCCGTTCCGTTCCCGTCCCGATCAGAAGCCCTATATTTTACCCCGTTTGATAAAATTCTTGAAACATGATTGGGTTTAATTTGAAATAATTTAATGAATATTGAATACCAGTACAATAAAAATACTAGATTTTAAACAAGCATGTTGCTTGAATTTGTATATCTGGAATATAAAACAATTAAAAGGAATGTCGTAGACATTTCAATTCCTATTTTAGGGAAGATAAATAATTATAGTGCCAATTAAAATCTCTTTCAAAACTTTAGTGGGTTTTGCCCCGTATTTACAACAATAGGGATGGAATATCATTGATTTTAAAGCATTGCGTGGTTTCGTTAAATGTTATGATTCAATAACAGTGTTATATCAATAATTTCGAGTAAAAAACTGCATGATAAATGTTTAAACCTCCCTAAATTCCCCAAAATATTTTTGGACCGTTGGAACAAATGCATGTCAAAAATTTATAAATATTGAGGAAATGGAAGATTTCTATGGAATTTTTAATGTCTCAAAAAGATGGATTTGTTGTCATTAGATGGTTGTGAGTCTACGGACATTTGGGATGTTAAATTGCATTCACAATTCTGGAATAATTAGAGAAGGTATAAATCTCAAGGACTGAAGCATTGCTGAATAATCATCATGGAATGGAATTCCCTTAGTTCTAATAGAATTGTCACTATGGACAAACTTTAGCAATTGAATTATAGATTGTAATAGTGAAATATTAATAGTAATTAAAATAAATTAACAATTCTTACATTTACTAAAATGATTTAAATTACAACAATAATTTCGCACTGGAACATTGTTTCCAAAACAAATTTTCAATTTAACCTCATTTGAAATTCTTTAGAATGACGTGTTAATTTTGAACATGGACTTTAATCAAATTATAAATTAGTGAAAATTAATATTTAACTTTCACGCCAGGTTTTTCTTTTGAAGCTATTGTATGAATGGCAGACAAAGTGAAGTTTTGATGTATGTGATTTTGTACAGTTTTTGTCGAATTTGGAACTAAAATATGTAAGCATCTTGAGGCCATTCTCATTGCGCAGAATCAAATGTCTTTAAATAGGAATCCCTCCACCATTACACAATATCCTAAACCTGTGCTTGCAATTTAAATGAAGAATGAGCATCGATGACGTTTATTCAATTATATTTTGGATTTATGTAATTACACTAAAATTACCCCTCTTTCAATTCCCTCAAAATCCTTCACCTGGCCCTCTTCAACTGGAAATTAGGAAAATTATTATAACTCGCATTTTCAAAACAGAAGCAAGTCCATTCAGAACCTATCAAAAATATTTAAACTTCGACGTCGGTGATATAGTTCTTTCCCATCGGAAAACCCTTATTTAACAGGTCCTGTAATAGACTGAATGGCAAACAAATCCGACTCATAAAACGCAACGTTTGTATAGCCTGAGGAATTTGCGCAACTCGGATTTTTCGGTATGTAAAATTGTAGCAGAAAGACATTTCCATGTAAAATTAATGAAATAAAATTGCAAATAACATTCTTGTAAATAAACAAGTTAGTCGTTTTATAGAACCTGTTTACCCTTGGACGGACAATTCAGTCAGGGTATTAATATCCCGTATAGGAAAATAAATTGTGATCTACAACTTCTTGCAAAATATTTTTCTTGCGAAGGGTAAAAATTTTGAAGGGTATGATATCATTTTTGACAGTTGACCCTAAAGCTACTGTTCTAAAAATTTCAGTCAAACATCTACAGCAAGCAGAGGTGTCCATTCGAAATCGCCTTCGTTCATCCTTCAGAAGGTTGACCGCTTCCAATTATCCGTTCCTTCATCGTTCCGTAAAATGAAGCCTTCGGAATATTTACCCTTCATTCGCCCTTCCTTCATTCAAATCCTGCTATAATCCTTCCTTCAGCCTTCAAAAAATATTTAAATGCACTTCTTGCGTTACCTTCCTTCCATGTTCATGTATTTATCCCAAACCTTTAAACACAAGTCACAAAGCCAGAGCTTCAAACTTCCAACTCCGTACCTCTGAAAAACTAATAATTAATTTGTAATTAATTACAATTATTGCAGATTATCCGTATGTAGATATGTACAGGGAAGGAAATAAAACGCTTACATGCTCCGGGTATCATTCTGCCATTGTGAGAAAAATGTTTCTAGAATAACATTAAGCAGACCCGCCAGGATAATGTTTTTCAATTGAGTAACGGTGTACTTACGTACATTAACTTTAGTTACGAAAGGATTTTACCTAAAATATAGTAGATGGGATGGTAAGTTCCAACCGCGTTCGAAGGCTGTAAAATTAACATGTTCCTTCACATTCCATTATTTCTGCAAAGAGCAGAGGCCTTCGTTCATCCCTCGTTTCCTTTCCAGCCTTCCTTCCGTTCCCTTCATAAATGCCAAAGCTAACGCTTAATTCGTTCAAAGAAGCCTTCTTTGAAGGAAATCCTTCGAAGGATGGACACTTCTGCAGCCAAGACAACCTAGGAGTAGTCGTTTTTGTACAAATACTTGATGACATCACTTTGTATATGATTTTACGAGAAAGTATTATTATTAATCAATTTTCTCAATTTTCAACCAAAAATATTTTTCGACAAACTCATTCTTTAATAATTTCGAGTAAAAAGAAATACATGATAAAAATTTAAACTTTTCTAAATTTCCCTAGCTGTTGTTGGACCCTTGAAAAAAATCCATGTCACAAATTTATTAAAACGTGGGGACGGAAGATTTGTATGAAGTTTTACTACACGTCAGGTCTAAGTAAAAACTATTACACTTTTTAAAATATTGGTTAAGCTGCACTAAATCAGCCACAAAGTCTGATTTGATCGTTTTTACAACAGGTGACTTGCAAGGAAGGCATTATTTAGGCTTTCTCAGGCGTTGATCCACAATTAAGAAATTCTAAATACTAAATGTAAAATGTGTAGAAATTTTTAATGTCAAAATCCAACTACACAGAGTATCTCTAGACTTGACTCCCAATGTCAATACCAAAAATGTCAACCTCGGAAATTAATAAAGTTTGTCCCGTATTCTACGAATATATGTATATTAACATTACAAATCAAGATTTTAGTGAAAGTTTGGACTGACGGTTTGATATAATACGTTTGATAAGAAACTATCTGTAGATTGCAGGTTTTCACTTGTGCTCTGAGCTAAAGTAAGGACCCAAGTTTTGAATGTTAAATAGGAACTGTTTATTTTAAAATGTAATTATTAAGAATCAAACGCGCCTTGCAAAAGAACAATTTAAGTCGAGCACAAATGTGAGACTGTAACTTCCCCTTGAACTTACTTTCAAACACATTAATTAATTACATACTTTATTTGTTTACAGCATTCCAAATTCTCCGCAAAGGAATTTTAGTAATTATTTATGTTCCAAAATATTGTTTTAAATTAAGGCATTAAAAAATCACTCTCGCGCTAACCATCTAAGGATTTTATAATGAACATTCACTATTTTAATTATAATTTTCGAAATAATTCAAAACTTTCTCAACTGTATATTACAAGCAATAACATAAAATTACATAAAAAAAATTATAAATTATTGCAAAACTAAACAAGATTTTGAAATGATAATATTTTGATTTTTGAGATCAATTCCTATCACCTTGGAGGTTTTCCGGTTTTGTAATATGTACCCCTCAAAAACCGTTCCTTTTAGAATAAACACTTCGGCCATCAGAAATAGTAATTCGTGATAGAGTATTTCCATCGGTATCGGATGGATGGAACATTGATAATGGTTACCGCTCCACGCTCTTGTTGTTAGTTCTGGAAAATTCTGGAATTATTAGAAAAGGTATAGATACATATCAAGGATAGAAGTATTGCTTGAATGATAATCAAGAAATTTAATTCCCTTAGTTCTAATAGAATTGTTACTATGGGTATACTAGACGAATTGAATTAGAGGTTCTGGTAATAAAATAATAATAGTAATTACAATAAATTATCAATTCTTACAATTACTAATATTAATTAAATTGCAACAATATCTATTTTTGCACTGAAACATTGTGTCCGAAAAACTTTTCACTTCAGCCTCATTTGAAAATATTTGAAATGACAATGATAATTTAAATCGTGGACTTTAATCAAATGAAATAACCTATTAGTGAAAATAGGTGTTTAACTTCCACGCCGGTGTTTTCTTTTAAAGCTGTTGTCCCACAATAATGGTGAAGATAACCGATCCCACTCCTTCAATTACCGTACGCTTGTTAATACATTGAATGGGACGCACTCAAAAGCTGCATTCTGACGTTGTACAAAAGAATCATACTGTTATTAGTTACTATGAAAATAATATTTCAAAACGCAAATTTACGAAAGACCATGTGATATGTGATTTGGTACACATCACATGTCTTTAAATATGAATCACTTCACCATTGCATAATATCCTAAACCTATATACTTGCAATTTAAATGAAGAATGAGCATCGGTGTGGTTATTCAATTATATCTTGGAATTCTATACACTACCATATATGCAGTTAAAGCATTTTGGTTTCTTCTAAGAAATATTTATCCCGTGTAAGCTAATAATTAACGACTTTTATAAGGGAGTTTCATTTCCGCAGGCGAGACTTTTCCGCATTGTGTTCTTAAAATCTGGATTCTATTTCAGGCAGGTTTTTTCGAATAATTTGGATGGTAGAACAAGGACATTTGAGTTGCTATTTACCTTTAATATTTCAACACTCTAGGGAAGAATTTGTGACGCCGCAAGGCTGTCGTCTATGAGTAAATCCCTATATGGAAAATTCATTAAATGCAATAACGTGAAAGACAAAAAGAACATTTCATAGGGTGTGAGCAAATTTTAAATCCCCGTTGGGATTTGTTTTGGAAAAATGCCTGCAAACGGCGGGAACCCGTCTGCATACACAGTCGACAGTTACGAAAAATACTTTTCGCTGGATGTAAAGCAAATCCCCAAATTATCGGTGTATACAGATTACATGGGATGGGCCAAAGAAATTAACTAACAAATAAAAAAGTAAATAAACTGCGAATATTTTAAAAACTTGAGTTGGATGAGGTCGACCTGAGCATAATTTATGTACAATAATGAAAACATGGCAATTTTTGTACAAAGTTTTAATAATTATTGGCGATGTGTGATCGGCTTGGGAATGAAGTTTTGTCTCAAAAAAAGTTTTCAGTGGGTAAGAAATAATCTTGTGGTGAATACTGTCGTTTGATAACTAATTCTTGTCATGGATGAAAAACATGCATGGTTCGAAAATGCATTTTAAATTTGGCATGTTTTAAATTGCATTCTATTTATAATTTGAATGTGGAAATAATAATTTTGTAAATTAATTGTAGGGAAATATGTCGTTACAGCAGAAAGTACATGCTTTATTTACAACTCACCCCACGTAGATGTCTCCCCACAGACATCACAATAATCATTTATATGATGAATGATAATAATGGTTTTTTAAATTCTTCAAAAAACTAAATAAAAGCTAGTGTGTGAATTATATTCTAGTTGTACCCATTCTAAATGAAAATTCGAATTTTTTTCGATCGCAGTAACTTAGTTTTCAAATATTTCCGCAAGCAACTATTTTGTTCCTTTCTGTAAAAGCTAGCAATAGAAGACTGGTCCAAGCTTTAAATGCAAGAACCCAACAGGGTATTTAAAGACTGGTTGTGCGTCTTTGGGGCCCCTGGAAATGCTGAGATAAAATTGTATAATCTCTAGCATTCCGGCAAACAAGCGTTGGACAAAATCGAATTTCCCACAAGCCCAATTTATCAGTCAGTTGTATCAGAAGTTGAATCAGAACTAATCAAAAGTGCGTATTACAATTCTTCCAAGTCCAAATAAAACGGTATAAATTAAGTAAACAGTAATTATATGTACTGAAATCCAGTTGTAAACGTATCCAATGGGGTACAAATTAAGCAAACAAAGTAACTTTTATTTTCTAAAGAAATACTACTTAAATATTCTTTATATATATCTATACTAAAAATATATAAAAATGCAAAAATTCCCACTCCTGTAGCTACGTATTTTCTCCATACAGCTGATAATTTCTAAGGAATTGATGATAAAATAATGATGAACTAAAATAATTGCAATTATTAACCTAAAATGTTTGCGGTCGCGGCGTTCAAAAACTTTTGATTTTCTTGTAGAAAAAAGACGAGAGAAAAATCGGACTAATTTTTTCTGTAAATATTTTTTTCATCTTTTAGGCTTTATGCGTTGAAGAGGAAAATTTCATAAATTATGACGAGTCACTTAATTTTTCAGGGGAGCTTGAGCCAGGAGTTTGAGTATTGGTCTGAAAATCTGTTTACATAAAAAGGTACGAAAGATGTGCCTTCAGTGATTTTCACTCTTTCCATTTCCTTCCTCTCAAAATCCTTAAACGGGTCTTCCTTCGTTTCTGATCATGCATCCTGGAAGCTTAAGTAGGAAATTTATTAGGAAAAATATTATAATTCGTATTTTCAGGACAGAAGCAAGTCCATTCAGAATCAATCAAAAATATTTGAACGTCGACGTCGTTGATACAGTTTTCCCGGCTGGAGAGCCTTGGTGTCGTGTAGTTCCATTATTAAATAATGGTAAAAGCGCTGTGCTTCGCAAAGGGGCAATAACTTAAGACTTACAGTTTTAGAGTATACACAAAACCGTAAATGGTTATAGATCCCGTATCAAGGCCTTTCGAGAAGGCTAATATATATTAATAGCCAGTTAAAGTAATCTCAAATAAGACATGTGAACTATTAACTGTAAGACAAACAATTCGTTTCATGTCGGTAGTTTTGGGAATTCATCATCAAAAAATTATGGAACAACGCTCCGGCGGCTCCGGCTCACTAAAGTGCTCTCCCAAACCCAATATTTGGCTATACACGTGGAATTTAACTAATCGCTTGATCAATTTAATATCAACATTGTTATTAAATCTTGCTGTTGCATCATTGTATAGTGCTTCACCCCTTAGTGGATCAGCACAACGTGCTGATCAAATATGATTTTGTATGTTATTATAATTTGTATATAGCTCAGGTGTACCGTAATAATGTAACTGAAGCCTCAGACACTGGACGCACTTATTATTTAAAATAGGAAAAATGAAAGGAATTCATATTCGCGCAACACTTTTAACTTGCTATAGTTACTAAAGTCCATGGTTCCTCCAAATCAATCCTTACTTCCTAATGATATTTTTAGGGAATATAAAAATCAGTTGTGTGGATGTTAAGGCTTGTAATTAAAAAGTAGGGAGCAAATAACTTCAGAATAAAAATTCTGAGAATTTATCTGACTTTAAATATAAAAAGTGTTGCAAAAAGTACTTTCAAATCCATTTGCTTTTTCCTAATTAGAATCCCACACATATGTGTACAAAGTTCAGTCATTAAAATTCTCCTCTTATCAAATTCTTCAGTGCTGTAACCGAACGTAGTTTTTCCACTTAATTTAATCCAAAGTTGATGATTTATGTCTAATGTTTATAATAATTATGATTAGCGCTGATAATCTAACATTGTGTAATATTGCGAGCTTACAGTTTAGGCTGCAAGCAGTTGGTACATATATAATTAGCTGAGAAGCAGAGCGAGCTGAAAAAGCTCTCCTCTGCGACAGAGATTCAGCCCGCTGTGCTTCTCGGCTTGCTTGGCTGTATAGTGAAATAATTTAGTACAAAGCGGCTTGCTATATAGTGAAATGAGCCGCGAAGGTTTGAATTGTAAAGCCAAGGCCGTGAAAGTTTAAATCAACGGAAAGGTCGAGATCAATAACTAGTAAAACCCCTGTGCTTCACAGGGGCAATTACTTGGATAGTAGTGTGAATGTACAAATTAAAAGCTAAACGACTTGCGAATCAAGCCCTGTAGCGGAGACTTTTAGTATGTCTAAATCTTGCTCGCCGATTTAAAGAGTAGCGCGAAGCTTCAATCTGACCCATGAACGCGCGAAGCTTTAAATCAACGGACAGGAAGTGGTCAATGAATGAATGAATGAATGAATGAATTTATTAGGAATCTTATCGGGCAGCTCCCATATCATCCTTGAGTTACAAACAGAGTTTTTTACCTTAAAATAAGGAAGTGGTCAATAATAATAAAGAATAATAAGGATTCAAAAATAAATGACAAACAAAATTGACTCTTAAAACGTAACGCTCGTGTTAGCTAAGGAATTTACCCAATGCAGAATTTTTGAAGATGCGGAAAGACATTTCTGTTTAAAATTAGCGAAATAAAATTGCAAGTATTATTCTTGTAAATGAACAAATTAGAAGTTTTATAGAACCTGTTTACCCTTGGACGGTCACTTCAGTCAGAGTATTAATATCCCATGTAGGAAAATACACTGTGTAAACATAAACTTCTTGCGAGATATTTTTGTTGTGGTGGTAAAAATTTTGAAGGATATTATATCATTTCTGAATATATAATTATATCAACTCTGAAGTTAAAGTTCTAAAAATTTAAAAATTTAACATTCTGACTCGTCAGGGACTGTCTGTGTAATGTACAGGAAAATTCTATTCTATTAAAAGAATTCAGGCAGACAATCATTTTCGGCCTTTGGCATAATCCATGATCCAAGGCGCTTGTAATGGCATCCGGTAAGACAGCGATTTCAGAGACACATTTACAGCCAATACAGCCTAGGAGTAGTGGCTTTTGTACAAATAATACAGATGACATCAATTTACCTGATTTTACGAGAAAATATTATTAACAAATTTTTTGAATTTTCAACCCACAATATTTTTGGATAAATTCATTTTTCTTCAAGTAAAAACAATTGCATGATAAAAATTGAAATTTCTCCAAATTTCTCTAGCTTTTGTTGGACCCTTGGAAAAAATCCATGTCACAAATTTATTAAAACATTAAGGTGGAAGATTTCTGCAAAATTTTACTACACGTACGGTTAAAAATTCTTTATATCTATTCTAAAAAATACCTACAAATGCAAAAATTCCCACTGCTGTAGCACTTGCGTATTTTCTTCCTAAAACCGATAATTTCTAATGAATTGATTATAAAATAACACAAAACTAAAATATTTACAATTAAGTTAAAATGTTTTTCCGTCAAAAATATCGGAACTTCAACGTCGTTGATACAGTTCTTCGCAGTTTGACTCGAAGCGTTGCCGTACAGTGTAACGGCCTTTACTTGAAGCACATAACGGTAACGGGACAAGTGTGTAGTGTGTTCAACACATTATATCGGAATGACGGTAATGTTCCAGCGTGTGTAAATACAAAACGGCATTTTGGCGTAACGCACCGCCATCAAATTACATGAATGAATGGGCGTGCATAAATATTTGTGCATTACCCAATGACAAATATTATTGGAATTCTTTGGAGTAATTGTGCACATAACTAGACTTGGAATATATTAAAAACTTAAGTAGGATGTGGTCAGTCCAGGTCCCAGTCTCAGGATTGACACACCAGGGCATCAGTTATGTACATCAAGGAAAACATTGAAAATTTTCATACAAAGTTGTATTGAATGGTCTTTTGTTTTGCAACCAACACTCAATCCACAAGTTTTACTCACAAAGAAACAAGGTGGGATCGGCTTACGAATTAAATTTTGGTTCCAACAATTTTTAGTACATAAAAATTAATAATAGAGAATACTGCAATAATGGATATATATAATTAACCCTAATTATATCCGAATTTTAATAATTTTAATAAGTAAGAGCTATACTCTTCTTATAATTCATGCAAATTTGAATTTTTCGCATCGCAACAACTGTGCTTTAAGTTGGAAATGCCTGCAATTGGATGGATATCACTTTACTAGTATATTTATTTTTCTCTTTTCGTTTGATACTCGCCAAAAACGCCACTGTTCACGATTAAAATAAAATCTTCAAACTTAATTAAACAAGCTCTACATGGCAATTTTGCTCAAATGTATTTTATTTCAAGAGATACTCGATGTATATCATACAGTCGCCTTATTGAACTGACGAATGAAATTTTGTTGCCTTTTGAATAATGTTATTCAGAAGATTCGAATTCTTCTCGCGTGAGTGGTTCTTCAATGATAAACCTTAATTTATCCTCAAAAAGTCCTCCCCATCAAAACTTTGAATTGTATAACTTTCATCATAAGCAGCCTTCGGTTGCAATGCTATCGGCGTAAATGAAATTTCTCAAATCAGCTTGTTCTGACAAATGCTTCGAGGTCAGCATAGTTTATTTCATTCCAAAATGGGAGTTTAATTTGATTAAAATTAATGACAAAAAACTATTGATTAAAAATAATTCAGCAACAATTTCAATGTTGAAATGCTTAACCGCCAGTCAAGTAGCATCAATGGTGGTTACACGTTTTAAAAACTACAACAACTCCTACAATTATCTACTGGTCAGATTTATTTACCTGTATGCTAAAAGCGCCGAGTAATCGCTTTTAGTTATAATAGTGTGAGCTGGGTAAAGCGAAGTAGTAGGGGAAGTAACACAAATGATATCACCAGCGTAGTAGGTAGGCTAAACCGGGATATAGTGACAGTAAGTGACATAGTGGGTGGGTAAATTTTTCGTTACATGATGTCATCGTTGTATGTTGTTAAATACATCTATCCTCACTACAACAAATTATTAACAAACATTTTTAGGAAATAAAATAATGCCCTAATGTATTAACTACAATGAAAACAAAAATAATTCCATAAGATGTTTTCCTCGTTCATGATGAACTCTGAGCCGATCAATCGTGACTGTGGTCTAATTATGAGATGAAATCCCGAAATCCTATTCCTTTCGCGAAAAAAAAGATGGACGCTAAAGTGGAATGCATTGTTTATTTTTACGCTTGTAATTATCAATCGACGTGGATTCAAAATTACCGGCTACTACGACATTTCCAACATACAATGCGCATACATGATATCACAATCCAAGGAGGGTGGGTGGCTGGACTAAAAAATGATTCCCAATGATGAAGGGGTAGGGGAGTAGCAAAATGCCTGCAACTGTGATGATGTCATTTGTGTCACTCCCCTAGCGAGTGGAAGTAGCAGCAGTGACCAATAACGTTTGGAAAAGATAGTCGATTTGAATTGAATATGCCCGAAATGCCGAATATGCCCAGGAATGAAAATTCCCAAAATGCCCGTGCCAAATATGCCCAAAATCTTCTTATTTGCCTAAATGGCATTTTGGGCAGGCAGGATGCCCAATATGTCATGGCATTTTCAAATCGACAATCCCTAATCGTGACTAATGATTTTGGATGCTGAAGTCGTTACTCCAACTTACGAATTTACACTAGATTTTATGGAAGATTGACAAAGGGTCTGGGTTCAATATTCGTGGAAAAACGACGCCATGTTATGAAGAAGGGACGGACTGAGTACGTCATGCTAAATCATGCACGGACAGTATGACTGACTGACTAAAAAAATGATGCCATTTGTGGCATATCCCTAAATAGTTATTCCGTATGTCTTGTAATAAAAACTTGAGCAAAACACTTACTCTACAATAGCACCTCTACATGAAGTAATGAAATTTGTTATTTTTTTATGTATGGTGGGATTTAAAACAGGCAAAACTTAAAGAGATAGATAGTACTGATACATGCTTTATTTACAACCAACTATATTCTAGCTACCCATTGTACCTCAATATTCGAATCTTTTTTCAGTTTTTTCAGAACTAAGTTTTCAAATATTTTTGTTACAACTTTTTTGTTCTTTTTTGTAATTAGAAGTCTCTGCCAAATTTTAAATGTAAGAAGGCGATAGGGTATTTTAAGACTGGGTCATTTGAGTCCCTTATCTCTGACGCTATACGCTTACTCACAAACATTCCTTGTCCAGAGATGCTTAGCCAGTATTTATATTTCACATGAAATGCAAACCTACCGACACAGTTGACCTTGTATGCAGGTGCAAATAATCTTCAGGATTATTCAAATTTTGTCATCCCCCTATACATGGCTTACACACTGATTAGCTACAAGAACATTACATACTGCTATTTCCCAAGAATTGTTTTCATTGCCTGGTAATGCCGAGATAAAATTGTATAATCTCTAGCATTCCCGCAAACAAGTTTTGCAAACAAGTGTTGCTAAAATAAACAAAATTGTCAAACAAATCTTGCCAAGAATTACTCATTCATTTCCGAGTTTCGTAGTGCGCAGAATATTTTATTGCCGTGCTTTCAACCGAGAACAAAACAAATCACTTGAATATTATTTACTGAAGCTTAAACAGGATTAGTTTTATGATATTTTGATTACATGGATAAGCCAATCTATATAATTACGTGAAGTAATATTACACCACTGGGCTATCACCCTGAATTAACTATCAAGATAAACGTTTATGATTATTGTCAGATGTGTTGTGGTCAGTCCGAGTTTGAAAATAGAATTCTGGAGAGCTTGTGGGAATCGAATTTAGGAAGCTGTGAGCGATCTTTCATTTCAGGTGTTCCTTAATAACACAAAAGTTGCAACAGTAACAGTAAACATAACGAAACACAGGAATTTCCCTGAGAATGTCTTCACGGGTCAAGTACGTTTTTACATTACCTTTATTTAACCTTAGTAGCTCACAGCAAAAAAAAACATACTGTTACAAAAAATAATATTTAACCTATTTTTTAAAATTCAAAATCGGGATCTCGTGTAAGAATTCTAATCTATTTGCTATTGAAATGGGTAAAAGGAATTTAATTTGCTTGCATCATGACAGGGAGCTGAAGAAGCAGTTCGAAAAGGGCGCGTCCGCAAAGAAAATAGTGGATAAAACACTTCCCAAGACAAGTAGTAGTTACCTTTATGGAGGTAAGACCACTGAGGCTCAAGAAACATCCGTGCCATTAGTTGTGCTCGCCAGACCCGGAGCTTACCACATGGTTTGCAACGACGAGGCTTGCTACATTCGGGTACCTCTGGATCAGAATAACACAGGAGCTGGGCCAGATTCATACCAATCTACATCTCCACCTGAAAAATCTTACCATTCCACTTCCAAGAAAAAAAGCTTTTAGTAGTAATGGACCTTAATATTAAATTAAATTTATATAGTTAAATAACAAAATATACAATAATATAAAGAACAGACAAAAACAGCATATGTAATTTCACAAGCTTTAAAGATTTCATTAATTTCATATATACATATATACATAATTATAATTATATAATTACACATATGTATAGGGATGGATTTTCCTCGTTGTGTGATCAGTATTACTGAGAACTTCTACGTGGATGTTCAATTTGATTTTGTTTGTAATGTAATAATCCAGCTCTGCTTTATCATTTGCCCACACGTTATCACAATCACAGAGCGAAGTCAATGTGTAGATATGTAAATATGTATAAATTTGTATCATCATGTGAACACTTACCCGAAACGTTATACTCTTTGAGAATCTTCTCTTCGTAATAATACATCATTTTTGATTTTATTTTTGAATGAAAGATTCGGTACTAATTTAAAATGTAAAACTTGTATTTCTCTAGGATCTGCGTCCATGTTATGAACGCTTGTAGGTGGAATAATTTTCAAGGAGCTCTCTATATAAGTTTTCTGGGTTGAGCTGACGACTTGTTGTAGGAATCGGATTCCTGGTCTCCTTATCCTGACAATTGAAGGAGCATTTTAAGTATATGGAATTAACAGAATTGTTTAAACACTGCTTGAGGAAACAATTATCCCCAGCGGTAATTACAGAGAGAGAGAGAGAGAGTTTCCATAATTTTCTCTCTTGCTTACTGGCTTTCCGAAAAAACCAAAATAGCACAAGTTATTTCATCGGTCAAATTAGACAGATGCACGTCAATAGTAACCCTATGCAATGAACTGATTCTATTTCTATAATTTTATAATGATATTTCTACCCATTGCCAAACTACAGAAAGTATGAAGTAAGAATAACACAGAAGATGTAAAACAGAATCCACTTTCTGGCTTCAAGTGTTCATAGTATTTGTATGTATACTGCATGAGAACTGAGGAGCATTTAATTCGAACATTAGAAAATATTTTACTTGGTGAGAACCTTCTGGCAATTGACGTTATGAATTAATACTTTTTTAATCTATTCTTCACCATCAATTTCTCACAGGCTCAATCATCCGGAGTAACCATGCACTACTCAGACCCCACACGAGGTACTCGGACCTGTTCAGTTCAAAACCGAAAAATTCCGATTCGGTTCAGTTCAGTTCAGTTCAGGGACGGGAATTCGAATTCGAATCGGAATTCGAATCGGAATTATATTCAAAAAGTTCGGGTATCCGAATCGATATTGGAATCGAAAAAATAGTCTCAGAGGTATTTGTATTCAAAATCGGATTCGAATAAAAACAAGGGTATTCGAATCGGTATTCGAATATTTTTTATGAATTCCGATTCCAATAAAGTATCGATTTCATTCGGTTTTATATTGCCATTTGCGAGAAAAACTTCATAGGAAGCGCTTTTTGAAAGCGAAGTTCCGAACGGTTGGTAAACGAAAAGTGTATGCATGTTAATGGACAGTGAGTTGAAGCCCGTTTTTGTAAAAATTCCTGCAAACAGGATGAGATAGCTGCATAGTTTCGGTCTTACAGGACTGTTAACCACTATTAACAATAAGTTAATCAAGTTTCTCACTTCTTAAATCTTGCTCTCAAGTACATTCTAATTACGATGTGTTATCAAACAAATCGATTTACAAATACTGTTAGAAGGAACTTATCCGAAAAGTAGTTATAATAAAATGGATTCCACTGAAACCAATTTAAATGTGAAAAAGAATTACTCCAATTTTTTAGAATTGTTATGGGATCACTCCTTGCTTTTCGAGTTACTCAAATTTCAGCTGAGTGTGTGTTTTCTGTGCTCAAGTTTATTAAAAATGATTTGCGTGGTAATTTTGCCTTGAAAAAACTTAATGTGTTATGTATTGCTTATATTTTTGCGATTAAATTATTCTTTTGAATAAATTCCCATTTTTTGCAAGAATATCCGAAAAGTATTTGAATCGGAATCCAAATTCAGGAAGTATTCAAATATATTGGAATCCGTATCGGAATTCAAATTTGTAAGTATTTAAAAAAATAATTGAAATTGAAATCGAAATTAGAAAGTATTCGAATCCACATTTAAATCCGTATTTTTCCGATATCCCGTCCCTGGTTCAGTTTGATTGATTATAAATAGAGTTCAGTTCAGCTTTTGAACTGAACTGAACAGTTCGATTCAGTATTTGAATCGAACTGAACCATGTAATGCAAACTGAAGTTCAAACGGTTTGCAAACGGGCTCCTTGCTGGAAATGTCGCCACCAGCGTACATTCTTATCTTTCATTCTCATATAAAGTTATTTAACGAATAATGAACAGTTTATTAACTACTTTATTATTTAACAATTTTTCTTTTAATAATTCCATGGGACATTGCTATGTTGCGGGACCAAGCTTGGGGCTAAAGAAGTTGCATTTCGCATTACTTTCTTTAAAACTTCAACAGCTACTTAAAATTCTGGTTTGATTACGGAGCTGAAAAAATTAAAATTGATAGAATAAGCATTAAAGAAAAATGTAAATACTGAATTCGCCCAAAGCTGCAATGCTAAAAGGAAGCAATGGATTACTAAACGTAGAATCTGAAACAGGGCCATTCCAGAGTACATTACCGTCATCATAATTTGTGCATTCTCCAGTGCACTGATTGCTATGGTGAATGCGATTAGGAACAGGTTAAGAGGGAAAAGAAATCAGTTTTTTCTGGGATTGACTCGAATGACTAAATTCGGAGCTCTATGTGTGTACATCCGTAATTTTTCTTGTTTACCAAACACTGCGACTGAACTGTTTGATTCACCGATTCAGTTCAGTTCATCGGGTGAAACTGAACTGAACTGAACTGTTTTTACTTGAACTGAACCGAAACCGAATTTTCGTTTCAGTTCACTGCTCAAACTGAACTGAACTGCAAATTTTGAATCGAACTGAACTGTTCCGAGTACTACCCACACGTTCTCATGTACTGACTTACATATTCCCCTGGAAAATACTTAAGAGTTTTGCAAGGGGTCAAATGGGAAATCCAGTACTATTGTTAAATGCTGGAGTGTTGGAGGCAATATTTATTAAATCAGTTCAATCTTATTAAAACAATTATCTTGAACTTACGGATTTGACTTCTCACACTCGTACCTGCACCTACATTATTAGTTCAAGAAAAAAATAGGATTTAATCCAAACTCATGAAATTGTAAATAATTGAAGAGAATTTGAGAATTTTTCTTTGATAAATTTCATATAAAAGCAAGCTAAAGAGACTCCACGTAGGATTTTTTATTTGGCTGTTGAACCTACGTCTAGTTGTTGTCAATTCATTTTGAGGCAAAGGGAACGATCCACAAAAGTTTACCAAATTTTCAACCCATTTCATATTTCCTAATAATTATGTCCGTGGAAAACATACATACGCTAAATTTGTAAACGTAATGGCGGCAATTGAAGATATAAATAGAACAGTTAAAATCTCGGAGTTTATAGAAGCCTATGATTTTGAAGTATACGATATTTTAGGAACTATCAAATTAATTGAAAAATTTAGGCCCTTGATGTATTTGAGCATTGCCCTTTACTTATTTGGGATCTACTTTGGTCAGAAGTGGATGAAAAACCGTCCAGCTTTCAAATTGGACAAAGCCTTATTTCTCTGGAATTTAGGCTTATTTTCTCTATCATTGCTATTTGCAGGGCATTTCCGGAAATTGCATACCACCTCTCAATGCCCAATGGTTTGTTTTCAGCCGTTTGCTCTGGGTAAGAAATTCAAATCTTTCAGATTTTCAGCTATATATTCACAATTTTATGTATATGCTATAGTGTTTCTGTCGGTGCAAGTTTTGGGAATAACCGAACTTGCAATTACAATTAAATTGATAATGCAAGTACTAGTAATGCCGTAACTGGTACTTGCTCAAATGTGGCAATTTAATCATGCAAATAACCGAAGTTGAACTTGCAATTAGTTCATAAGTTACTTGCAATTGGTAAGGCAATTGCAAAAACATTTGGAAGTAATTGCACCGATAAGTACAATTGCAAGTGCAATTGCAATTTGTAATTGCAAGTTAACTGATATATACAGTATAAATCGTCGGTGAAGAGACAAAATGATCCGTGCATTTTGATTAGTAGCAAAATGGTATACATGCTGTTTCACGAAATTGAACAAAGTGTATTAAATAAAATAATCTATATGCAATGCATAATGAAACAGAGATGCAAAAATGAAATTGCCTTCCTTCAAGGCCTCCAAGGGTGAAATATTGTAAAATTTCATCGTTCAGCATATCTTTCGTATCTTTAAAATATTTGGCCTATTTTTATATAATTTTGTGCAAAGGGGAACATTTTAATTTTAATCGAAAATGCATTTAGATCATTTTGCGTCCTCACCGACGAAATTGTACAGGAAGTACAGTAACTGCACTCGTTGAGACAATACTCAAGATTATTATAATTAGTTACTAGAGCGAAATGACTTATTGAGGCATTTTATGGAATTTTGCGCTCAAATTCGAAAGGGTTTCAAGTTGCAATTAAATTGATAAATATTTTTAAAATTGCAACTTTTTGCAGTGCAAACACTTGCAATTGCAATTGAATCTCTTGCAATTTCAGTTGTGCTTAACCGGTAATTGCAAGTACTTAATGCTTTTGGAATTGCAATTTAAGTACACACAAATTGCACTTGCACCGGCAATTGCAATTCCCTGGTGTAAAATAACCGGAATTGAACCGAACTTGCAAGTTCAATTAGTAATTACGGTTAACTTGCAATTGACAAGAAACACTATATATGCACATACTTATTATAAGTATTGTTTGTGAAGTAAAACATTGGGTAGAAGTAAAATTTATGGGATTAATGTGTACAGTTTGATGTTTTCTTACAATAATTATGCCACATCTTTCTGGGCATTGATGTTCCTCTCCTTTATCGTATTGCGCAAACAGAAGCTCATTGTTTTGCATTGGTAATGCACCTACAGATGTTTTTAGTCTTACACCTCCATCTAAGGGATATTTATGCTACAATAATTTCAGGAAATTGTTTTTTGTAGTATCGACTATTATTAGTAGGAGCCAATTTCAGATACATATGTTCAGTGTAATGCCACAATGTTAATTTTTCTGGTTTTAAGAGCAGGTGACAAATTTCATGGCTTTTAGATAAAAGCTTCTATAAATGAAGTGTGTTGTAATTACACTGTCAAATGAACATAAATTTTCTCCCGTTATAGCCATAATGTTAATTTTCCGCTTTTAAGGGCTTTTTATACAACTTATGCAGGTTCCACCACGTTGCAACATTATTAATAACCTGGGCCACTTATGAATACTACGACACTATTGGCCGGTTCTTCTTATTGAATACTTTCGTTCATTCAATTATGTACCCCTACTACGCTTTGCGGGTAAGTTGAGAAACATAGTATTTGGGAAGGATTGAAAATATTGAGCGTTGACATTAATTAGAAATTTTTGATTTTATACATGCAGGCTCTAAAATATAAAATCCCAAGGAAATTGGCGATGTCACTCACAACACTCCAGATCTTCCAAATGTTCTGTTATCTGTATTTGAATGGATACTCGTTCTACAAAATTGGTAAGTGAAATAGTGGAATTCCATTCGTATCTGTATTGGGATATATTATACTTACTATTTTTGCTACAAATATTGACACGATGAAATTATATTCTAGGTCAAGGGTTTCCTTGCAGTAGACACGAGAACGTTATTTATATAATTGAATTCGTCATTTTCAGCTTTGCTGCTCTATTTGTAAACTTTTTTATCCGCTCATACCTAGTGAGTCGAAAGAAGACAAAGAGTCAATGATCAGTTGATGTTTTTTTTATTTGCCAAGATATTTGATTACTTATTCGATATTCTTTAGGAAAACAATTTGAGACCCACTTTTTGATTTTTTAAGAGAATTTCATCCTAGTTTGGGTTCTATGCATACATCGAGAATAATTCTATAAAATTGAAATTAAAATAAATAATATAAAAGATGATGAAGGCAAAACTGATTAGACAATTTAGACATCTGGTTTTTTTTTGTATGAGCGGATTAGTTAAATAGCAAGAAGCCTATTATTTTTGAAAAAGAATCCGTTTGACCTCAAATAATTATTTAGGTCATGTATAAATAAATGCAAATACATATATAACCGCGTCCATTCTTTAAACAATACTTCCAATTATAACGAGCTTTGCTTGTGACGGTATAGAATACAAGCCCAGGAATTATTCACCATTATTATAAGAACTCCATTTTGATCTGGTGAAAATAGATGGAATTGATGTAATCGACTGCATATAAATCCGAGGTATCACGAACGAGAACAACAGGCAGAATATTTAACGGTGTTGCAAATTCATTAGTGCATTTCATCGAAAACATTTCTCCAAATCATTTGAAGCTCAATTGTAGGAAATTGTATTTACATTCTAGAGAACTGTCCGACAGTCATTACGTAGACAATTTTCCGCACTAAAGTGTAGTCTAATATCGTCATTTCATGTCAAAAATGAGCCGGGCTAAAACAGTTAGGGAAAGTGTATAAAATGTTTTTAAAATCTGCAATAAAAATTGATTTATTTCCAATCTTGCCCACAATGTTGGTTCCCGAGACCGCAAATATTTAAGGAGATAGCTCGTACTAGGTATAAAGGGTCCCTAAGAAATATGCAGATATTGACGTCAAAATGAAGCGAGAAATGAACGAAGCTTCGTACCCATTTTAAGGCAGTGCAGTGCAGTGTCCTTGAATATTGTAGAGTCCGGATATGTAATATTAGCATCTCTTTGGATACAATAATTCAAAAGCACGTGCACCGAATCATTCAATGTCAAAGGAGCTTCTCATAATAAATACTGGAATGAGTTTTATTGCAAAAGATTTGAATGAGCGGTTTTTAAAAGAATCGTTTTTAAAAATTCCGGAACATTCATTTCATTATGTAATGCATGGGAAGGAAAAATCCGGGTGAAATGGTACAAAAAAAGTTAAGGTCAAGAAAAACTGTTAATATTTCAAAGAGCGACGATGTACGTATGTACATGAAAGAATGTCTGTTATAGTTATTCCTGGATGAAACTCATATACTACTGCTGCGCTTCCGGTTCGCAATACACTGTACACGGGATGTGGTAAAGAGAAGATGTTTTTACTTTTAACCGTTAATGAACCATTTGTAAGCAAATCTGCGTGTTCTATTGCAACTGCGGGATCACTACTATCATTTTTATTGCCATCTAACTTAAGTTGTCGTCAAAATTAAAAAAAATATTTCTTGTACCTTGTGGGAATCTGTAAATGGAAATTCAATAAAAAATTAAAAAAGGACACTTTTAAAGGAGATTGAAACCTTGTAGGTGTACTTATATGAATAAAGTGACAATGTGATTATATTTTGATGTACTACGGAAAAATGCGCCAATAAATATTTAATAATAACATAGATACAAAATTACATACAATAAAAAGCAGACTCAAGTTACTGATCATTTTCCTGCATAATGTCCAGTACTTTACTCTTTTAGTTCGAGACTCCAATTCCTGGACCATTTACAGTGGTCCGTTATTGGTCTCATCCAGTCTGATCCAACAATTGGACCAGGCCAGATACAATTGGTCCATTATCATGACCAGACACATTCGGTTCAACATCAGGACAAGACTATATGCTATTGGTCCATTACCAGGACCATACATAAGCAATTGGTCCTGTATCAGGACCAGACCAGATTGCAGGACCATGGTCCTAAAAGTACGCAAAAACATTTCCAATTTAGCAAAATACCATGCAACAAAATAAATTCCATTAGTGGCGGTAAAATAAGAATTTCGCTTGACAAAACGTGATTATTTCACTGCTGCCCTAGTCTAGTCAGACTTGACTAGGAAAGTCTAGACTTGACTAGACTAGGAGGCAAAAAGGACGTAAAAGAATAGACTTGACTTGACTAGGCCTACTGTTACTATTACGTGACTTGACTAGAATAGACTAGGATGACTCGCCAAAACATACGACTTGACTAGACTTGACTTGCATGACTTCATGGAAATGCTAGTCAAGTCACAATTACTTGAGGCTCCCTTATGTAGCTGAAAATCAGAGTTAGAAAGCCAGCGTGAAATTCCAGTGTACACGAAATGATCATCGTCAATACCGTTTGGTATGATTAAGTATATGGCTTCGTTTCAAAAGAACAAAACATTAAATTTTCTACTAGGTACGTAAAGTGTTTAGGAACATGCTACAATTTATTCCTTAACAGTGCAATTGATCATAATGATAGCTAGGATACATTTTCCATATTACTTTGTATAGTTAAAAGAATTGATTTTTTGCAAAACAATTTTTGAATTAATACTTTTCAAATTGAAACTAAAATGAAAATTACATACAGTAAAATCTCGTTATAACGGAAGCCTTTATAACGGAAATTTATTATACCGGACACATTTGCACATCCCCGCCATAAGTTGCTATGTTAACAATGTAAAATATGTGCTTATAGCGGACATGTTTATAGCGGAATATTTCCTATACCGGACCCTTAGATATGTACCCTTGGGGATAACTTGGTGTATATAGCGGACTTCGGTTTCCGCGCTGAACCCAACATTTGTAACACCGGTTCACTCAATAGTCGTGCGGGTGGTCGTGGTTAGAAATTTATTTTGTAATCACAGTTTATTCATTTACTGATATATATCTATGTAAAGTTACCTTAAAAATCTTAAATATTAGACATGGCAAGTGCTAAGAAGCGAAAAACTTTGAATTTAGGTAAAAAAATGTCTATAGTTTTTGAAATTCAAAATGGGAAGTCACAATCTGTAATTTGTACATAGAAATAATTGTCAAGTTCAACTGTTAGTGACATTTGGAAAAATCGATAAAAGATTTATCCACACTTGTGCAACCATTAATAACTAAATACTTCCAGGTTCTGTAGTATGTGTTAATTAGTTTAAATTTGGACTGAGTGTAAATTAGTGTTTAATATTTTAGTATTTGGGTATGTGCCGTTTGATCAATAATTTTAGCATTAATTTCTAAAATATAGTGTGACTGGTTACTTAATTCGTTTTCGGAAAATTTGTATACCTTTTAATACATAATTCAAGGTCCCATTACATTATAACGGAATTTGTCCGTTATATGCTATAACGGAAAATTATTATAACGGACAAAAATACTAGTCACCCTGCGATTCCGTTATAAAGAGATTTCACTGTATCATGATATTAGAAGAGGTCATTCTTCCCAGGGCAAAAATTATTCTGGCAGGGAAAATCACCAAGGGAAGGGATTCCTTTTTGAGGACATGGATAGTCTAATTTGTTGGCTTTTGAAATGAAAATCCCTTGACAGGGATTTTAAATTTTTTGGCGTGTTTCAGGAAAATTAGGTAAGACAACAGGAATATTTAGATTTTTTGACTTTATTTGACATGAATATAACGTCTTCTACGGACATTTTAGTTGTCCACAGGTATTTTGAAAATCGCTGACCTTTGTTTCAGCAGGGTATTCAGAAATGTTCTTCAAGGGAAATTTACAAAAATTCGACTCCTGGGTACAGCCTACTACAAATTCTGCTGTTTGCACCGGGTATTTCGCCTGGTGCGTTCCAGTAGAAATTTCGTATAATATACCAGAAAATATCCCACTGATACAGCCCTATATATTAGATAAAAAAGTTTACCCATAAATTGTTATAAAGCCCTATTTTCTTGGCAAAATTTGATTCCGAACTTGCGGTTAAAGTTGTAAAAATTAACTAATTTATATGCTGATAATTGTTGATTGTGCAAAAATCTTACCGAGCATTATTTTTGTATTGATGTAAATTACAAGTGTTGTTTCTCATCTTTTCGTTTGATGCAAATAGGTTTTTTGATAGAGGTATTTGCTAAAATCTGAAAATTTTGAACTCAACGAAGCTCAAGTTTTAAAAAACAATATTTTCCATGTTTTGCTAATCAAAATGAAGGAATTTTTAGAAAAATACACTGTGACTAGGGGAATTGACTAGACTTGACTAGGGAACCAGCTGCAGAATCAAGACTAGGACTAGACTTGACTATTGCTAATTAAACGTACAGCTGACTTGACTAGACTTGACTAGTTGCGGCTCTAAACTTTAAAGACTAGACTAGACTTGACTAGGTAGCCTGGCGGGCAGCACTGGATTATTTACACACTCAATGTTTTTTTGGACCACTATCCGGACCAAGGTCTGTCCAGTTGCCTTCTGTTTATGGTATATATGTATATGATATACTATGGTTCACAAATAAGCTAAAATTTTTGATCTTAATATACATAATTACATATGTTGTAATTATAAAATTCTTTCTCAATGTACTGGCCGAATTTTACATTTCGCTCCAAAATTGCAGGCTGTCACGTAGGGCGGCGCAGCAGCTCTCCAAACCATCGTTATTGGATTATGTTGAGCTCATTACAAAAACAAAAATGAAAAATTGTAGTATGAAATTATAGTAGTGACGGGTATGTGTAAAAAAATTAATAGAAATCGGGCGAACAGTTCCGGAGAGACAAAGATTTTAAACGTTTTGGTATTTTACAAACGAACATGTCTACCGATTTCAACCAATAACGAGCTCATCCGAGGAAGCGGTCTCAAGAACGTTCATAGAAATTTTGAACAAAATCGATCAGGAAACCTGCGGGACAAACAGACCCACGGACAACACTATTTTATAAGGGGCTGACGCCGCCATTAAAATTGGGGAAACACCCAAGCATTTGAAACAGCTTTGCAGTTGGAGCTTGTAATATAAAATAGTAGCAAGTTATAAAACCGGATGAACGTAGGGATACATCAAGTCAGTAAAAATAAGTTGCTGTGAAATATTTGGTGTTGACTTGACAAGCACTCAAAGTTAAGCCTAATTTGTATATTATTAATTCACTTGTCCATTCCATATCTCTTCTAGCAAAATTTTACTGTTTGGGGCGTCAGTGTAGAGAGAGAGAGAGAGAGTTCACTTGTTTTATATACTATAAGCTATACCAGAAACCAAGGCTGAACATATTCGATAACCGTTTATACTTTGATGTCTATAACAAAATTGTACATATTACAAGATTATTGCTCGGATATACTCATATTACCTCTGAAATAACCCTGAATATTATCATACGATATATTTTATCACTGATTATGAATTCCTACCTCAAACGTTCGAACGATAGCTTTCGCGAGAGTAATAAATAAAAAATCTTGATAAACAATGACAAGGTTTAAACACAAGATCAACTGGAATCAGTCATGGCACTGGTTTTCCCTTCAATTTGTCTTGTTAAACATTGGCTACAACGAGAAATAAATACTCCGTATGGCTTGCTCCTGCATATGTCCTGCCAGTTGGCTTAGGGAGACGAGTTTAGTGGGAGGGTGTATGTATATATGTACATATATAGGGTCATGTATACAATACAATGACCTCTACAAGAATACCCAGCAGCTTATACATAACAAAGATATGCTCCAATATAGAGAAAAATCTGGTGTTTAAAGTATCAAAGCAAATGCATACTTTTATTTTGGCGATTATTCAAAAAAACTACTCTAAAAACATTCAAGGGTACAAATTGTCAGAAGACATGGTCCTATGGTGTGATTTTTTAATTGTGGCAGGAATTATTCGATTTAATTTAATATGCGGCTGAATTGAATCCCGAATTTGCAAATTTTTTCCAGATTCAGTTCAAGAAAAACAATTCAAGACAGTGTCTGAACAGCATAGAAAATTATTCATTTAGAAAGAACATCGGACTTGATAAACTCAAGTAACATGTTGTAATTGAGTAAAGCGGAGATCAATAGCTTTGAGATTCCCCCACATTTGCAGATGTCAGGTAGAGGAAAACGTAAATGACCGTGTGTTACCAAGTAATTATTATAGTATATACATATATTTATAGATATATATACATAGATATAGATATGCAGGACTCTCGATCAATCATGATAAAAATTCATTAATAATTACTTGATAAATACGCCGGAATCTGCCACGCGATTTTACTGACAATCAAAATATCCTTGTCGGGTATTTTGGACAGCACATAAACTTATTGTCTATGGGTTTATAAACAATTTTTACTCCTATTCCAACAAGGTCATGCATACTTAGGTCACTTTTAATCCTGCTGTTGCGATGATTATTACTATGACTATTACGCAGCAAAAATTGGTACGAAGGGTGACTTTTAATTATTTGTTGCGCAATCAATCAAGATTATCAATTAATTGACCACTCACTCAATCAATTAACGGTAAGAGTCCGTGTACTTTTTATTATCTGCCAAAGCATCAACATTAATAGTGTTGCATCCTGTTCAAGTAATTAGTTCCACAGTTAGTTTCTTTCTTGAAAGAGTCTCTGGAGAAAAAATGTTTACCAAGTCCGTGCTTCTCGTGGTTTTGGCCTGTGGGCTTGCCCAAGGTGCCATTAGCCCCATCCATAATATCTTCAACCAAGCAATGAAGGTACTAAAATAATTTTAAATTTCAGAAGACAGTATTCCAAATAAATTTTAAAACAATTTCCGTTCAAAAAATCATTTTATTTCAAATTTTTACAGAGCAAACCCTTGGACTATGCGATCCAAGCTGATATGAGCGAGTGGGTGGATGAGATTCTTGCCAATGTCCGTCTGGTAATGAAGGAACAGGGTTTGGATGTCATTGCCCTGCCCGAGACTCATTTGAAATTCGAAAAGAAGATCCTGGGTATTACATGGCACGGAGAAGCCTCGATCTACGATGGAGTTTTGAAAGGACTTGAGACCATGAAGCGAACTGGCGTTGCTGAGCTTGACACCGATGTAAGACATTTTCAAAGATTATTTCTGCACCTTTGTATTTTTTATACGTAATATTTTTTCGTCATTAAAATCGACATTTATTTATAGCCCGAAAACGGTGACATCCTAATTGCCGTCGAAGCAGGAGTGAACAGTGGAACTTTGGGTGCTACGATGCTAGCTAAGTTCATGGACTTGGGACCCACTGCCACCATTACTGGTACGATTACAAACATTCGTGTCAAGTTGAACATCCGCGCTTCTATTGGTGCTGACGGCCTTGTCGCCCAATTGGACAAATTTGACGTGAAGAACTTGGGACTCCTGACTGTAGATGTTAAGGGATTGGGATTCATCCTTAACTTTTTGGTTGAGATTGTAAGTGGTTTATATATTTATTTTTATTATTCAATGTATCTTGATATGTATGTATGATACTTGATACTACTTGATATGTACGTTATGCTTTTAAATGTATATATTTATGTTTTGTTGGGTTAGAAAGTATTTTTACGTAATGTTGTCATACCTAAAAATGCAACAAAAATCAAAAAAAAATTATTTAAATTATTCCCACAGGTCGTTGATGTGATTGGAAACCTGATCAAGGGACTTGTTGGAGAATTATTGCAAGGAACCATCAAGAATATCATCAACTCCATTCTCAAGAACCCCCCACCAATCCCATCCCGTACTCTGAACATTCTTCAGTTGACGGCTCGTCACCCCTACATTACCCCACGTGCTGTGCCAAAAATTTACTAAAGCATTTGGCTTTGTTTACATTAAATGCTGACACAAATTGCATTCCATAATATAAGAAACGTTTGAAATACTTTTTAAATTACTAGACAAAATAAAATTATTATAATAAAAATTCATAGCGAAACTCTTCTAATTCCTTGAATTTCCAGAGAAAGTACTTTTTCAAAAGAAATAAGTTTCATACACTAATACTAATTATTACAAGGTACTGATAAAGAAAAAGTAAGAGAAGAAATTTTTCATATAGCGCCTCTAGCATTTCATACTTAACTGTATCTAAATTCAAATGGAAATTAATATGCATCACTTTTTTTAAACATAAACGGTGGTCACCTGTCCATTTAATCCGATGGTTCATGTATATAATAATGTATATGTAGGCATAATGATAATACAAAAGAAATGACTGCATATGTATTTGCTTTTCTTCGCTGGAGTGAGCAATACGACGCTCAGCGGTGGTCTGTAAGTTAGGTTTTGTCGTCGAATGGATGAAGCAAATTCACATTTCTGGGGAAATGCCCGACAACAGAGGTAAATGCAATCAAATTTCCAGATGGGGCAATTTCCTAATGGGCAGGTAAGAATGAATTTGGACAAAAGTAGACTCATAGTTGGTTTAATCGGGTCTCACTAATAAGCGGGAGGTCTGGAGCAAACATTTCCAGCCTACAAAGGCTAGTCTTCAAAGAAGGCTTCATTGAAGACGAGTTGCCCATTTTCAATCGAGGCAAGGAATATGGAAGTTAGGCTGAATGTTTTTGCGAAGGTTGAGGGAAGGCTGCATAAAATTTACCAAAAATGGTAGAAGAAGGAAGGGCGGGTTAGAATTATTCTTCGGATGTATTAAAGTCTTCATGCGGATAATTCCTGATTTATAAAATACAAGGCAGAAGTGCCAAAATTGTTAAATATTTGCATGAACTTTCGTTCTTCGCATTCATATGAGATGATACTGTTGATCAAAACTACTTCGTTTTCAAAATCTATGCACTGTTTGATACCATGTCAATAATTTTGCAATACATGAAGGCTTGAAATGAAGTAGGGCTGTTTTTGGAGAAATGGTGAAATTATTTAAAAATTGAATGAAGTAAAATCTACTTTAAGAAAGAAATATTCACTTTTGACAAGTTAAAGTCTTACTCTTCCAGCGAGCATGACTGAACCATTTAACAGTTGCACTGCCAGAAATTCAATGGGAAGATCTTCCAGGCATTCAACAAACATCCAACCACTGGATGTATTGGCAGTCCTTTTGCAACTAGAATGTGTTAGTTTTCTGCGAAACTTTAAAACTTGAATTCGGAAGCTTTGCCGTCCACAATGCATACTAGTACCACAAATTGTCAGTCTAATTATGTATATTTGACATGAATGCAGACATTGGATTAATTTTAAAATAATTTTGAAACTATATTTTAACACTCAAATATAGTCCCTTGCGACCTCCAGTTAAATTATGAGCTCACCCGAACACTCGCCAAAAATTATATTCCAGCTCTCCAGAACAATACTGATTTCATCGTTCGTATCGCTAAAGAGTGAGCTAAGGACGTCTTGCTAACTATTGAGTTCACCCGACCTCCCGCTATTTAGTGAGACCCGGAAGAATTGCTCAACGCATAACGGATAAAGGCACCTACAGACATACTGTAAACAATGGTATACAGCATTTAAAGGCATAAAGGGTAGAAACCATAGTCGGCTAAATACACAATGTATCCAAAGGCAAAAATCTGCAAAATACATACGATTTTTAAAGGCATGAAGTACATAATTCAACTTCATGATCAAAATATATATGTATATTCAAACATTTATGCCATTTTACCATGTATTTGAATAAACCCGGTCCTGGGGCATGTTTATTTTTAAGCAACAGTAACAGTACAGTAGACAGGCAAATTTGATGTACAAAAATATTAGCAATACGTCCAGTGTGAGGTCACGGTGTATGTATGTAATAAGGTTGCATTATTAATTCTTTTGAATTTGTTCTTACAAAAAATAAATAAATACATGAATACAGAATGATGAAACCATCTCAGCGACTCATAGACAGATGTATGTATACATTAGGGCGGAAATCAGTGAGAAGCTAGCACATGTCAAAAATAGTGCCATATTTAGAGCAGGAACAAATAGTTCTGGACCCAAAGCCCGTTTTTCCTTTTTAAGCGAGTCAGATGTTAGAGAACTACCTGTGAAAATTAGTGGGATGAGACATTGGCTAAAATCATCCATAAAAACATGTAAAAATAATTATAGTAATGACACTACAAATACAGAACACATCTGTAAAAATGTTGACAACTTTATGCAGTGAATTCCCCGTTTAGAGGTACCCAAGTGATGGCAAAATACATACCTGTCAGAACATGGAGTACCTGCATATGCTACAATAGGTTTGTGATGTAGATGCAATCCTGTGAAGGATTTAACGAAGCCAAGGGAATGTTATTTGACAGGAAACCAATAAATCAGAAATTCATTGTAACTTGGTTAGTTGATTAATTTCATAAATTGAAGTTCATATTTCGGACTTGAAAATAACTAACAAATACAGTGAATTTTCTATACAGTGGTTCCCAAGGGATGCCAAAATACCTGCCAATACCTGTGGATGCCCCTATATCTTACTATTATATATATAATGTAAAATCATCCTAGGGAAAATTTAAGACTGCCAAGATAAAGGGAATGTTCAGGGGTCTGATTTTTGTAAATCTCCCTGGAAGATTTTTTTCATTTTCCCTGCTGGTTATGATGTCCCTGTTGGAAGCAAGTTTAAAACTCCTTGTTGACAAAACAATTTTTGTAATACACCCCAACAAATTCAAAAATCCCAGCTGAAAAAAAGGTCAACAAATTTGAAAATCCCTGCTGACAAAAAATCATTTTAGTAAATCACCTCAACAATTTCGAAAATCCCTGTTGACAAAAATCATTTTCGGTAAAATACCTCAACAATTTCAAAAATCCCTGCTGACAAAAATTGTTTTCCATAAAGCATCTCAACAGATTTGAAAATCCCCGTTTGCAAACCTGTTTGAAAATTTCCCTGCTGAAATTTTTTTCCCCCTTGGATTCTTCCCGTCTTCTTACATAAATCCGACCCCTGGGAATGTTTTGTAAGAGGAAACCACTTTATAGGAAATTTACAATAATTTGATTATTATTTGACAGTCAACTATTACTGTGTATACTATGTACTACTATATTCTGATTTGTCAGTATATTTATAGCCTATACTAGTCTGTCTAACCCTCGCATATGGCTACTCTACTCCAGCCTATTAATTTTGCTCTGACATAACCTCTAGACTCCTTTATTTCATATTTTTCCTGGTCAAGTCGGGCTAGACTCGAGAACCAGTGGGCACGACACAATACAAACTTTCTACAGACAAGCATTACTTAATGAATTAGGCCATTGATTTTGAATAATATTAAATCATCCACATCCCAAATCAACTGAGGAAATAAATGATCACATTGAATACATGCTAATACCTACAACTCCGATAGAGGCGCTGTCTTAGGTACAAACGTCTCTGGACAAAACATTTATGGACGTTGTTTCAACATTGACATTTCTCCCCCCCCCCAAAAAAAGCCCCCCCTTATTTTCAAATGACCATTTTCAATAATTAGTATTGTAAACCTAGAAACATGGATCGATAAGGTGATGGTATTTTACAGAAGTACTCAAAAACATTCTGTTCGTGGTTTTCGGACAGTACATAGATTTATCAATAAACACACTTCTAGTTGAATGCGTCTAGTTGAATGTTTTTAGGGAATGCTGGTCATTCCACTGCTAAAATTATTCCAGGTAAGCGTACAGTACGAAGGTACAATTGATTGTGTGGCCATCAATCAAGAGTATCAATTAATTGTCCACTCACTCAATCAATTTTCACGATAAGAGTCTCCGTAATTTCCATTAGCTGTTAAATTATTAACTTAAGTAGCCCTACATCCTTTACAAGTAATTAGTTCTTCAGTTAGTTTCTTCGCTGAAACAGTATCTAGAGAAATATGTTCACCAAGTCCTTAATTCTGGTGGTTTTGGCCTGTGGGCTTGCCCAAGGTGCCATTAGCCCCATCCATAATATCTTCAACCAAGCAATGAAGGTACTAAAATAATTTTAAAATTTTAGGAAGACTGTATTCCTAAATTTAAAAAAAAATGGTCCAAAAGATAATTTAATTTCAAATTTTTACAGAGCAAACCCATGGACTTTGCAATCCAAGCTGATATGAGCGAGTGGGTGGATGAGATTCTTGCCAACGTTCGTATCGTAATGAAGGAACAGGGTTTGGATGCCATTGCCCTACCCGATACACATGTAGAATTTGAGAAGAAGATCCTGGGTATTACATGGCACGGAGAAGCCTCGATCTACGATGGAGTTTTGAAGGGACTTGAGACCATGAAGCGTACTGGCGTTGCTGAGCTTGACACCGATGTAAGACATTTTCAAGGATTATTTCTGCACCTTTGTATTTTTCATACGTAATATTTTTTCCTCATTAAAATCGACATTTATTTATAGCCCGAAAACGGTGACATCCTAATTGCCGTCGAAGCAGGAGTGAACAGTGGAACTTTGGGTGCTACGATGCTAGCTAAGTTCATGGACTTGGGACCCACTGCCACCATTACTGGTACGATTACAAACATTCGTGTCAAGTTGAACATCCGCGCTTCTATTGGTGCTGACGGCCTTGTCGCCCAATTGGACGACTTTGACGTGCAGAACTTGGGACTCCTCACCATAGATGTTAAGGGATTGGGATTCATCCTTGACTTTTTAGTTGAGATTGTAAGTGGTCTACGACTTTTGTTTTCATTAGCTAATGTGTCTTGATATGCATTGCTTTTAAATATATTTATTTATGCTTTGTTGTGTTATACAGTATTTTTATGTAATGCCATGTTGACATCACTAAAAGTGCAACACAAATCAAAACATTTATTTAAATTATTCCCACAGGTTGTTGATGTGATTGGAAACCTGATCAAGGGACTTGTCGGAGAATTATTGCAAGGAATCATCAAGGACATAATCAATTCCATTCTTAAGAACCCCCCACCAATCCCATCCCGCACTTTAAGCATTCTTCAGTTGGCGGTGCGTCACCCCTACATTCTCCCACGTGCTGGGCCAAAAATTTACTAAAACATTTCACCAATACATCAAATGTTGACACACATTTTTATTTCGAATCAATTGGCTGATAGAAGCTAAATTTTCCAAATTAGTTTCACTTTACTGGACAGAATAAAACCATCCTATTTACATCTCAGCACATGTTTCCTCTTTCTTTTAATTTCAAGCAAAATCTTGAAATGATATCTGGCCAAATACAAATTAGTTCAATAACTGCTGGTCAGTTTCGTCGCTTGAGTACTCAATAGAGCTTCCTTCGGGTTTCCGAAATCCTGAAGTTCCGTGTTCGGAAACGGAACGGAACAATTTCGGAACACTCGATTTGATTCCGTCATTGAATCGGGACAAAACCGGAACATGAGCACTTGTACCGATAATATTGGGACCGGGACGGTTCAGAGCATCGGTACGAAAAATGTCCCATATAATTTATACCATCGGAAAGCGGAATTGTTCTGTTCCGTTCCGAACCGATCCCGGTACAATTTCTGAAGTGTCGCGCCATCGTTCAACTAGAATGGAAACACATTTCTTATCGCTCTGGCTTGTAAGCAGTTTTTTGCCAAAATAACGAAATTGGATGAACACAGTTAGATTTAATTTACGCAAATGCTTATATGTAATGCGAGTATCGTTTTCCATGAAAATCAACAGAATAACTAATTTTGTTTAACAAACATGGGCATGGACGATTTTTCTCGAAATGAAAATTCTGGAATCAAAATTATTAGCAGCAATGAAGCAAGCTTGCAGGAAATTAACACTGTTAGGCCATTGAAGTCCACACGCTACAAATATTTATTGCTAAAAAATAATTAATAATAATTATATAATACTGCACAGTAGTTCTTTTTATATGGCCTAATTATTATTAAATATTATTTTATATAATTAAATCATAGCATTCCCTAGCATCCAATCTATTAAAAGTATATTTTTGGTTTATGTTGGTGTGTAATGAATTGAGACAAATGTAAATGCCAAAATATATGAGTAATGAATAAATATGAGACGTAATTAATTATTGTGAGAATCAAAATAATAAGCCAACTAATAAATTAAACCGTAGAAGCTGATCTGTGGATAAAGATAAGATTAAAATAAAATTGATTTATTTATGAAATCAAAAGAAGACTAAAAGGGAAATTAAAGAAAGATTAAATGATTGATTGGATTGATCCGAAGACCAGAACAAGACTAAAAATATATTCTTACAATTTTTCTGGACTAGATTCACTAGTCCTAATGATTACTAAATTCTAAAATTAATACATACATGATAAATGGGTAACGGAAGTTACCAAGGCCGCTGACTGGATACAGTCAGCAAATAATAAACTTTAATGATTTAGCTCGCAGGCTAAATTGTACTTTAAAATGATTCTTAAATTATTGCATGGAAAAACATATTTCATTCATCTTAACCTAACATCCCGGGCCGTAAACAGAAAATTTGGCCTCAAATTTTGTACGAAGTATATAACAATCCCCAAAAAAAAAAAAATGTAAATAGTGAGATGAAGAGAGAAAAAAAAAATGTTGCTAAAGTTAACAAACTAAAAATGAGTTAGTTAAATAAAAGGTGAAAGTACCAAGTGTTAGCAAAAATGCACAATTGTGACTAACAAACTAGAATTAACTGAAAGTGAAACAGACAAAATAAAATAAAATTAATAAAAAAAAATTTTACTTTATTGGGCAAGATGATCTACCGCTTTGGAGAGGGTAGTAACCTGACAAGAGGGGTTTAGAGGGAGCATAACCTGCGTCCCAGTGGACGGGTCACTAGTAAAGAATGCTGGAAGAGCATGATTTCGCCTTCCTGTGATACGGCGGGCCAAGAAAATGCGACAGCCGCCGTAGCAAAAGAGGCCTATTCCAATTAAAAATGTCATAAGAAAGCCTAGGACTGAAAAAATACGGAAAAGAAAAGTCCAAGGGCCAGAATTTATTTCAAACTCCAAAGGGGGGGTGGATGGAGGTGAAGTGGGAACTGGCAGTTGTACCTGTTTGAGAACCATGGGTAACATTGTTGAGGGAATTTCAGAGGAAATTCCGTCATCAATGGTGGTGACATAGGAAGGTGTCGTATCAATTAGAGGCGGAGGGACTGTTGCCATGACATACTCATGACGAATGGTCAAGTTTGAATTAGTAGAGGAAGGAGTTTCTGGAAAGGAATTAGATGGGGAGGGAATATAGTCTAAGATTTTGGTCACAACAGGAGCCGCAACCATAAGGCCAGTGCCAGCAGCTAACATTTTTACACCGGAATTTTTCTTAGCTACAGTATTTTTAGAATGTTTATCAAAATTAAAATTATCAGGCTTATCGTACAAAGTGGTGTCCGGAAGAGTGTGGATACTGATGGAGTTTTGAAGGGGTTGTAGAGGAAGACGGGAGTTGGCAGATGATGCGTGCTTCAATGGAGTTGTTTTCTTGTTGGATCCCATTAGTTGTGCGAGATTGGGGAGGCTTCCCCAACCGCCGGGGTTTGGAGCAGCGTCAAGTCCGGAGGCGAAGACGAAGAGGAACAAACAGATGAGGAATGTTGTGTATGTAAACGAGAACCGATGAACTGACCGGCCTCGTTTAGAAGTAACTGGGGGTATAGATGTGTGGATGGTAGTAGTGACGGTGTTATTTGCAGGAGTGGGTCGGAATGAAGGTGATTTTCGGGCGATAGGAAATCTGGGGTTTGTAATGAACGGTCGTCCTTGTGTCTGGAATTGCTGACGACCCTTGGGCTTGCGGGAGGAGTTCGGAGCAGTGACGACGTGTTGAGGCACGGGGGCACCGTCGGCGTAGATTGGGTAATCACGATACCTGGGAATTCGTTCTGGGGTTGGTTGAGGAGCATTTCGCACCTTTTGTGGGGGTCTGAAAGCTCCGCGGGATTTGTGAGGGTTAGTTGAAAACTTGCCAATGGATGTATATTGGGGGCATTGTGGAACGGGGTGAGACCGATGGCTATTTCCTCGGACGTCTGGGGGGGAGATTTCACCGCTAGAATCGTATGCTTGGGCTTGCCGAAGAGCTTCTTTGACTGTTTCCTCTGCCTGGTCAAGAGGTCCATTTTCATCAGATCCTCCTTCAGGAATGTTGAGATGACAATCTGCGCGTCCACCTGGATTACTGGAACTACACTCAGATGAAGAGGAGGTGGATCCCTCATCTCCTGGAGTAGATTCCGGGATTGTACTGCATAAGAGTAGCTTGCTGAGCAATATGTTGCTCGTAGTTGTTCCATCAGCGGGGGAATTGTGGAGGGGAGGAGTAACCCCGCCGCCACATGACGAAAAGTCCGATGGTAAATTGGAATAAGAGGATCCGAGTGAGTCATCATCTGACCCTGTAGGTTGGTGTACTGAAAGGGGAAGATCCGAACTGTGGCCTCGGCCACGGGACAATATATCGGTGTCTGGGGAAGACCCGGAAGTTGAACTGGAATGAGCTCTATCCATGGATTTTCGCCCAGTAGAATTGAGGTCCGAATGGCTAGAGTTGAGGAGAACTTTTGGACTCCCGGTATCGTTGGATACGACGGGAGGAGTGGATTCGTGGGAGGATGAAAGCTTGACATGATCCGAAGGCATTAGGGAATTTGAACAGAAGATGAGCACAAAAACGGGGGTTTGCAGGAAAAAAAAATTGAACGGCACTGAGAAATAACTGAAACAATTGTAAATTAAAACAAAAACTTGGAAAACACAATGAGTGACGGATGAGAAAAAAAAGTTTGGTGTAGTTAAGTACGTTGAACTTGCGCTTGTATGCGAGCAGAACGACGTGGATGGGGATGAGACACAGGGTGAACTTTTGAACGGGGTTTAACAACTTGAGGAGAAGTAGTGGAAGAAGAAGTTTTGGTTGAATGGCTATCGGACGACTGAGAGAGGGAATTGGAGGGTGAAGAATGCATGAAATCCTGCCAGGCTTGAAATTCATCTTGATCATCAGTTGTATATATGTACTCAGGGTGAATAATACCATCACCCATGTCTATGTTTACAAGCTTAAGTTGAGAGAGGTGACATTTTATGACCGGACGGAGTTTATGGGAAGGAAATGTTAATACGAGGTCAGCATTATTGGATTTGTCTATATAAGTTATAGTATAAGGACCTATCCATCGACAAAGAAGTTTGTCAGATAAGCCTATTTTGCGTTGGGGGAGGAAGTATCTCACATGAGAACCGATTTTAAAGTCGAGGGCATTATACATGGAATCAAAACGTGCTTTGGCCTGAGCTTGAGCACTTTTGATGAGTTGTGAAATACGATGATGCAAAGCTTGCACTTTACTGGGAGATAATTGCTGGAAGGACATAAGATTGTTGGGAATGGAATTAAGAAGAGGAGCTGGAGGAGCTCGGCCGAAGAATGCTTCGAAGGGAGAAATTTTAGTTACCGAATGGGCTGATGTATTATAAGCAGCAATGACATAGGGAGTAAAAATATCCCAATCTTGCTGATTATCAGATACAAATTTGCTAAGCATAATTGCAATGGTTTGGTTGAGTCGCTCAACTGAACCATGAGAACGGGGATGATGTGGCATACTTACATTATGGGTAATATTAAAACGCTGGAGAAGGGAAGAAACTGCTGAAGACTTAAATTCTGCAGCTCCGTCGGAAATGAGTGTGGACATTCCAGGGAATGCGAGAATAAAAGATTCTAGTTGCATAGCTATATGGGATGATTCTCGGCACGGTAAAAGTGCTGAGTGCACCCATTTAGTGAATAAATCTGTAAGGACAAAAATGTAAATGTTTCCACGGACGGTTTCACGGAATGGGCCAAGTAAATCCATGGCATATGTACTGCCTGGAGTCTTGACTGTAATGGGTTTAAGGCTATCCATACGGAGTTTGGTTAAGTGCTGGCGACTTTGACAATCACCGCATTGAGTACAATGACGAAAGGTATCGGCTGTCATTGCACGCCACCAATAGTAAGGACGTATACGGGCTAAAGTTCGTTTAAAATTTAAATGACCAGAAAGGGGATGATTATGTGCGTTGTGTAAGAGGGTTGGAATTAAAGCCTTTGGAACAAGAAGTAATTTGGGAGCGCGGGGGTTGAATTGAATAAAATAAATTCCATTTTCATTTTGTAATAATTTCGAACGTTTTTTAACTATTATACGAGAAATTGTCGGGTCAAGTTTTTGGGCACCAAGAAGATTAGTGGGGTCAATGAGAGGGACTGAGGGGGATGATTCAAGTGCAACCAGCCCAGGGATGTGTAAATCCGCATCCGTATCTGTGGAAGTTGCAAGGGCGTAGGGGCATCGGGAGACGCCATCCACGTTGCGGTGGAGGGAGCCTTTTTTATATTTAATAACATAACGATACTCCTGTAAAATTATACTCATACGAGTGAGACGGGCAGATGGATCTCTCTGGCATTTTAAATAACATAATGCATGATGATCAGAGACAATAGTAAAAGGGTGTAAATAAAGAAATTCACGAAACTTTTTGACAGCAAAAACAACAGCTAAGCATTCTTTTTCAGTTATACTCCAGTTCTTTTCAGCCGGAGTGAGGGAGCGTGATACATAAAAAATAGGGTGTTCTCCATCTTCAAATACCTGATGGAGTATACCTGCTAACCCTGCATTACTGGCATCCGTATATAAAATACAAGGCTTAGTTTCATCATAATGACGAAGTACAGGGGCGGTACAGAGGGCATTTTTCAATTCATCAAAGGATTTCTGACAATCGGGGGACCAATGATAAAGAGAATGCTTTTTTAATAATTGTTGTAAAGGAGCAGCTTTTTGGGCAAAACCAGAAATAAAACGTCTATAATAACCTATAGTTCCTAAAAATTTTCGGAGGGAGTCAATATTATGGGGACGGTTTTGTTGCATTATCGCAGCAACTTTGGCATATTCTGTGGAAAGACCTTGTTGGGAAAGAAAATATCCAAAAAGGGCATGTTCTTGCATGGCAAAATTACATTTGGCTGGATTGAGTCGTAAATTAGCTAAAGAGAGGGCTGTGAGAACTAAATCGAGGGCAGTTAAATGGGATGGAAAATCTTTGCTATATGGAATGATATCATCAATGTATGAAACAGCATGGGTAAACCGAAGATTACCCAAGGTTTTCATAGCTAAGCGTTGAAAATATGCGGGAGCATTTTTAAGTCCAAAACAAACACGGAGATACATATACAGACCGAATTCTGTAATGATTGCCGTATAGTGTTGGTCATCGGGGTGAATAGCGGCTTGATAATAACCACTAAATAAATCCAAAGGGGAAAAATAAGCAGCATGGCGTAATTGAAATAATAGATCATCAATACGAGGGAGAGGGAAAAGTTCATCAACAGTAATTTTATTTAATTTCTTGAAATCGCATACTAAACGCCATTTTGTCTTTTGTTTGACAAGAAAAACGGGAGTAGAATAGTTGGAATTATCGCAGGGAACAAGAATACCAGCGTCAATTAATTTGTCAAGTTCAGTTTTGAGATAGTCACGTTCAGCTGTACTAAGTCTATAAGGCTTAGCTTGAACGGGGGTGGAAGAATGTAAGCGAATGCGCATGGGGGGAAAGGTGCAAATTTTTAAATCATGTAAAGACCATGCGAATAAATAGGAAAATTTGTGCAGAAGGGTAATGATTTGAGATTTTTGTGGAGGGGTAAGTTGAGAGTTTATATGAATGTGTTGAAGTTGAGCTGGAGTAAGTGGAGAAACATTTGTAGGGATGTCAGGAGGGAGAGTTAATGGAGCAACGGCCTCATATGTATTTAACGTGCCTAAAGTTGTGCCTGCTGGTAAGGTCTGAACTTTATTAGACATGTTACACACAAGTACATGACGGGGCGGCATATTGACGAGAGCTGGGAGAAAAATATTGTACTGTGTGGAGATAGATGAGTTAGCTACAAAACAAAGTGATGGAGATGTAAAAATGGGTGTAGTGGGAACATAGAATTGACGACGCGGAGGAAGTTGGAGAGTAAAGAGAGATTTTATAGGTACAGAACAACCACAATGTGAAGTACAAGGGGCTGTATATGCATGCCTACGTATATAATGAGAGTGCGTGGAGTTGAAGAGTGAGTGATGATAAACGTCGACAGTAAGTTTATACTCGGAAAGGAAAGTGCAACCTAATATGAATGAGGGTGTGAGGATATCCAAAACTTGAGCCTGTGCTGAATACGGTACATTATCAATATGAAAACGTAACATAACAGTAAAGCGCGTACATAGATGATTCCTATCTGCTGTTAAAATATAACGGGGAGGGCAAGGAATGAGCATGGAATTAGGAGGGACACTTAATGTATGAATTAAATTATGAGAGGCGCCTGTATCAATAAGAGCGTCTATAATTACATCATTAAATGAGCAGAGTACATAGGGGCAATGAGATGGGTCGGACACATTTATTGTGGAAAGGTTATCAAAGGGTAGGCTTGTTGAGGTTGTTGTTGGGTTTGAACTGGGGCTTGCTGTTGGGGAGGGGTGAGGGAAATCTCTAGACGTTGAACGTTCGAGCGGGGATGATTGGAGTACCCGCCTCGGCGGTTGTTGGATTGATTGTAATTTTGAGGCATTAAGGGAGGGGGTCGATTGTTTTGAAATCGATTCGGATTCTGGTAATAGTTTTGTTGCCGGGGGCCCTGACCCTGATGGTAAGAGCCCCTTGCAGCGTTTCCCGATCGACATTCTCGAGCAATGTGACCTTGACGGCCACAATTGTAACATTGGATGGAACGATTTTGGGGTTGGTTTCCAGAAGTATTATTATTATTGGGACGGAAGTTTCCACCCCCTCGAGAGGGTTGAAAATTTCCGTGGGCTTGTTGAGCCTGATTATTTGAGTGAGAAGGAGCGCCACGGCCTCGGCCACGACCTCCTCTACCACGATTGTTTGCAAAGCTTACTTGAGCATTAGGAGCGTCACTAATGCCAAGTTTCGCAATTTTTTCTTCAAGTGCCTGAATTTTTGTTTCAGCCGTATTAGCAGGGGCAGATACGGCAGCAAATTCTTTTTGTTCGCAAAAACGAACTAATGCAGCCATGCTGGTATAACTATATCCAGCGGCTTGGGCTTTCATTTGAGGGAGTAGTCCCTCAATGCCCCATGCAACTTTGTCTTCATTTGACATACTGGGGTTGTAACGTGTGCAAATATAATCAATGTCATATAAAAATTTCGCACAACTTTCGCCTTCTTTTTGGGAGCGAGTTTTTAATTGATTCAGGTAAACCGTGCGGTCTTTCGCATAACGGTCCTTAAAAACTCTGAAAAATGACGCAATATCTGTGATTGTGGGGGGTTGTTTGGCGATTTCTGCTTGATACCAAATATAGGGGTCACGAACCAGTAAATTGGGCATATGACCTTGAAGAGTCTTCCAATCCCAAGAATATTGAGCTACGACTCTTTCAATATCAAGTACAAAATCATTGATATCATGACAGGTGGGGTCAAACTGACTTAACTTTTTAAATTGCACAATTGAATGAATGGGAGCGGTGTTAACAACCACGGTGGTTGTAGCCGTAGTAGCCATGATCTTGCGTAAATTTTTACTGGCAAATCTGATTTTTAAATTAAAAGAAAGGGGATTAAAGTTTCTAGGTTTTAAAGGCTTAGGAGGAACTAATGGGAAGGGTGGAGGGCCTGGTGTAATCGGGATATTATCTACAAAATCCCAAAAACCTAAAAGATCGGGCTCGGGAGTCTTTAGGAATGTTTTACCGTTCAAAATCTGACTATGAAAATCAAGGGCGCTATGTAGCACAAATGGGGTGGGTTTCGAAAGTTTACTTAGAGGGGGAGGTATCGGTGGTAAAATTATCTTTAACTTTTCAGCTGTAGATTCACAGGTGGGATCGGAGGGCTTTCGTTTGCGTTTATCTGCACGTAACTTTAATAATCTGTCTAACGCCTGAGCATCTAGCTCAGGTTGGGAATTTGAGCGAGTCTGTCTGCTGTGTGTTTTGGGTAATGTGGAGGGTATCTCTTTTTTGGGCTTCTTATCTGACATATGTCATGGGGGAATAATGCATTTAATCTTTGTACGTACCTTTAATCCAGTAATCCGCTCTGAGCCACAGGGTTGACTGTTGCAAAACCTGAGGTAGGGGATTTTTATCCAATACACTGATAATTACCTTTGTATCTAATGGGGAAATGTCTTCACTGGTGCCTCTGGTCAGGTCACATCGAAAGTAGGAAGGTGAGCAATATTAAGTTCATTGCATCTTCCTGGCAGCTGCTTTAATCTTCAAACTGGATTTCTATATTCAAACTCAAAATCAAGGGGAATATGTGCACAATTAATCAAACCTGCTTTGTCAAATCAATTTCTTAAAATAGCGCGCACCCGGGGAGTCTTGTTTGGAATTGGGATATAAAGTTTTCATGGGCCACCATTTTGGTTTATGTTGGTGTGTAATGAATTGAGACAAATGTAAATGCCAAAATATATGAGTAATGAATAAATATGAGACGTAATTAATTATTGTGAGAATCAAAATAATAAGCCAACTAATAAATTAAACCGTAGAAGCTGATCTGTGGATAAAGATAAGATTAAAATAAAATTGATTTATTTATGAAATCAAAAGAAGACTAAAAGGGAAATTAAAGAAAGATTAAATGATTGATTGGATTGATCCGAAGACCAGAACAAGACTAAAAATATATTCTTACAATTTTTCTGGACTAGATTCACTAGTCCTAATGATTACTAAATTCTAAAATTAATACATACATGATAAATGGGTAACGGAAGTTACCAAGGCCGCTGACTGGATACAGTCAGCAAATAATAAACTTTAATGATTTAGCTCGCAGGCTAAATTGTACTTTAAAATGATTCTTAAATTATTGCATGGAAAAACATATTTCATTCATCTTAACCTAACAATATCATGTATATTAAGTTGCCAGTAATTTGTACACGAAATTCACGTAAATGTTGTGAAAAATTCCGGGATATTTCGGAACGGAACGGGTTCGGAACGGAAAAACTTGCATAATACGGAACGGAACACAACCTGGAACGGAAAAAATACTCTACTCCTTTGTTCCGAACGGTGTCAGTTCAAATGTTCCGATATCCCGACAGCCGGAACGGAACCGGGAACAATATTATTTGTAGGTTTCGGAACGGAACGGAATTTCCTACGGAACAAAAATGTTGAACACATTGGAAGCTCTAGTACTCAATTTCACGCTCAGCAGATGTCTGGTAGTTAACTTTATTAACATTGGATCTGAAATTACTGACTATAGTGTCGTACTTACTGGGTACAGAAAATGGGTAACTCTACACTTTTAACCCAGTTACTAGAACGTCACTAAAGAGTGAAGTGACGACTTGGACGACTCCTGCCGGTCAATATTGTATTACATTCGTCAAAAGTTTTTTGCGCGACGTCTGTACCTCGGTCAGTTCTCTATCGAAGCAGTATTAAGGCTCGCAATAGATATGATAAATCATTTATCGTATCCTATCCGTATACTATCCGATAATTTCCCGATAAGAATAAAATTTATCCTATCCGATATTTTTTTACCGGATAAAAATACAAGATCATACAATCATATCCGTGAACACTCGGATATCCGAAAAATTGTATCCACATTAATCAGATAAAAATTTCAGTTCATCCGGCTTTATCCGATACCATCCGCGGATAACCTCAACCAAAATTTTGGACGCAGTTTAATTATTTCGGGGAATTTATTGCGTAGGAATCACAACAACAATTCTCAGCAACATAAATTGAATAAATAAAAACGCAAACACCAAAACTTTTAAACTTATCAACGCGTATTTTTAAACAGAAATGAGGCTATGACGCTATCAATTGACTATTGATAATTATTACACAAAACAACGCGAATCTGTTACTCTAATTTTTGAATAACCAATGAATTGGAAACGACGGAAACCTTCAATGATTCAACTTTTGCTTTCCAGCTCTGAATATCATCATGATATACTCACGCTTGTTAAACCAATTACGTTCGCAAAGTGGAATCATGCCGTGATCATCACAATTGTGACGTTACAGTTCAGAACCGCTGCAAACAATAGATGGCGGTATTATCGTCGGATATCCGCGGATGTCTGATAGGTTATCCGATTCACTCACATCTATTATCCTATCCGCACGGATAAGACCTTGAGCTTAATCCTATCCTGTCCTGCTAAAATATTTCGGATAAATTCTGTATATCTTATCCGTTCGGATAATATCCGGCTAAAAATTATGATTATCGTAACTTATCCGATGGTTATCCTAACCGTTATTTATCCGATTTAACCTATCCGATGCGAGCCTTAAGCAGTATGCATTAGCTTGTATTCACATGTGGCCTTATTTAATTTGATTCGTGATCCCTCCTAAAGGCTTATGGCAAAGTAATAAGTTTAGAATGTGTGGTCCCATGGGTTCAGCAGTTATGTTTAATGATTACACAAAGCAGACACTTAGAAAAGCGACGGATAACAATAGAGAACGTATTTGTATTACTTCGCATTGAAAAATATTTTGTTGTTTAATTACCGTCCGCACAAGTAGCAAAGTCTCCGCGTATTCACCATACGGTCTAAAAAATCAAAAGCATCTCCATCTGTTGTCTTAAAAAGCAACCTGTGTCGGATGGATTCTGGAGTTAATATTAACAATAAACCAATATATACTCCAGTGAACTCCAAATGTGGAACGCAAAAGTCTAGTAAGGTAATAATATAACTAGATCAGGCATCTGCAAGAATTTTACAACATTTATCTTCATTTATACAAACTGCATTCCGCGCATGAAAAAAAATAGTTTCAATATTTAATAGCAATATTAGCTATATGAGATCTTTCACGCTTTAAGGGTATCCTATTTCAAATTGTTTAAAAAATCATTTAAGGCAATTGTTTATTTTTAATAAACACTAAATAAATTAAAATCTTACTAAGCCAGAATATTACCCAGATGAATGCATTGAAATGTGCTCGCTTATATTTCGTGTGTTTTAGCGTATTCGCAGAATTTGACAATATCAGTTGCGAAATTCTTGTTATGCTAGCCGAGAATCGGCGAAAGCACTTTGGAAACTTTATTTTCGAGAAAACCCATCTTCTTCGTGTGCATCGGTTGAAATGGTCAAAACATCTTCATAAACTATTTATATGTATTACCTGGATGAGAATTGTGCTCACGAAGGCTGGATTTTACAATCCCGACCATTTCAACTTTTCCTCCTTTTTCTTCACGCTTTCCACCTTTTTCCACTTTACATTTCAACAATCCCACCATCTGTACGAACCACATTCTGCTTGCACTAGCATTTACGTCTATCGGCTTCGGCAATGGAAAATGCATACATTGTCCCAAAATGAACCCAGCTTCCAACTACCGCACAATGCTAGTACTATAGCTACAATGACAACTAATTGCAAGACGACAAAGTTATACATAGAAACTCGTAATAGAACGTTAACAAGAATTTATGCAAGAATTCAAAGTATTCTAACTCATTAACTGTTGATTTAACGAAGTGATCGGAGGTACGTTTTTGTGTTGTGTTCAAAGCTAATTTTTTGAACGAATCTCTATAAGTTGCTAGGTATAAAAACCATCGCTACACGATAATTTAAGGCTTCGCGTAGGGTGGCGTCAGCTACGGCCGTCAAAAAAACAAATTTTGGGATTTTCCCAAAATTTCAGAATAGTTTTCAAACAACTATCAAACCGATTTAGCCACATAATCAATAATCATTAAGAGTTACATAAGCAGTATTCACAAAACATTTCATTAAAATCGATTTAGTGGTTTCAGAGATAACTGTCATTTGACTTGAAGTATAAAATTTCAGTTTTGTTTTCCGAAAAAACGGCCAGGCCGATTTCAACCACATAGGGAATAAACATTACTATTTACATACACAATACTCACAAAAACGTTCATTGAAAAGCATTCAATAGTTTTAAAGATAACCTTAATTTGACTTGAAGTTCTAAATTTCAAGAATTGTTTCTCAAAACATATCCGGCCGAATTCGACCGAACACGAACTCAGCCTTACTTTGACACAAGTAATGTGTATTCATAAAACATTGTATTGAAATCGGAACAGTAGTTGTTGACAGGGTTGGTTTGGTTTAAACCAAATGACTTAAACCATGGTTTAAACCAAGCGCATAAAATTTTAATATTTTCAATCCAAAATGCTTATATTTCTTCGTGCACAAAACGTATGCAGTCACTGTGATATTGTGTAGTTAAACTTTTGTGAAGTAAATAATACTATTAGCTTTTAGTCTTGTACATTTAGAAATTCGGGATCGTTTGTAAAATGAAAAATGCCAAACTTGTGTTTATGCTGCAAAGTTATCGTTAAAATTATATCTAAATTAATAAATATTTAATGCTTTGTGATACTTACTAAGTTTGGGAAATAAGTAAATTTGTTCAAATTCACATGTTTTTGCATATTAATGAATGTTTTGGATTGAAAATTTGTTTAAACCAAAAAAACCTGGTTTAAACCAAAAAAACCCGGTTTAAACAAAAAAACTGGTTGTTTGGTTTTTTTGAAAAAAACCAAAAAAAAAACCCAACCCTTGTTTTTGAGTAATCGCGCGAAAGGGCAACGGTACGAACAAGGTTAGTTTACTAGTGGGTGACGTCAACTCAATAACCTTGTAAGGAATTTCGTGTAATTTTCCAAGAGCTTCCTATTTAATAGATTTTACTGCTAACAATTGAGGGTTTGGTGGGTATCACGAGGAGTAAGATTGCAAAATTCCGCTTCGCAAGAGAGAGTGAAATGTGGGAATTTCCGATGTTTTTTTATTGTAATGGCTGGTTTGTTGCTCATAATCATATTTTAATGTTTACATTTGTAAAAACTTTCACCGGATTGAATTGAATTGTATTTTATTACCCAGAATCAAGTTACCACTCAAATCAGAACTATTATTTAAGACTTTAAATGTATGTTTTGAGCTTGATTACATGCACACAGTTTGTGGTTAAAAATCGTAAGGATTATTTAATAAACAATTGATGTAACATTATTTAACTGTTTACAAACTGTCATACAAAAAGTATACAGATTTATATCCTTACTATTATGTTTTGGTGACGTTTTTGCGCCTGTTTTACACTTTCAATTGGAAAAGCTTTTGGGTTAGTGAAAGGCACGGTGATTGCTGTTAACAGGGGTACAGTTAGTGGTGTTATTAAGTTTCCGTGTAATTGTCTATTTTGTGACATTTTGTTGCAAAAACAACAAAAAATCAACAGTAAAGTTATTTTCTCCCAACCAAAACAACCGCAAAGTTATTTTCGTCCAACGAAAACAACAGCAATAACAACATTGCAATTCAAACCAACACCTGACCTGAATTCAGCAAACTTATATACCTCAATGCCTGTTTCTGTTTGGATATTAGTTGAAGTTTGGATCATATTTTAAATTTGATTCAATTTCAAGTGTTCATCTAGAATCGAGTTCAATTGGAAGTTTAAACTTCAATTAGGTTCAACTTAGATTAATTTCGGGTCGAAGGTTAAGATTGAATCGAAGTTGAGATTTCAGTCGAAGGTTAGTACTGCATCGAAGTTCAGGTCTGAATCGGAATTTCAGATTGACTGGACGTTTAATACTGAATCGAAGTTCAGGTTTGAATCGAAGTTTCAGATTGACTGGACGTCTAAGGCTGAATAGAAGTTCAGGTTTGAATCCAAGTTTAGTTTTATTAGATTCTAATTTTAACAACGATTAAAGTACGGATCTAAGTATTGAAGTATAGTTCGAAAGAAACTTCAAACCTCATTGGTAATGTGGATACAAATCAAACATTACATATGAATTGGATGTGCAGTCTTAACTACAACAACACGTTATGGTAGAAATTTTAAATGTAGAAATGTTCAAAAAATATTCTTACCCTTATTGAGTAAATGCCTCTCTAAATTTGAGGAATCTATTGTTAAGTTAACCTAATCTATTAAGTTAACATAATTGCAAAAGCTAGATTTAATTACTGAAATTACGAGGGAAAATCGATCTAAAATTAATAAACACTTTTAAGTATCCTCTACATTATTAAAAATCGAATGACGTATGTTTACCGAACATTTGCACATATAAATATATAATTATGTTATACGGTAATTCAGGGTGTGAAGTACCTTGAGTAGGAGATTTTCATTGATTAAATATTAATATCGTTTTCAAGATGGTTAGTAAGGTAATTTGAGTGGCGTGAATGGTCACAGCTGTAATTATTTGCCATGAAAAGTGACGCGTTGGTATTTAAATAAGATGAACTAGATACGATCTATAATTTTGCCTAAATAAGCCCTGCAATCAATAGTCTCAAATTTGGCAGAAGTGTATGTCTCAAGAAGTTTACAGCCAACCATGCAAACTAAAATATTGTTCTAGTTTAACGGATATATATATCATATCATGATAATATTATGTTGCGAATTGTTCGTATGCGCGCAATTGCTACTCCTTGACGATGGTAAAAACGTCTCCATCAACCGATTATTTCTAGTACTGGGTAATACAAGCGTTATTTTGGTACTGCTATTTCAATTGACACTACTGGGTAAACACACGTATTTTCCCGTTCTGATAAAACGTATAAACACGTTCGTGGACGTTTTTAAAGGTGATACTTGGAATTAAAATATTGTATACACTGTTGAGATATGGTTTGAATGTCCGCATATTTATTAATTTTATGAATTTGTATCATTTTTTTAGAAAAGTATACAGAAAACTCTACACCAAACACAAAACAGTTTTTGTTGTTCGAGGACGCCTGCAGTGCTCTTCTAATGTTCGTGTATTACAACACTTTGGCAGCCATGTACCTGGTATCTATATTGTCAATTATCCGGCCTGAGATTCCCATTTTCATGACCTCGTTGGTTCATCAACCAGGAGGGTTACATTGGGGCATTTATTGTGTTCAGTGTATATGGATGCTTTATGTGTTCTATTTAATGACCGGAACGTTAATGCTAATTTGGCTCCCCTTCGTACCATGGGTGTTTACTGGTGTTGATATTCTCAAGGAATTAAATCATGATAAATGGATCCAGGACTCACAACGAACAACCCGTTTATTTGTAAAAACCTACAGAGAAATCGCGGTTCTACAAAAGGAAATCCAGACTTTCTATAGCCCAATTATATTTCCAAGTTTTCAGGTCTGTTGTATGGTACTAGTTGTGTACTCGCTTTACGGAGCTATTCGAGCGGAGGAAATTTTTGTTTCTATCATTATGAGTTTCTTATCCATTACCTTGCTGGTATCGCTTGTAATTGGTTTCACGTTTTTCGGTCGTTTTTTTACTTGCTCCGCAAATGGTTTGGAAGCCTGGAAAGCAAATGTAAGCGACAGAACAATCAGAAGAATACTCATGTCACTAAGCCCTATTCGCATTTACGTGGGTGAGCAATATTTTGCTGATCCGGGATTGGTATTGATTATTTTTTCTGCAGTAATTGAAAACATTGCTAGCCTTCTGATACTTTAAGCTGATGTTCATCGAGCTGCTGTATCTTTAAAATGAAATTGCACAAAATGTCTGCAAACGATTTGGACTGGTAATATTTGAAACGTGCAACAGTACCAATTGGTATACCTTTCATTGCAGTGGTATAGACAAGAATGTTAAAAGAGACATTTTTAATATCTTTAGCTTAGACGGCTCATAACAAACCACACATTGCGTTACATGTTTAATTACTCCCCTGTCGGTACTAAAATTTGGAGTTATAGGTTGCTCGAAATCGTTACTTGCAGGGTAAGTTATCGACAAAAACCCATTTCGGTTCGTTACATGGTAATGCTTTATGTGACCATATATCTAAGTACAGATACGAGAAAAAAGTATGTAATTTGCGGGCTGTCTCACAATTGTGAGTTTTATACCAAATATTGTTTATTATAGTTTCACATACGTTACATGGTTATCATCACCGACTTATAGTTTAAGTATTTGAAAATGCTGTTTTGTATCAAATAGACTACAAGGACAAAGATAGCTTCTTCGGAAACCAAACATTAAGAGGAAAACCAAATAATTATTGTTTAATACAAATAAAATTGTCTGCAACTGTTTTTACTACTATACATAGGATATACACAGGGGTCGGAGTTTTGTAAATAACCGGAAGATCATTTATGAATTTCCCTGATGACTATTCTCTCCCTGCTGGTAGGCCCTCAACGATTTCAAAAATCCCTGCTGAAAAAAAGGTCAACGATGTTCAAAATCCCTGTTGGTAAAAATAAATCCCTTCCCTTTGAGATTTTCCCTGTAAGAAATATTTTTTCCCTGGGAAGAATCTTCCCGTTTTCCTACAAAAATCTGACCCCTGGATATACTCTATATTATAAGTATGTATGTATGTACTGTGTCTACGAGCTCCCTCCTACACAAATTTGGCGTCCATAAACAAACCTGACAACAGATCTGGAAATCTTCGATATTCGATTTACATACCCTATGTTGTCAATGTAGTTTTAAAACAAAATTAACATTGTACATACGCGAATTCACAGGTGCAATGAATATTTACTTGTGATCACAACTTCTGTTGGCACCGCCTAATTTTTAAACACTTTGTAGTAACAAGTAAATGTCAAGCTTCCTTCCTGGTTTGCAGTAAAAACACTTATTAAACTAAAAACAAAAATTGACTTCACAGGCGGCATTAGTTCTCATACAGATTAAAAATTAAATTGTTGTGATAGAAAATGTGGCGTAAGTATTTTCTTTATTACAAGAATGACAAAACTCTGAATTGAGTATGTTTACAGAGCGGACGAGACAAAAGCACTATACAAAAATCACATTCAGGAACGATCGACGAATGCACAGGATACCAATTTACTAAAATGTTTTCCGTTATGGGGAAACGTTTCACGAGCAAATAAATAGGTATAATTAATCAATTACAGTAAAACCTGTATAAAGTGGCTTCTGCATGGAGCTTAAAATTTGACCACTACCTTTTTTCCGCTCTGTTCCGATGCGAGCATACTGGTGGCGGATTTTTATTCTGTATTAAATTATTCTAGTATTCCCACTTTTTCGAACATGGAAGTAAAGTTTTTTTAAAGTGTGCGTCTTGCGTATTATCACAGGAATATGCTAACTTTAAGAAACACGTGTGAAGAATAAAGTGAAACTACAGGAAAGATGAGCGACGATTCTCCATTTAGCAACTATTTTTGCGCGATTTCGTGTTTTACATCATGGGCTTTAAATTCGGCCTTTTTTTCAGAGCTCAAAGCATGCGTTTGGAACTGAATGGACATAAACCGTGGTTTATTAAAGGCAGGTAACCAAGATACAAAAAGTCATGAAAGTGTGACCGGTTAACCAGCGACAGATGGAGCTAAGCGAGTTATGAAGGAAACAAGTTAGTCGGATTTGTTGCATAGCAGGATAAATGTGGTGATGTAATGTTAATGTAGTTTTGCTTCCCTTTGTGTCAGTACGTAAATATTTGAAATATTACGCTGAAGTGGTTTTGACGTCCGTAACGAAATACGCATACGGTACTTGTGTGTTGAGTTGTGTGTGCGAAAGTGATAGAATGATATTATAGTCATTGCGTATTTAACTGTAGACTAGGTATACCAAATTGAACCAAATTGAACCAAATTTGGAAGAAAATTGTGTAAAACACAAGTAATTCTCGTTGACACATTTGGTTTAACTTTTAATTTTTACTACTGGATAGCATGTATACCAAGTTTCAGCAAATTCGGAAGGAAATTGCATAAAACCCGCATAACTTCGAAACAGGTTCGCCAATTTGGGCCCATTTATTTCCATGGCGCAACAATAGGTCACGGTGGTTGAATGATACTTTGAACGTCACAGTAGCTTCCTTCAGTGCAAGATATGGAAGGAAAAAATTTAGTTACAGAAAATAGCGTTCCTAGACTCGCTTTGCTTAAAAAAACATTGTAGACGGGGTTTCTTAATATTAAAAGATAGGGTGCTCGACGAAGACAATTGATACTGGTCATTCTGAACAGTAGACCACTGCATAGCTGGCCATTATTTACAGGTTTTACCGTATACAGTGCACTCTCGCTATAAGAGGCCTCCGTATAAGAGCATGTTCAATATAAGAGCACTTACAGGTCCCCCGTATAGGATTGTTGGACTGTAAATGTTCCCTATAAGAGCACCGCTTATAAGAGCATTTTCGATGTAAGAGCTGGCATTTTACATCCTCACGGTAAACATGATCCATTATAAGAGCATATGAGCAAACATATAAACGTTTATGAAACGTTTGCAGGAAAATCTCACGAGCGTGATGGCGCACAATGTACTTAAGTTGGTGACGAGGGAGCAGATTGCATATACCCATCACATATAAATACAATTTATCCTGGCTAATTTGCCAGGATGCATATGAACCTGAATTACTAGATTCTCTGAATACAATTTAAAATATAGATTTTACTAGAATTTATAGATAGAAAACAAATTCCTTGCAATGAATTTTCGGCAGGCTCACACACTATTTCCTTCTAAACAAAAATTAATTGAATAATTGATAATATTTGTAAATAACATTTTAGTTTACCTTATAATCTAATGTACTGTGTAATGGCGTTGTCTTATTTAGCCCACTTCTTAATAATGTAGATCGATGTAATGTATAATCAGTATTTTAATGTATTTATATATATGTTCTCTATAGGAGCATTCCGTTATAAGAGCGCTTTTGGCGTGCTTTTATCGGTGCTCTTATAGCGAGAGTGCACTGTACACTGATATTAAGAGCTGATCAGATTTTGCCTATAACTATTTTAGAGAAGCCCTTAGCTAAAAATTGTAGGTATGATTGCCGCTTGTTATAAATAAAATAATACGAATAATTATCTCCTTAGTAACCTGAAGGTGGATAAATATTCTGGGCATTCTGTGTTTTATTATATTGTTTTAACGACTAAATATATATCACTCGGAATGCGGACTAAAAAAAATTTCGACAACTTAATTAAAGTTTGCACACAGCTTCAAGTTGGAGCTTTATTAAAAAGCTTATAATTACCATATTTAACCAATTGAGGTTTATGGTAAATGTGGCCAAATAAATTAAACAAGTAGTAGTGAAATGGAACCAATATTAAATAAACAAATTTATCATACAATTGCATTTATTAAATTGTGTAACTTATTTATACATTCATCCCTAAAAAATGTCATCATAATTGATTACTGTTCGTGCTGATCGTCTGAGCTCAATTAGTTTAGTAATAGTTTGGACCACTGGTGCCCACGAGCTTGACTAGTCTAGTCTATTCTATTCTTTCGCAGGATTGTCATTGTCTATTCAATTCTAGTCTATTCTTATACGAATTTCCTCGCACTAGTCTAGTCTAGTCCTATTCACACATTTTCTTCAAACTTCTAGTCAATTCCTAGTCCATTCCTATTCAAGACTAAAACTACAAAAATTCCAGGAATCGCTCAAATTTAATGGATGAGGGAATGCCCTGATCCTTGTCTTGGACTCAGAAGTTCATAGATAAAATCAGGGAGGTCGGGTTGAGGAGATGAAATGAGGGATCTGCCAGATTGCTGAATGAGGCGATATAATCAAGGACGGGAAGACGGTATATGCTTGGAGTTAATCATTACAATTTGTAACAACAAATATTTTCCAGTATTAAGTGAACCAAACTAATAGCAAATTCTCATAAATAAAACAACAGATTTCTTCAGTACTGCTGGGAATACTTCCAGAATTAATGCACAAAATTACCAGTGCTGCCCAAACATGTGTGCAAGTACCACGTCAAGCACTCATGAACTAAAAACAGTCAAGCAATGCAAGCAATGCTTGCAAGCTTGCTGTATGTACGCACATACAATCCACCCGTCACGTACATCGTGAATGAACCCTTATATATGCATGTATACAAAATGCCCGTGTCGGTTTTTTCCTGTTTTCACGGTGAGCACAATGTAATACGCGATTTTTTAAAATTTTGATTCGTCCTTCATGTGAAGCTTTACAGTTTGAAGTAAAAAAATTATGCAGATTACGTTGTGCTCACCGTGAAAAAAAATCCGTAATGAGCAAAAAATGTATTGTGATTTTTTGAAAAAATCCGTTATTTTTATCCCACGTAGTCCGAAAAAATCATGAAGTAACCTTAGGTTGCTATAACAATTAAGCAGCATGCCAAATAAAAATACTTGAGTTATTAAGGGTACTAAAAATTATTGAAATTTTCGGGCTTTTTCGGGTTTTTGCCTTCGGAGCACGATTTTGCGACCGCATTTTCTCCCAAAAATTGCTATGAAGTACATGCATATTTGGTGGTATACCTACAAATAATTAACGACTTGGTGACTTTTTCGTTGTCCGTTTTCAAAAAAACAAACTCAAGTGCTTGCATTGCACTCCTTCCAAAGAAGAATCGCACTATTATTTTTAATTAGTACACACACAATATTTCCGTAATAGATTAAAAACCGGAGTTTTTGTCAGCAAACCTCTATAGTTCCGGGTGTAAGAATATCTATTAATGCCTTTTTCACTGAATATTCGTTTGGAAGTTCTCGTATTTCTGCTTAGTTTTTTAATCACCGATCAAATTACGTTGATATTCAATTTTTGACGGTCAGGTTTTATAAACTAAATCCCAAAATTATGTATTAGTAGCGAATGTTGACCTCACATATTTCGGAAACTAGAGATTTCCTGACAAAACATTTCCCAATTTCGTAATCTACTGCTGAAATATTGCATGTGCATCAACTTTTGTCAAAAAAAGTGGGGAGCTACTAAAGTAAACTTGTTCCCAAATGATAAACGTAAATTCACGCCTTCATATTTTCATTTTTGCTTAAAGAGCTATACAATTCTTGTAAAAATGTATAAATGGGGTGAGCAACAAAAATGAATTATATGCGTTCTCGATTAAAAGCAAAATTAGCTTCAACCGGTTTCATCAGAAGCATTTTGCTCTACATGTAAGTGTATTTGTACAGCGTTTGCTTTTAATCGAAAATGAATGTAGTTTACTTAACCTCTTCAACGACGAAATGCTACTTGCTGCAGTGCAAAAAAAACAAGATATTCCTTTGTTTCCATGCGTGAATGTCGTGTACATATTTATCGCAAAAGAATACGGACTATTTTATGAAAACCAGTGCTTGAGCTTACACTAATTTGAGTGAAATCTGTGAGCAGGAATGTTTTTTTTCCTAGTCAAGTCTATTCTATTCTATTAGCTTTCATTATCTAACTAGTCTAGTCTAGTCTTTGTGAACCTCGCGAATCGCTAGTCTATTCTAGTCTATTCATTTCGCTCCGCCTTAACCACTAGTCTAGTCTATTCCCTATTTTCCTAGTCAAGTCGGACTAGACTAGGGCACCAGTGGTTTGGACTGACCAAGTTTACTAATCCAGTAGTTATTGCACACCGAAATGGTTGTCTATTATATAAAATATATTTTAAAATATTCTGTTAGTGGTTAATTTTAAACTTTGGTTTCTTTTAATTTAATTTTTTTTTAAATATTTTTAAGATGTTAATTTCTGGCCGTAGAGCAAGTATCTGAACCCAATTGGGAACAAAGCGGCTTTTCTAAAGTACATTTCCCACGTTGTAACACTTGTCCCACGTTTAACGTCGGTCTTTGAAAATTCTTTCGACGTTCCAATGCTTCCCCTTCACTCAAAGGAGTAGGGATAGAGAACGGAGATAGGAAATTTAGGGGAAGGGTAACAGGAGAGGAAGTGGAGGGGTAATGTATTTGAAGGGGAATTGGAGGGGTTATGTATTTGAAGGGGAAGTGGAGAGGTTATGTATTTGAAGGGGAAGTGGAGGGGTTATGTATTTGAAGGGGAAGTGGAGGGGTTATGTATTTAAAGGGGAAGTGGAGGGGTTATGTATTTGAAGGGGAAGTGGAGGGGTTATGTATTTGAAGTAGAAGTGGAGGGGTTATGTATTTGAAGGGGAAGTGGAGGGCTAATGCATTTGAAAGGGAAGTGCAGGGCTAATGCATTTGAAGGGCAAGTGGAGGGCTAATGTATTTGAAGGGGAAGTGGAGGGGGAGTGTAGAGGAAGTGGAGGGGGAGTGTAGAGGAAGTGGAGGGGGAGTGTAGAGGAAGTGGAGGGGGAGTGTAGAGGAAGTGGAGGGGTTATGTATTTGAAGGGGACCTGGAGGGTATATGGAGGGGAAGCGGAGGTGAAATAATGGGATTATTATTAGTAGATGGGTAGTACGGGGATTAGTGTAAGGGGAGCGGAAGGTGTGGTCAAGTTTAGGGAAATGAGATAATTATGGCTGGTTTGAGTTTTGATCGACCGCGCTAGATAGCCGGTCTGCATTCTAAGCATGTTTATTTTAGCCGGTTAGGAAGTTTACCCGACGATATATTATATTGATTATATTCTAAACTATGGGAGGTATTTTAACTTTTACAGTTAACATAAATATGGTATAATGGAATTTGGTGCAAATAAAGGCTGTAAGTTCTGAGAGGAAATCGATCTGAAAGTATTTATGAATTTAATAACTATCCCCTATCATTACACAAGTGACACTTTGGTTTTTATATCGGACAAACTTGGATCTACATTTTCGGGAAGTCCTGCAATTTCTAGTCTTACATTTTACAGTTGCGTATGTCTTACGGAGTGATGTACATCAATGCAGACCTTAATATTGTTCTATGCGAATAGTTGCAGTACGGAACTCTAACAAGTAAACATTTTTTGGCCCCCGCTCCAGATTTTCAAAATTCCCTCAAAACTAGTTCGCTCATACCCAGAGTACTACTTTAAGACACATCTGCCACCTGAAAAATGCAATGTGGTTTTTTAAAAAAATTGGCGCGAAGTCAAATTGTCCCGAAATTCAAAACTGCAAATTTTAAATCCTTTATTATTATTGAGCACTTCTGTTGATTTAAACCTTCGCGCGTTTGTAGTACAATTCAAACCTTCGCGGCTTATTTCACGAATTCAAATCTTCCCGGCTTATTTACTATACAGCCAAGCAAGTCAGTGGTATATACAACAAGCCGAGAAGCACAGCGGGCTGAAAGGTGAAGCTCGCTCAGCTCGCTGTTCTTCTCGGCATATACCAACTGCTTGCAGCATACTGGAAGCTCGCAATATTACGCCATTTTAGATTATCACTTAACAGCGCTAACCATAATTATTATAAACATTAGACATAAATCATCAAATTTGGATTAAATTAAGACTGGTAGTGATAAAAACTACGTTCGGTTACATTACTGAATAATTTGATAAGAGGAGAATTTTAATGACTGAACTTAGTTCACATTAGTGTGGGATTCTTATTAGGAAGAATAATTACAAGCCTTAGCATCCAGAGTCTTGATCTTTATATCCCTAAAAATATCATTAGGATGTAAGATGGATTTGTAAGAACCATGGACTTTAGTAACTATAGCAAGTTAAATGTGTTGCGCTAATATGAAATCCTTTCATTTTAAATAATCAGTGCGTCCAGTGTCTGAGGCTTTAGTTACAATATTGCGGTACAACGGATCTGTATACAAATTATAATAACATAAAAAATCATATTTGATCAGCACGGTGTGCTGATCCACTAACAATAAGGAGTGAAGCACCATACAGTGATGCAACAGCAAGATTTAATAACGACGTTGGTATTAAACTGATCAAGCGATTAGTTAAATTCCACGTGTATAGTCAATATTGAGTTTGGGAAAAAACTTTAGTGGGCCGGAAGCTGTTCCATAATATTTTGATGATGAATTGCCAACTACCTATATGAAATTGTTAGTCTTGCAGTTAATACTTCACGTCTTATATTAGATTACTTTGCCTGGCGAAGCGGGATATCAATATTAATCCTTCTCGACAGACCTCGATACGAGATTTATTGCCATTTACACTTTTATTATTTACACTATTTATTTACACAAGTATTGCTCCTGTGCGAAGCACGGGGCTTTTACTAGTGTCATTGAACATGTAACACTGCACCTGTAAAACGTTTTTTGTGCACCTGGTTTCCGTTTCCCAGTAATCTGCTACTTATTTTGGCAACAATATAATCAGCTAAATGGGTATATTAAGAACTTAATTGTTAAGAATGGACAATTGTAGGGTTAGCAGCAACATATACTGCAATTATTTCACCACTGAAGTAAATGTCTTCTAAAAACCTTTTAAATAAGCTGCTGGATGCGTATATAACTATATGTGTGAAAAATAATTGATCTCTAAAGTTTTTAGAGCGACGTCAGCCTTCTTATAAAATAGTGTTGTCAGTCGGTCTGTATGTCCCGTAGTTTTGCTTCGAAACTTCTCGGTTAATTTCGTTCACAATTTTGTTTAAAATTGTTTAGGTCGAAAACTTGTATAATGTCGTTATTGATTGAAATTGGTCAGTGTGTTCATGTGTAAAAAAATGCAAACTGTGCCCTCCGCACGGTTCCTCCGAAACTCCTCGACCGTTTTATTCAATTTTTTTTTCTTTAAGCCTTTTTTCTGCAATAGTTCTTTATTGGTTGAAATTTGGTGTCATGACTTATAACACTAATTCTGCAAAAATTTTTATTTTATTTTGTTACGCGACAGCCTTAAATAATCGCGGAGCAATGAGTTTTGCAAAGAATCGTATGCTACATTTTACACAACTTTGCATGAGATTTACGTTTTAAGTTTTAAGTGTTAGTACAATTCGACGAAATCAGGAAAGTTGATTTCGAAAAATTTACTATCGTAGCTTTTCAAGTTAAAATAGTTGGTGTTTATGAAATTTACTACTTATGGTATCGTAAATTTGATTCTAGAGTAGCCTAGATTTTTGAAAACTGTGACGTTTTCATCACTTTCTGTAAGGTAGTTCCCTCGCATGTACATACATACAATGGTTATTTTCACTGGTCTGGAATTGAATAAATTGTTGAAAATGCTGTCAACCATTAAACCTAATACGGGATCGAGCAAATCTAACAGCATCCTCTCAAGGAAAAGATTGACCCAAAATTAAGAGCAAGACTTAATAATTATTCTTCAGTAGAAATAAAATTGTCAATTGCAATTTTTCCTACTATACAGAAGATACCCATTATGCGAAAGTTAATTTTATTTTAAAACTAAAATTAAATCACGTACACATTAATGCATATGTACGATGAGTAATTATTTATTCTATAATTTAATTATTCCAAGAGTTTTTTTTGTTTTGACATCGTTTAATTTATCAATATTATCTAATTTCTAGTAAATTCAAATTACTCTGTTTTCCAATTTAATGCATATCGTTTGCATAAATATAAAATATGTAATAATTAAAATACTCTAGTAAAATACATTATGCTCAAAACATTTGCATACATACCTCCTAGCTTACTGGGGAAACGTATTTCGAATTCCTTCGGTTATAATGGGTCATAATTTAACTCTACTTATAATTGCTAAGTGGATGGGTCTTCTCTTAAATAATTGTAGACAAAAACGGAAGTACCGCAACTACAACTTAAATATCCTGCTATTAGCACTAATGTATAATTTATGTAAATTTATGGATCGTTCTTAACAGACATGGAAAACATTATCGGATAACGTTATTGAAAAACGTAAATTAACCGAAAATTTGACCTAACGGTTTTTGATAACTAAAACGGAAAAAACCTCATTGTTTTTTTCCTTCTAAAAAATTTCCTGCTTCAATTGTTAGTTTCCTAAGACTTATTGCACCTTATTATTAGCAGCATTTTAAAATAAACCCAATCAAATCTTTTATTCTGTCCTAACTAAATTTAAAGTACAAAGTCGTTCAATTTATTATTTACAAAGCTGGGCAGACAAATGTTCAGTACAGTTTTTCAACATTTTGAATTCAGAAATAAGGATCAAACATCTCGATATTTAGTTGTGATTCAGTAGTTCGGGTAAAACAAACATTTTATAGCGAATTTATAAAAGTACAGATATTGTTTAAAATACAATGTAATTTTTCAGTTATGCAAATATTATGCGGGAAAAAAACAAATTGGTTTTAAATTTGATTCGTTTGATTGGTGGATTACCAATGGTCCTGCTTCGTTGAAATATGTAGCTGGAAGAATTATTTGTCTCCCATAGACTAATTCAGTGTTGAAAGTCAGTTCTCAGTCCTGGCATTTGTACTGTCTGAAATACGAAGCAGAACGAAGGACGAAGTCCTGAGCGTAGTTTTGTTCCTCCGAACCAATGGATTTTGAATATAAATGGAAAATTGGGTTTATATGATTTTTCATAGTATGTATTAGGTGTTATAAAATTATAGAAAAAATTTAATAAAGCTAAATGTCTTTAGAGCTAAATGAGCTGTAGGTGAATACCGTTACTAACTGTTTAACGCAATTTATTTGAAGTAAAAACCGTATAACCAAAAACTTAATTCCGGAAAAGCGAAAACAAATTCCCGAAAACGTATGGCTAGCAAACAAAAACCTTATTTTTCGGTTTTTCAAGTCTGGTTCCTAAACAAATTCTATTTTGATTAGGTTGGATTTGAAAAGGATCAAAATCCTAAATTAAGTTGTATTTGGAGCCTTTTGTGTCGAGCAATACTGGGTGGTTATTAATCTGTGCAATGTGTAGAGTAGCAACGCTTGTTGCCTCATTAGTCCATACAAATGCGTTGCTGAGTTTACCTAGTTTTGCAGCAAATTCTTATCCAGTTTTTATAATACAATATTTGCAATACTACACTACACTGGGGATTTTTGGCATTTTCATATTTCCGATACTACTTCCTCCTAAACAATGTTACTTTGTATTTGTGATCTACTCAATATTCCCTTTACATTAAAATCTATTAAAAACTTGGAATATCTTGTCAAGAAAATTTGTTCAAATTCCTGGAAAACGAAAGCATAAACATATCTACGAGATTGAAAAGTTTGTGATCCATGGGTCATTATGAATTACAAGTAGGCTGCGTAAATGAAACAATTCATATGGGGTTAATGAAATAATAAGTTTGTGTTGTCGTCAACACAACGCGTGTTGTAGAGTAAGTTGCTTTCTTGATTTTACGTTCTCATAAGCGTACCCAACTATTTACGGTACTTGGAGATCAGGTTCAGGTATTTCAAGCACTCGTACCTGTACGCGATGTAATAGACTCAAAAGGTACTCTTCCGTACCCGTTCCCACACCCATACTTGTACCCAACTTTGCGTATGTAAATTTTGTGCATCCAGAAAGTACCCAAAATGTTTGGTTACAAAATGTATGCACCCATTTTCTACCTAGACCTCGACTTGTACCCATATAACTGGGTACTGCCTGTACCCATGAGGGGCACTACCCAAAACCTTTATATACCTCCTAGGATACTTGGGAGACATATTTCGAATTCCTTCATTTATAGTCGGTCATAATTCAGTGGGTAGGTCTTTTCTAAAATAATTGTAGACAAAAACGGAAGGACCATAACTAGAGCTCCTGCTATTAACATGAATGTATAATTTATGTGGATGTTTTATCGTTCCTAAACAAAATATTTTTGAGCAATACTTTATGCTCAACCCCTCTTTACAAAGTCTCAAACCCGTGTTTTATTATGCCTGTATTAAGGAAAATATTTAGGCCACAATTTCTACTACACCTATTTTATTTTTTTGTATTTTTTTGTATTGTTAATTATTGTTATATATTGTTTAAGAAATAATACTGCTTCATTGTGAACTTAATTTTAAAATTTAAAATGTGTTTTTTAATGCGCAAACAATATTATTGTTTACGAAGTATTGTTTATTCGCGTAAAACAATATTTGCGAAATCATGTTCAGATACAAGTTCAAGTCAAGCTATGTACCCGACTTGAACGTCAAGTTACTATCAAGTTCAAGTTCTATAAAATGAACTTGAATACTCAAGTTGCTTGAGAAACTGGATTCACCAAGTACAACTTGTTTAGAAAATGTTTCAAGTTCAAGTCAAGTTGTCTTAAAAAGCATTACTTGAACGCGGCTCATATGAACCTGTGCTGTTTCATGAGTCAACTTAAATCACTAAATAAACTGCCCAAAACAACTTTTACGCCTCCAAATTTTTGCGTTTATCAAAAGAGGTATTCATTTACCTTCAAGATATGGAAAAATTCTTAAAAGTTCCTATTTCACACGAAAGTAAACTACAAGTCATTTCATTTAAAAGTCAAGAAAAGTATCCCAGAATAATAATATTGATGCTAATCGATTTAGTTAGACAAGATGGGAAACTATTCTGGCTCGGTATAAGAAGTTGATGGAGTACAACATGCTGAGGATTCTTGATGAGAAGTCCATTAAATTTGCTTTAAACGGGTGTCAATTTTTGTCTGAATTTTGAAAGCAAAAAATTGAAGCTAACCAAATATCAGTTTTTCTAAACAGAGCTTAACATTCTCTGATTTCATTCACCTCTATATCGAGTATTGGACCGCAGGGAAAATTCAGATTTTGAAAAATATATCAAGACTCTGTCTAAAAAGACTCTACTTGAACGCCGCTTATATGAACCTGTGCTGTTTCATAAGCCAACTTAAATCGCTAAATAAACTGCCTTCAACATCTTTTACGCCTCCAAATATTTACGTTTATCGAAAGAGGAATTCATCTGCCTTCAAGGGAAGAAGCAATTCTTAAAAGTTCCTATTAGTGCAGCTTGTTTAGTCCCTTCAGTTTGTTTAAGTTCGTTCAATAAAAATTTTAGTTCAGTTTCAGGGACTCTAAATCGAAACTAAACAGTCACCCTGAAACGCGTTTCAAACGTTTCAAATGCAATTAAATTCTCCTGGTAAAACTACGCGTGTCTTGAAAATTTGCGTTGGCATTATATAATTTCTTGTGCATATGGAATCTTTATAATATAGCATAGTGAGGTGAAATTGTCTTTGAACATTTAACGGGCTTGGGAAACCATTGAATTAAGAATATAAAAAATAACGAATTAGCAAGTGGTATTCTAATATAATTAAGTCTGTATAATTTTAAAAAAATCGCTGAGTATATTTTTATTACGTCTTGAAAGTGTAGTTAAAATTTTAAATTTAACTAACCAATCACAGGATTAACGAAGTACTTTGTGGGGTCTGGTGATTCCTAATTTGAACATGACTGGATTACCCGAACTACTAAACCTAGATTTACATTCTGAAGTATACCTGACGTTGTAGGTACTTAGACTGTGAATGGCTGGCAATAAAGTGTTTATGTATTGTGAAGCATTTTAAATTTTCCAGCCTGAAACGATTGTTTTACATTTCGTTTCAGTTCATAGAGCAAACTGAAACGAACTGAAACACTTCTGTGTGAACTGAAAAGAAACCATGAATTCGGTTCATTTGAGCGTCCAAACTGAAACGAAGCAAATTTTTTGAAACGAACTGAAACAGTGGGCCCACTAGTTCCTATTTCGCACGAAGTAAGTGTTTTCAATGAAACGACAAGAAATTTTTTCCCAGAATATTAATAATGAACCCAATCGTTTTAATTAGACAAGATGGGAAAAAATAAACTATTCTGGCTCGGTGTAAAAAGTTGGGGGAGTACAAAATACTGAGGATTCTTGCTGAGAAGTACATTAAATTTGCTTTAATAGGGTATCAAGTTTTTCCTGAATTGTGAAGGTAAAAAATTGAACCTAACCAAATGTAAGTTTTTAAAAACAAAGCTTGACATTCCCTGATTTCCTTCACCTCTGTTTCGAGTATTGAACCGCAGGGAAAATTCATATTTTGAAAAATATGTCGACATGTCATAACATGACGTTTGTATGTAAATCAAATCAAAACAATGCAATTGGAACGCTAAACTGATGCTGTAGTCAAAAGGTGCAGGTATCAGCTCCTAAGGCATTCCTTGCGGCCAAAGAATAATTGTAAGGTTTTGATTGCTCAAAATTATTCCGATGTAAATATACACACGTTCTTCTACTACTGCTTCTACTTTATGAAACAAGTATATGTCTTTCTGTTACCTTAACTTACTCTTACTTTTAATTATAAATTATTTTTGAATAATTACCACATCGTCTCTGAAAAGGAAAAATAGTCTAAGTGCACATGCGTTTGTACAGAACTCACACCAGTTTGCCTCTTCGGCGACGATATACACTTTTTCCATAATATTTTATGGAGCATACAAAAATATTTAAAACGAAAAAACAAAAAATATTTCCTACAAATTTTAGATGTAGGTCCTCGATTATATTTTTAACATTTTTGAGCATAATGTACAGACAAGCAATCCAAATTTGATTGCAGCTTTATTCACACATGGTAAGTTATTAAATTTACATGTAATTGAAACGCATAATGAAATTTCATTCGTATAGATTTGAAATTTATTACATTGAATTATAATTTGATGTGGGTTAGTTATCTTAGATTTTCAAGAAATATTAAATACTGGATTACCTTTCAACCCTAGCAAGTCTTTACAATTTTTGCGGATAAATCACGGAAATAGATACAATATTGTGATTCGGATAACGCTCTCTAACCATTCCTAGAAGCTGCCTCCAACCGTTGTTTTCTCATCTCTGGGGTAACGTTACGTACGCATCCCTTAATAAGTAGTAAGAAGTACCCCAATAGTAGAACCCTAAAGGACCTAAATCTGTATGACGATTTTCCAAGACATTGAAACACATTTTGATCCTTCGCTGCTCATTTAAGTCTTTGCGACAAATTTTGACCAATCAGAGGTCATTGAAGTCAATACATGTAGCAAGCTTATATTTCGAAATTCCAAAATGTCTATTTTTTACCGGATTTAACAGGCGAATTTTAAATTTTCCCCTGCCCTATAAAAACTTGAACTTTCGAGGTACCTGGTTCCGGAACCACTGTAGCGCGAGGTACTATGCTTTCCGTTCTTCTGTAATAGAGCCTCCCGTTAAAATTGTTTGTACGGAGTAAAGGATTTTTTTAATGCACCGGCCATGTTATCGCTCGTTATAAAATTCCTATTCCTCACGAACCATAAAATAAATACATTTTTTCTTCTTCCTTGAAAACATCTGTATATAGTTGGCTAAGTTCTAAAACGTACCATTTTTTTGCTATAGGACATTCAGAATGATACTCAAGTCATTTACCCCTATTCTCATTTATGTGGGTGAGCAATATTTTGCTGATCCCGGATTTGTATTGACCATTGTTTCTGCAGTACTTGAAAATGTTGCTGGCCTTCTGATACTTTAAGAAGGTGCTGACTGAACCGATATATTTAAAAAAAATGAAAGATCATAATGCACGAAATGTAGTAGGTCCATATCTGTGATTGCTTTAACCAGTTTTTTTGAGATCGAGGGGTTACACCGATTTTTTAAAATCATTTGGTAAAGGGATATTTTGTATATTTACGTATATGTCTCCTTAAACGGGCTATAGGAATCATCGCCGAATACCCTATATGCACAATTAACATTTATGTTTATCTTTTATTTTAAAGCCTTTCACTAATCTTAAAAAGAGAAATTATTAAAATCTTCATGGAGTTTAATAGCTGCGGTTTTTATGCTAATGTTATTTCCCCTATTTCAGTCCCTCATACATACATAAAATGTTTATTGTCGATGATTTGGAATTTAATAAATATTTAAAAATGCTCTCAAACATGATATCTAGTACGCATTCGGGCAAATCTACCCACAACTTCACAAGGCAGAACTTAAGAGTAAGTCTTAATAATTTATTCTTCTGTAGAACTAAAATTGTCAACAGAAAGTTTTCCTAGTAGCAGGAAATTGTCTATGAGTAAAATGTAATTTAATTATTAAAGAAAAATTTGCCGCGTATACATTAATGCACAAGCACTACAAATACTTATTGATAATGGTTTGAAATGTTTTAAAGTTTTAACATCGTTTAATTTATCAACATATTTAATTACTAATAAATATCAAGTTACCTTTATTTTATTATTATGTAATATCGTTGGAATATTAAATAATATACTTGAAAATTTAAAATTAAGTTCACATGCAGTACTAGTTCTTGTACTACTTAAGTAAGTAGTACAACTTAAGTACTACTTAAGTACTAAAGTAGTTCAATTCACTACTTTTTCGATTCAATTCAAGACAAAATTGAACCGACTGATTCAGTTCATAACTTTGAATTGAACTGAATCGTTTTCCTTGAACTGAAATTCAAATAATTCATTTTTCCCTAAACATTTCAATAATAAATCCACCGTTTAAAAACTCTCCAGATCCTTCAAGTAGCGATTTGTGCCCTTTTTAGCTTCCTTTTGTTGTGCACTTGAAAAACACTCTCGCCAATTCTAGAAAGCGTATCTGTAAGTATATCTGCAAAACCAGCTGGTTTTCGATTCAGTTCAATTCAATTCAAAATTTTGAACTGAACTGAATTGAATTGGTTTTTGCTGAACTGAATTGAAAATCTAGTTTCAATTCAATTACTAGATATATGAAATACCAAATGGATGAAAGCACGAGATAATACTAAGACAAATGTATGAATGTGTAGGAAGATGATGTGTACCTTGAGGGAAATGAAAAAATGTGGTACTCATCCAACATCCAACTCAGGGAACTCCTTTCCTATGAATGTCACTCACTCGTCCCTTCAATAGTCCTCAACTAATGCTCATCCTATGTGCATGTATGTATTATATGTAACGGATTGAGGAATATCTCAAAAGTTGAGTAAGAGGTTCGGATAAAGTAAGAGGTGATGTTTTTTGGAAATATCAGGGATTCATTTATAATTAACATATAAACGTTCCTTGTAAATGTAATTTATTCCAATATTTTTCCCCGCGTTCATCTGTCCTAGGGCTCCTCACAATTTCAAGTAGTAATTGCAACTGTAAATTACAAATACAATTTCAATTCAATTTCAATTGATGGTAATCCGCAAGTTGTAAATTTAAATCAATTTCAAATAAAAGCGGCATTTTTGTAGTTGATTCAATTTCAATTACAAGTCAACTATCAAGTCACGCATTGTAAGTGAGGCCTTCTATCAATTCAATTTCAAATAGACCCGTTGTAAAAAATTGATTGTTGAAGCTAATAATTGACAACTAGTGACTGTTAAAGTAAGCATGCGCGAAAAGAGGAGAAGGTTAATCAAATCGCGGATATTAAACTACTTCCTAAATCAAATACTACTGATTACTGAAAAAATTATTACAAATCTTTCAAAGGTCGCTTGAGATTTTCTGAGAGTTTCTGTTACTGGAGTTTCTGTACAGAATGTTTGTTTTTCACTGCGACTGACGTTTTGATATGAAACTCGCTTTGCATGTTTGCTGTGACTATACATATTTGTCGGGTTGGTTCAGGTTTAAAAATTGCTTAGAATTTTCGGAACAAGAATCTATTGCTCTCAACAAATTGCTTCTTAGGAATGCTTAAAATCGTTGAATATAATTTTACAATCTAAATGTATTGGGTTTACTTTCACGGCAATTAACTTGACCAGATGTTGCCAAGGATATTTTCGTCGAGTTTATTTTCAAAACTATTTTTTTCGTACACACCGCTAGAAACATCAATTCAATCAATCAAACAAACTAGAAAATCAGTTTCAATTCAATTTCAATTATATTGCATCTCAATTTCAAGTCAACTTCAATTTGCGGAAGTTTAGAAAGTTGTAATTGACAACTTTAACTATTGACTCCGTTACTTGATTACTAGAAATTGATTATTTGACTTGTATTTGATTTACCAAAGAGCAATTACAATTTGCCACAACAAATTGAATTGAAAATTCAATTTCAATTACAATTTCATTTTCAACTTACGCAGGAAATTGAGTTGTGAGGAGCCCTAATCTGTCCTTTGTGGGGCACTTGAAAAGAATTACTGAGATATGTTTATTCCAACACAATGAGAAGTACCCCAATAGTAGAACCCTAAAGGACCTAAATCTGTATGACAATTTTCCAAGAAATTGAAACACACTATTATCATTCGCTGTTTATTTAAGTCTTTGGGACAAATTTTGAACAATCAAAGGTCATTGAAGCCAATACATGTAGCACATTTTATCCCATGCCAAGCTTATATCTCGAAATTCCAAAATGATAATTTCTTACCGGATTTAACACGCCAATTCAAAAGTTGGACGGGGTTCCCCCTGCCCTATAAAAATTTTAACTTTCGAGGTGCCTGGTTCCGGAACCACTGTAGCGCGAGGTACTATACTTTCCGTTCTTCTGTAATAGAGCCTCGGAGTAAAAGATATTTTTTAATGCTCGCGTCCATGTTATCACATTAAAAATCCTATTCCTCACGAGAACCATAAATTAAGTTCATTTTCTCTTCTTCTGTGAAGACATCTGTAGATATATCGTTGGCTAAATTCTAAAAAGTACCATTATCATTTCTTAACATATGCTTTTAAATGGGTTCGCAATGGAAAATGGTACTTATTAGAATTTATCAACGATAGGGAACATTTAACTATCTACTAAAGTAGCAGAAAAATAATAAACATTGGTCGACATTAAAAATGACACGACTCTATACAAACTGCGTCACATACACACCTTAATATAAGTATTTTTCATGTTTTCTAGTAACTCCTTTCATCTGAGCAACCACAATCTGCAACCAGAATTATTCGTAAAGGTTGTTCAGGACGATTGTTGTGAATTTTGTTCTTCCCCCTAAGCCTATAAAGCAGAACCTGTAAAATATTTCCAATCTCTTATTTCAGCGTTTGCAGACTTTCCAGAACAATCAACATTGTAGGTCATGTAGTTAAAAATGGAAAAGCTTGTCAAATAAGTGAACCAATCGTTTCCTCTCAATTTTGATTTCCTAGCTGCAACTAAAAGAAAGAAAACTATTTTGAAACATATTTTACAGAATACTATAATTACCCATCAATAGCATTTTAGTTCAGTATATTGCTTGTAACAAGTAACATACTGAACTATATATATGAATGTAGGAATTATATGTAAAACATAGAGAGCTAGGAGAGTAAAAGTACAGAATCTCTACCCGGTCTCCTGGTTTTATGAGCCAAATATTTTTTTTATTTCGACCATTCAGAGCAGTCTCGACAAGAGCATTCTAAAGGTGCTTTTTATATAAGCACTAATAACGTGAACCTTGAAGGAGTGAATTTATCTAGCATAATCAATTATGGCAAACACAAATACAATATCACAAATTTTATTAGTGGGCTCAACCCAATGAGAGCATGTATATCTAGGAATAAATATTCTAGAAATATAATAATTAGCATAAATATGAATTAATTGTTTCAAGCTCAACGCCATCACAAATTTACCTTCAAGCAGACGTGTTCACGTAAATAATTGGCAATTTAATCTGCGTTTACAGCACGGACAGATTAAGTTAAAAAATTTCACAACGGTCTTATGTGGTCTTCCGAAAAGATCAAGATTGTCTCTACAAAATCCAAAATAAGTGGACAGAGACCACTCCCATCGGAATCCTAAGAATTAAGAGCCAATGGAAAATGCATGCAAAATGAACCCAGCTTCCAACTACCGCACAATGATAGTACTACTAACTAAACAAGGACAACTAATTACAAGACGACAAAGTTATACGTAGAAACTCGTGATAGATTGTGAGGGAGGTACCATAGTGTGTTGCGTGTGATTTTGCAAATGAATCCCTATAAGTTGCTAGGTCTAAAAATAATCGAGGCACGACAATTTAAAGCGTCGCGTCAGCTACTGCCGTCAAAGTAGGATACATTTTGAGTTTTTTTCTAAACTTCATAATAATTTTCAAAAACAAATATCGAGCCGGTTTCAACCACAAAATCAATAACCATTAAGAGTTACATAAGCAATATTCACAAAAAAAATTCATTGAAATAGATATAGACGTTTCAGAGATCTCTGTCATTTGACTTGAAGTCTAAAATTTCAGTTTTGTTTTCCGAAAAAGCGACCAGGTCGATTTCAACCACATATGTAATAAACAATACTATTTACATACGCAATACTCACAAAAACATTCATTGAAATACATTCAATAGTTTTGAAGATAACCGTAACTTGACTTGAAGTCCTGAATTTCAAGAATTGCTTCTCAAAACATATCCGCCCGATTTCATCCAAATACGAACTCAGCCTTACTTTTCACACACGTACTATGTATTCATAAAAATTGCATTGAAATCGGACCAGTAGTTTTTGAGTAATCGTGCGCAAGGACACACGGATGTACGGAGAAGGTTATTTTACTAGGGGTCTGACGCCACCCTAATAACCTTTTAAGGAACTTCGTGTAATTTTCCACGAGATTCTTAGTTAATAGATTTTAGTACTGGCAATTGAGGGCTTGGTGGGTATCATGAGAAGTAAGATTGCGAAATTCGGCTTAGCGAGAGTGAAATGTAGTTTCTGATGTTTCTTTACTGTAATGACTGATTTGTTGCTCATAGACGTATTTCAAAATTCACATTTGTAACACATATCATTAAAATTAATTAAATTGTATTTCATTACCAAGAATCTAAAATTTGAGTTATCACTCAAATCAGAACTATTATTTAAGATGTTATACGTATTTTTTGAGCTTGATTACATGCAAACAATTTGTGGTTAAAAACCGTAAGGATTATTTAATACACGATTAATGTAACATTATTCAACTATTTACACAACTGATATACAGACAGTATGAAGATTTATATCCTTACTAGTATGTGCGGGTGACGTATTTGCGCAGGTTCTACACTTTCAATTGGAAAAAGCTTTTGGATTAGTGAAAGGGACGGTGATTGCTAGTAACAGGGGTACAGTTGGTGCTGTAATTTAGCTGCCGTGTTATTGTCTATTTTGTGACATTTTGTTGCAAAAACAACTTCCAACCAACAGCAGTTTTTTTTTGCCCAACGAAAACAACAGCAATAACAACATTGCAAATCAAAGCAACAACTGAACTGAATTCAGTAAACTCATCAGTGCTCGGCACGGGTACAAAAAATCGTCACCCGTACCTGCGGGTATTGCAATATCTGGTATCTATACCCGTACCCATACCCAAGTATCCGGGTACAAATTTTGCATACCCGTACCTGCAATGTAATCTCAAACCATGTACCTGTACCCGCATTGTACCCGTACCAGACAATACTCGAAAGTTGTACCCATACGCGGGCATCTAAGTGTCGTATCCGTACTCGTACTCGGGTACTTTATATCCAGATTTATCTAAATGTAGTACATCAGTACCGCTAGAGCGGTATTTGATGGTGTACACTTTTATTGAAAAACTAGAAGCTTTTTTGAATAGAAATAAAAATAACTTACATGCTTGCAGATTCACAAAAATATTACCAACCGTACAAAATTTAGCTGAATCCTATTCTACACTTCTATTTTGTTATTATTCCTCGGTTGTGTTTATTAATTTATACTTCCTAAAACCTGTTTCCTTAAAAGCATATATTTTAGCTACATAGTCTAAAATATGTATATTTAATATATGTTTTAAGGTTGAAAGAGAATTAAACCTTAGTTATATGTATTCCGAAATACGGACAGAAGTTTCCAACGTACGGGATGATGGTACAAAATTTATCAAAATATCTCAATTCTCAACGTGTCCAAATACCCGGGTACAATGGCCGTAAGCCCGTAAGCGCAGTAAATGACCGTATTATACCCGTACCCGGTGGGTTTATACCCACTTTGAATTCTGTGTACCCATACCAGTATCCGTACTCGAACTTTTGAGCCGACCAAAGTGTGTACCCTGGTAGTACTGGAAATTGATTGGGTACACAAAATCGGTACACGGTTAGTACCCATACCCATAACCGTACCCGTTTACCCGAGTATTACCCATACCCGTGCCGAGAACTGAAACTGGTAGACCTCAATGCCGGCTCAGGTTTGGATATTAGTTGAAGTTTGATCATGTATCAAATTTGATTCAAATTCAAGTTTTTATCTAGAATCGAGTTTTGATGGAAGTTTAAACTTCAAATTAGACGCAAGTTTCGACTTAGATTTATTTTGAATCGAAGTTTAAGATTGAATCGAAGTGAAGGTTTCAATCGAAATTTAATGCTGAATCGAAGGTTAGTATTGCATCGAAGTTTCAGATTGACTAGACCTTTAAGACTGAATCGAAGTAGAGGTGGGGCCCGGAAGCGGGTGTTTTAATCCGGGTCGGCCCGAACCCGGCCCGGATTTTGGCCGGGTTCGGGATGCTAATACGAACTTACGACGGGCTTGGACCGGGTTTGGGCTGAACTAAAACAATGAAACCGGGTTAAGATCGGGCTTGGTCCTGCATTTATTTTTCATTTCGGGTTTTGGGCGGGTCAGAAATGACCCGACCATTCTACTAGAATAGAATTTAGGACAGGTAGGTTGCATGCATATTTGACGTTGCGCAGAGTTCAAGCATTACTTTAATGTAAAATTTAGGGATGAGTATAACGAGATAACGAGACGAGAATCTCGTTTGTCTCGTTTGTTATTCATCAACGAGACAGCACAAGACATCTCGCTTTATTTATCGAGGATATCGTTTGCAATTAAATATTGTTTAAGCCAATATCAGACTGAAAAATGGGATGGTTTGACAATTTGAGACATTTTGCATCTCCTGGTTCTAGGTTTTATTACTGAAGGCCTTTATTTACTATTTTCAAGGTTTTCATGTTTTCAAATTTTGTCGTCCAAACCCGAAAATAAATATTTTTCGTCTTGAGGTTGATTTGATAAGTGAATTCTATAAACTTCTAAGTTCTCTTACCCGAATTTGTGCAGGCTACAATTAAATTGAATATATTTCAACAAAAAAACTATTTTTTTGTTCTGTCTCGTTTGTCTCGTCAATTGCTTACTCTCGCTACTCTCGTTCTCAAAATATCTCGTTCTCGTATTTTTTCCAAAAACGAGAACGAGACAAACGCGAATTTTAAAACCAACGAGATACGCACTCCTCAGTAAGGGTCAAAAAATATTTTTACCCTTATTGAGAAAATGCCTTTCTAAATTTGAGTAATCTATTTTGTGCTGACGAGCAATTATAACTTACAAAGTTAACAAATGCAAACGATAGTTTTAATTACTAAAATTACGAGGGTAAATCGATCTTAAAGTAATAAACACACTATAAATATCATCAACATTATTAAAAGCGAATGACGTACGTTAAGGGAACAAGTTGAAAGAGTGGATAAAGAAAGTGTCTGCGATGATAAGAAACAAATAATTGCGCGCTCTAGATGCATCGACGGCCATAGCTTTGCACAGCTAGCTATTACATGTAGCGTATTTCCTATCCTCGCAACTTAAATTTGACTTCCTTAGCCCACAGTGGTTGGCTGTACAGTGCTAGTATATAATTAGTTTATACAATAATTTAGGGTGTGAAGAATCTTGAGGAGATTTTCATTGATTAAATAATAATATCGTTTTCAAGATAGTTAGTAAGGTAATTTGAGTGGCGTGAATTGCCACAGCTGTAATTATTTTCCAATGAAAGCGTTGGTATTTAAATAAGATGAACTACGATATGTTTTTGATATCAATAGTCTCAAATTTTGGAACTATTTGTCTAACAAAGTGGCAGCCAACCATGCAAACTTAAATATTGTTCTAGTTTAACAACTGCAGTAGTAAGACTAAGTTGAAATGTATTCATCTGTAGTGAAGAAATAATGAAAACTAAACATAAAATAATAACAAATAATTATCTCCTTAGTAAGCGGGAGTTGGATAAATGTTTTACGCATTCTGTATTTTAAAATATGGGTTAAACGATTAAATATACATCACTTGCAATGAGGACTGAAAAAATAACTAAATTTCGACAATTTAATTAAAGTTTGCACATAGCTTCATTTTGGGACACTATTAAAACGCTTATTAATTATCATATTTACCAAATTGAGGTTTATAGTAAATGTATCCCAAAACATTAAACCATGGACACAAGTAGCAGCAAAATGAAAAATATAAAACAAACAAATTTATCATACAAATGCATTTATTAAATTATACAACTGACATATACATCCATCACCAACAAATGTCAACAAAATTGATTACTTTTCGTGCTGAAAAATAAAAATTCAGTATTTATATCCAGAATGGAATTATGAGCATGTATAAATGATTTAGTATTTATGTAAATGTTTCCCCAGTAATGTAGAAGGTTCCTAAGTGTTTTGGGCATTCTACATTTTACTTGTATATTTTAATTCTTAAATAAATTTTATAGCGTTTTATAAAATTCATAATAATGTCATACGTATACCTAAATGCTTAGGTACGTTTGAATACTTATTTTTAATGTGATTTAATTATTGTTATTGTTTAGCATCGTATAATTAATAATAATAATGATAATAATAATAATAATGTTTATTATCCATTAAAAGCATACACACAACTAGCACCTTTACAAATATTTACAAAACCTACGACAAAAAGAACTTAATTCATACCTCATATTCAGAGAATCTTTTTCAATCAGATCTAGTTTGTTTAGTTCCCTAGTCAGATAAGGAACAGTTGAGTCAAAATATCTTACATTTTTGCAACTTTTTTCAACTAACAGACAATTTTTCCTAGTTGTTTTAATTTCAATCACATGTGGCCTAAGGATATACCTAAATCTAGGGGAGTTGAACAATGATTTCCCAAACTTTAAACATTGATTTTTCAGACGGATTAAAATAGGTTCTAGTTTTAATATATGAATAGTATGGCTGTAGTTGTACCTATTTACAATTTTGCCAGCGATTATGCTTAAGCATCTCTTTTCGAAACGAGTTATTCTAGTTTTTTCCTTATTTTTGAGACCAGAGTACCATACCGGAGAGCCATATTCTACAATGACTTATATAGGCCTTATACACAATTACTAATTTTCTTTAGTTGAAATTAAAGTACTTTAATTTCCTTAACATGAACAGCCGTTTACTTGCTTTTTGAAGGGATAGATTAATATGGGTATTCCATTTGACATTTTTGGATATATGTACACCAAGTAGTTTACTATCGTCACATTTCGGTATAATTTCATCAAAAATAGTAAAGTCTTGATTGGAGAATTTCTTGTTTTTACTTAAGTCTATAGTTAACTGTACACACTTTTTGGGATTCAGTACCATTTTGGATTCATTAAACCATTTATTTACCTCATCAAGCAAGCTTTGCATTTTGGGAACACTGCCATATTTAACAACTTCAGCAAGTGTCACATCATCAACGAATATTGTAGTCAAGTTCGATGTGCTTTCATTGAATTTCGAATTTATTTTTTGGAGGATTGAATTTATCAAAATTACAAATAGTAACGGCGCTAATTTGGTCCCTTGTGGGGTACCATTAAAAATTGGATACTTATTAGAAAGAACTTTGCCATCACGACAACATTGTTGTCTTTCTCTGTGAAACTCACATATCCATAAAATGTCATGACTATTTACATTGAGTTTAACAAGTTCATTAATCAATATATTGTGGTCAACCAAATCAAATGCCTTTTTAAGGTCTAAAAGCACAATTATTACGTATTGGTTTTGCTTATCCAAACACCTATAAATGAAATCTAGTAAACTGACTAGGTAATGACTTGTAGAGGATTCTTTGATAGTCCCATATTGATTTACCTCAAGATTATTTATAATTTGACTATACACTCTATTGAATATAAAATTCTCAAGTGTTTTGATAAATAAATTAGTTTGAGTGATTGGCCTCACGTCATTAAAACTAGTAATTTCGGTTGATTTAGGAACTGGAGTAATGAATCCAACTTTCCAATCAGAAGGAATTACATAATTTGCCAGAGAAAAATTGAAAATAAACGTTAGTGGTTCTGTTATTAAACAGGCAAATTCTTTGAGTATTCTGGTCGGCAGGGAGTTAGGTACATTTGATTTGGTTGGTGGTAATGATTCGAGAGCTTTTAGGACCTGGAGGTTATTGAGTTCAAGTTGCGTTACGCCTTTCTCGATTGGAGCCAAGCAAACGTTTGATATTGGACTATAGGCCCTATTAATATCGGAGAAAAAAATTTATCAACATTACACAATCACTAGTAAATGTAAAGATACCTGTTTTTTTAAATAATGCAGTACAAAATTTAAAATTAAGTCCACATACAGTACTAGTAACAGTTTGCTTATCACAGGTATAATTAAACAAAGGTTTTAGAATTTGTAATGAGTGGTTGAGCATCGAGAATTTTTTATTTTCGTCTATCAGGCCCACAAACTCGCAATTATATGTTCAGTGAATAATGATCGATTATAAAATAATTAATTTATATTTAAATATGTTTTTCCAGTAAGCTAGCCGGTTTATAAATGTTTTATTCATTCTGCATATCATTAAAGTATTTTATTAATTAAATGAATTGAACTCTGAATTGGAACTAAACAAAATTACTAAATTTCAAAATTTTAATTAAAGTTTGTAATGTCCATGAATGTTTGATGAACTTTAAAAAGTTTTCACAAGCTTCATTTTGACGCTAGTAAAAGGATTTGTTAGTAAATTTAGTCAATTACACGAAGAAGCTGTTGAGTCTTAATTTTATTGAAATCTTCTTTTTAGTAACAAGTTATGAAAGAAGGGGCAACGGACTATGAGCATTAGGGTTTGTATCTAATCGGAAATGTATACGACTTTTCACAAAGTTTAAATATTGAAATTAATTATTTGTCAATTAATTAATGTCACAAGGAAACCTCACAAGGAGAATACATTTTGAGGTGAATACGGGTGAAAGGGTCACCTTTCTGCCAATTTGGTCCAATTGCAAAGCAAATTTCCTATATTTTATTCGGGTTTACTTTAGCCACGCTACATGTAGGAGTTTACTAGATGGCGGCATCTTTATCCTGGTGTAAAGGTTTGCAATAAAATATTTTGTGAAGTTAAGGACCTCATTGTATCTTCTGTTATTTATTAAATTTGTTTTATAATTAAAAAAATCCTTATCATTAACCGAGGTAACACCTTGAGATGTCACCAATTTGAAGTATGCTCGAAGTCTTAGTTTAGTAATGTGTATATGCAATTAAAGTGCATGTTGTTTCTGCATGTTCATGATTGCGTAAAGTTGTGAGTTATGATTTTGATTCTTAAGGTAAAAGTATAGATTAATATTGAAGTTCGACTTAAAGATTAAGTTTATTTTAGAGCTCCTAGGGGTGATAATTTATACGTGGAGGAAGGTTTTGTTTATTTATTGATCGGGTCCAATAAAGTGAGCTTCCGATTTGAAGTTAAGACACAAGTTCATGTCAATGATCAATTTTAAGTTGCGGTTCAAATTCAATTTACAATGAATATGTTTGAAAGGTACTTCAGCTTCATCCCAGGATGTACAATCGCAACTGCTAAACATATATTACACACAAAAACACGACAAATTCCAACTGCAACAAAAAAACAACCTATACTGGTGTTGTGAAATATTCACAAATAATTATCAAAACATAAGGGAACTTGAGCTTAAATTTACAATAATTAGTAAATATCTTCAGGAGAAATGAGTACATAAGTGTAAATGAAGGTTGTAGGTTTTGAGAAAAATCGATCTAAAAGTATTCAACAATTTATGAACCATCCCATATTATTAAATTGTGTATTCCATCAAGTGGTTTCGATGGGATGGCAAAATACCTGCTGACATATCGAGGTGAAATTATAATTTTTTATTAGATAAATTATATATAATTCCAAGGAAATTTGACTGACGAAAATATAAAGGGAATTTGTTCCCCCAGAAAACCACTATTGAAAATCCATAGTAAAATACAAAAGACTACGCAAATGTTGATGGAACATTTGCATTCAATAGTACATCAATAAGATAATTTGGGGGAGACAGTTCCATGTGTAAGAAGTAATAGATTTCGGTTGTCAAATATATACACATATCTGTGTCATGAGTTAGTTAAGCCATTTTTAATGGTGTGTATTGTCACAGTTGTAATTATTTTCCATTAATTAACACGTTGGTGTTTAAATTGGACACATTACCACCTATATCTTCGCAAGTCCTGAAATTAATTAAGCAGTGCATTTTGCAATTCCGTATGTCCAACGATGTGGTATCATTTCATGTAGACTTTAACTATTTATTATCCAACAACTATTATCACAAGTGACACGTAGTGACAGACTCCTGTCTATATTTTCGGGAAGTCCTGCAACTTAATAGTCTTACATTTCACAGTTGTGTACGGCTAACAAAGTGGCAGCCATTCATATCTCGAAAATTCTTCAAGTTAAACTGTCGCAGTACGGAACTCTATGTTGAAATGTATTCTTCCTTAGTTAGGACATACATGTACAAAGCGTTTCTGTGGAACAAATATTTGTGCTTCGCTCCATACGACTGGAATCCAAATGAACATTTTTTTTCTTGCACATCTTCACATTCCCGAAAATTATTATGGTATTTGAATATCATCGTAACGTTATGTTACGAAATGTTCGTATGCGCGCAACTGCTACTTCTTGACGATGGTAACAACGTCTCCATCAACCGATTATTTCTAGTTCTGGGTAACACAAGCTGTATTTTAGCATTGCTATTTCAATTGGCACAACTGGTTGATCACAGCGATTTCCCGGGTCTGATAAAACGTATAAACACGTTCGTGGACTCGTTTGAAGGTGACAAATGAAAATAAAATGGTGTATGCACTTATGTAATGTGGAATAATTGTCCATATATTTAATAATTTTATTAATCCGTACCATTCTTTTAGGAAAGTATACAAAACAGTCTACGTCAAACACCAAAACCTTTTTGATCTTCGAGGACGCCTGCAGTGCTTTTCTACCTTTCGCGTATTACAACACTTTGGCAGTTATATTTCTGGTATCGATTTTGTCAATTATCCGACCAGGAATTCCTGTTTTCATGACCTCGTTGGTTGATCAGCCTGAAAAGTTGCATGTCAGCATTTACTGGGTGCAGTTCATTTTCGGGCTATATGTGCTCCTTTCAGTTGCCGGAAATTTATGGCTAACTCTTGTCCCCTTCGTACCATGGATGTTTACTGGTGTGGACTTTCTCAATGAATTAAACCATGATAATTGGATCCAAGGCTCACAAAGAACAGCCCGTTTGTTTGCAAAAGCATACCGAGAAATTTCGGTTCTGCAAAAGGAAATCCAGACTTTCTATAGCCCAATTATATTTCTAAGTTTTCAGGTCTGCTTTATGGTACTAGCCGTGTACTCGCTTTACGGAGCTATTCGTTCACAGGAAATTATTGTTTCTATCGCTCTGAGCTTCTTGTCTATTACATTGCTATTATCGCTCGTTATATATTTTACGTGTTTCGGCCGTTTCTTTACATGTTCCTCAAATACTTTGGAAGCCTGGAAAGAAAATGCACGTGATAGTTTATTCAGAAGAATATTAATGTCATTTACTCCTATTCGCATTTACGTAGGTGAGCAATATTTTGCTGATCGGGGATTGGTATTGACTATTGTTTCTACGGTACTTCAAGACGTTGCTAGCCTTCTGATTCTTTAAACAGGTGTTCACTGAACTGATGAATTCAAAACAAAATACATGAAATCCACATTGCTGATCGCGTTTTGGGCTCCTGTGATTATAATGATTTAAAAGAATCATTATTAGTTATTAGTTATCATTTCATCAAAGGAATTGTAGTGTCTTTAAACGGGCTAGGAATTACATCTGAATATCATATATGTACAATGACTATTCGTGTTTGTTTTAATTTATACTAAATCTTAATGCAAACGAATTTGAAAATCGCCAAAGAATTTCATAACTGGGGATTTTACACACTTTATTTATTGTAGTCCCTCATACAAAAACAAAATGGTTATTGTCAACGATTTAGAATTAAGTAGAATAAATAGAATTTAAATAGAATTTAATTAGAATAAATATGTGAAAATGCAGCATACCCTTTAATATAATACAGGATCGTTCAAATATACTAACATCTTCACAAGGCAAAGATTAAGAGCAAGTTTTTACAATTAAATATATTATGCAATAATTAGGATGTGTAATTCCACGTGTAAGATTTTGATTGTTCAAATGTAAGTATACCTGTCATAGGTTAGTTAAGGTAGTTTTAGTGGCGTAAATAGTCACACCTGTAATATAATGTACATTATATTTAGTGTGGACAATTCCAGGTGTAAAAAGTAATAGATTTCGATTGTCAAATATATACAAGTATCTATGGCATGAGTTAGTTAAGGTAATTTTTAAGGTAACTCTGAATTGCGAATTTCTGCAAGGCAGTTGAGAGAAATGGACTGTATAAAAAATCTCATTTAGGAACGATGGATGAATACACAGGATGCTCTCGTTACCATAAATTTTACTGTAATATGGTACAACATTTCACAAGCAAATAAATGTGTACAAATAATCAATTACAGTAAAACCTTACAATAATCCTTTCTCCATGGAACCTAAAATTTGAGAACTATGTACAAAGACCACAATATTTAGTATGTAGTTTAAATTTATTAAATAAATGTATTTTAACAGGTTTATTTAAACGTGTACATTTGAATAAAATAACCACTAATTTGTGGCTATATTCAATTTTTAACTTGTTTCAAACTAGAAATCCTTGCAAGAAATCCACGTCTTGATGGTCTTGACTACAATCTCTGTCTTGACATATACATACAGGACAAACTGCTTGCGGATTCTTATTCCGTGGTAAAATACTGTCTGTAAAGACGATTTTACCATTTTAAGCCCTTCGTTTGCTTCACTTTGGGATTTTCCATTTTTCACTATATATTGGAATACGCTTAATTTAGTAAGGACTTATATATCTATAATACAATGAATCTACAGGAAAACTTAGCGACGATTATCGATTTAGCAAATATTTTTGCGCGAGTTTGTGTGTACATACTTCATGTGCCTTAATACCTACCATTTTATTCAGAGTTCACAGCATGCGCTTCAAACTGAATGGACATAAGCCCCGGTACATTATTGACAGCAGGCACTCCGGAACGTCCAAGAAAGTGGGGGGACAACATTTTAAAATTAGTTTTCGTTACTTTTCTATTGGCCAAACACAAACGTGTGTATGTACATATGTATATAGTTACATATTATTTTTTGTTAGTTAGCTCATATAGTAGCAAAATATAGAACTTTTAATTGTTGTTCCAATTTTTTTTAAAGCACAAGTTTTCATAGTAGACACCAAATAAATCTCCTATATTAGAAATATTTTCTTCTTACACACAATAAATACTATCAAAATTATACTGATTACAAATAGAGATATCAAACAATCATTGAACTGATTGGCAATCTATTTCCGGTAATGGTTCAATCTGTTCTTTCCTTTTTTGGTCTAACATGGTCCAAGTGTAGAATCATTCTTCTAGATCTTTTCCAAGGAACATTCTCCAGTAGATTTACTGGTTTAAAAGTGCATGGCCTTTTCCGTCCGTGGGAACAGCAAATTTTGTGTCGGTGAATGTTTTGAAGTAAATGTTTCACCAAACAACAATATTTCATGTTAATTATTAATATCCTAAAATAAATTCCTTGGTGACGTTTTAATACTCAGTTGTACTCTTTTCAATAATATTGGCGCGCTAATACCTATTGAGTTTATAAATTGCTCTTAGCAAATTTTCCGTTAGGCTCGTAATACAGGAATGGTAATATCTGTCTGGTCCGACATTTTGGAACTGATGTTTTGGTCTGGCATGAATTTGGAACGAAATTACAAGCGAAAGTTTCAAATTGTTTAAACATTTGATCCAGGCCAAGATTTGGCCTGGATCAATCTAGCAAGGAGAGATCAATATGTTCGGCATACGTGGCTGGAAATAATATTCTAAATCAATAGTAAAGAATGTTGGATAGAAAAATATCCTCTAATTTGTTGATCTGCTGCGTTACGTTGAATACCTAAGTTACTATTTGAAAAATCACGCTATCACACAATTTCAATCCTGAAAGTATTGCAATAGTGGCATAAAATCATCTGAATAAGTTCAAAATCATTGTCAAGTATAAAACGATAGCTTCACATGCATATATATATACCAGAATGGAAAAGAAATTTATCATTTGAGTAAACATTTTTGTTTACAAGAGATAGTTTGTTGCGAATTTTTTAATACAACTAGGATTTCAACAATCATATCAACAGTCATTTCGACAATCATAGGATTTTTCATATCGAAAAGTTAAGAAAAGCTTAATATGATCCTTAAAAGTGGGGGGACAACAGTATAGCCTGTCCCTCCCTGACATGTTTAGGAGGGACAATGTCCCTCCTGTCCCCCCTATTCCGGAGTGCCTGATTGACAGGGAACCACTATAGAAACAATCATGGAAGTGTGATCGGTTAACCAGTGACAGAATGAATGAAGCAAGATATAATGGAAATGAGTTAGTCGAATTATTGTTTGTATCACTATGAGCTTCTTGTTAATTACCTTGCTGATATTGCTTGTAATAAATTTTACGCGTTACGGTCGTTTCTGTCCGTGTTTCGTAAATACTTTGGAAAGTTGGAAAGAAAATGCGACAGGAAATGTAGACGAATATTCAAGTCCTTTTCTCCTATTCGCATTTACGTGGCAGGGGTCGGATTTATGTAAATCTCCCTGGAAGATTTTTTTCATTTTCCCTGCTGGTCAAGATGTCCCTGATCGAACCAAGTTTAAAACTCCCTGTTGACAAAACAATTTTGGTAATACAACTGAACAAATTCAAAAATCCCTGCTGAAAAAAGGTCAACAAATTTGAAAATCCCTGTTGACCAAGATTCATTTTCGTAAATCACCTCAACAATGTCGAAAATCCCTGTTTGCAATCCCGTTTGAAAATTTCCCTGCTCAAAACATTTTTTCCCTGGGAAGATTCTTCCCGTCTTCCTACATAAATCCAACCCCTGTTACGTGGATGATCAATATTTTGCCGATCCGAGCTTGGTATTCACCATTGTTTCTACAGTACTTTAAAGCGTTACCAGCCTTCTGATACTTTAAACACGTGCTGATCGAACCGCTGAATTTAAAAAATGAAAAATAAAACTGCATAAAATGTCTGCCCTTTACATTGACATCAAATTATCCCTACATGCGACAATTCGAATTGACATACTTTACACAGAATGGTAACAAATGTTTTGGAGCACACTGAACTTCTGCATAATTTTCATAATATTACATGGTTTTAAGTTTTAAATTTTCCGGGGCTATTGACACATAAGATTCCTTACATAAGAATCAATATGCAAAACGTTTTTATTTACAAACGTTGTGATAAGTAAGCAAACTAATTGTGTTTTTAATGGTCTCCATGCTTCGGAAAAGGGATTCGAGAATTACAAAAACAAACCCAGTAGTAAGATTTGGCATGATTCTTAATCAAAAGCACGTAGACAAATAAGGGACGATTTTTTAAGTTAGGCACACATTTAGTGTTTCTGTCTGTGCAAGTTTTGGGAATAACCGAACTTGCAATTACAATTAAATTGATAATGCAAGTACTAGTAATGCCGTAACTGGTACTTGCTCAAATGTGGCAATTTAATCATGCAAATAACCGAAGTTGAACTTGCAATTAGTTCACTAATAAGTTACTTGAAATTGGTAAGGCAATTGCAAAACCATTTGGAAGTAATTGCACCGATAAGTACAATTGCAAGTGCAATTGCAATTTGTAATTGCAAGTTAACTGATATATACAGTATAAATCGTCGGTGAAGAGACAAAATGATCCGTGCATTTTTGATTAGTAGCAAAATGGTATACATGCTGTTTCACGAAATTGAACAAAGTGTATTAAATAAAATAATCTATATGCAATGCATAATGAAACAGAGATGCAAAAATGAAATTGCCTTCCTTCAAGGCCTCCAAGGCTGAAATATTGTAAAATTTCATCGTTCAGCATATCTTTCGTATCTTTAAAATATTTGGCCTATTTTTATATAATTTTGTGCAAAGGAGAACATGTTAATTTTAATCGAAAATGCATTTATATCATTTTGCGTCCTCACCGACGAAATTGTACAGGAAGTACAGTAACTGCACTCGTTGAGACAATACTCAAGATTATTATAATTAGTTACTAGAGCGAAATGACTTATTGAGGCATTTTATGGAATTTTGCGCTCAAATTCGAAAGGGTTTCAAGTTGCAATTAAATTGATAAATATTTTTAAAATTGCAACTTTTTGCAGTGCAAACACTTGCAATTGCAATTGAATCTCTTGCAATTTCAGTTGTGCTTAACCGGTAATTGCAAGTACTTAATGCTTTTGGAATTGCAATTTAAGTACACACAAATTGCACTTGCACCGACAATTGCAATTCCCTGGTGTAAAATAACCGGAATTGAACCGAACTTGCAAGTTCAATTAGTAATTGCGGTTAACTTGCAATTGACAAGAAACACTACGCACATTCATTTTCAAATTTTTGCTTTTAAAGCTATCTAGGTCGCTCCTTTCGGGAAGCTCCACAAAATTTGAGATAGGTTTTGAAAAATTTGTTACTGCGATATTTTTGTCCAGCTCATTATATGGGATAGGGTTCATCTCTGAATACATTATATGTACAATTATCATTTAAAGCCCATATCTAATTATACTAAAGAGATTGTTATTGTAACTGAACTGGAATTCAATAAATATTTGAAAATGATGACTACTATTACCTCTATTACCACTACGGATTCGTGCAAATCTAATTCCATCTTCCCAAGGAAACGATTGCTTCCGCAGAAACTCAAAATTAAGAGCAAGACTTAATTATTATTCTTCGGTAGAAGTAAAATTGTCAATTATAGCAATTTTCCTGCTATCACATGAAGATACCCTATAAGTGAAAGTTACTTTTATTTCAAAAACAAAATTGACCACGTATATACGTTAATGCACAGGTAGGACGAGTAATTGTTTATTCTATAATTTAATTATTCAAATTTTTTTTGACATAGTTTAATTTTTAACATGATCTAATTTTTAGTAAATGTCAAATTACTGTTTTCCATTTTAATGTAATATCGTTTGCATAAATAAAAAAGTATGTAATAATTAAAATACTCCAGTAAAATACGAAATGCCCAAAACATTTATATACCTACTAGCTTACTGGGGAGACATATTTCGATGTCGTTCATGTATAATCGGTCATAATTCAACTCTACATATAATTCCCAAGTGGGTGGGTCTTTTCTAAAATATTTGTGGACAAAAACGGAAGAACTACAACTAGAGTTTAATTACCCTGCTATTAACATTAATGTATAATTTATGTGGAATCTTCGATTGTTCCTAAACAAACTTTTTTGAACAATCCTTTTTGCTCAACCGCTCTTTACAAAGTCTCAAACCCGTGTTTTATTATTCCTGTATTAAGGAATATATTTAGGAAGCCACAATTTTCTACTACACCCACTTTATTTTTAATTTGTATAATAACTAATACTGCTTGTGAACTTATTGTTAAATTTAGAAATGTGTTTTTAATGCGCACATTGCGCACACGATATTATTGTTTACGATGTATTGTTTATTCGAGCTAAATAATATACTTACACAATCAAGTTCAGGCACAAGTTCAAGTTAAGTTATGTGCCCAACTTGAACGTCAAGTTACTTTCAAGTTCAAGTTCTACAAAATGAACTAGAATACTCAAGTTGCTTGAGAAACTTGATTCACCAAGTACAAGTGTGTACACCTTGTTTAAACAATTTTTCAAGTTCACGTCCAATTCAGGTCACTTTTAAGTCAAGTTGTCCAAACAAGATTCACTTGAACGCGGCTTATATGAACTTGTACTGTTCCATAAGTCAACATAACTTCCAAAATAAACTGCCAACAATAACTTTTACGCCTCCAAATATCGAAAGAGGGGTTCATCTACAGTCAAGTTAAGAAAAAATTCTTAAAAGTTCCTATTTCGTACGAAGTAAATTTATTGACTGAAAAGACAAGAAATGTTTTTCCAAAATAAAAATATTGATCCCAATCGTTTTAGTTAGACAGTATCGGAAAGCATAACTATTCTGGCTGGGTATAGGAAGTTGGGGGAGTGCAGCAAACTGAGGGTTCTTGCTGAGAAGCCCATTAAATTTGTTTTAATCGGGTATCAACTTTTTCCTGAATTTTGTAAGTAAAAAATTGAGGCTACCCAAATACAAGTTTTTCTAAACAAAACTTACCATTCCCTGACTTCCTTCACCTTTATATCGAGTATTGAACCGCTGGGATAATGCAGATATTGAAAAATATGTCGGCATGACATGAAGTTTATATGCAAATCAAATCAAAACAATGCAATTGAAACTCTGAACTAATCCTGTAGTGAAAAGGTGTAGGTAGCATTCCTACTAAGGTACTAAGGTGCGATCATACATAGATTAATTTTGTAAGCTTTTGATTGCTCAAAATAATTCCTACACAAATATACAGACATGTCCTTCTACAGTTGCTTCTACCATATGATATAATGTCTTTGTATTAGCGTTCTACTGGCGATTTGTTCTATAGCTATCTTTAATTACAAATTATTTTTGAATAATTACCGTATCGACTCTGAAGAGGAAACGATGTCTAAGTGCGCATGCTTCTGAACAGCACTCATGCCATTTTGCCTCTTCAACGACGATATACGCTATATCCATAAAAGTTTAGCTGGAGGATCCATTTTTTTTTAAATACAAAAAATATTCCTTACAAATTTCATATGTATATATGCAGTCGATTGTATTAAAAACCTTTGAACCAATGAGTCATGGAGGGACGTGGAGATAAGCCCCTTGGGGCCATTATAGAAATCCCCATTTGTATTGTGTTATGCGTAAGTTATGTGCTTGTCACCCTACTACGCCGAAAGCAGAGGCTTCAATCAGAAACACAATAATCTTGTAAGCATGTGGTATAACATATCTAAAATATATTACTAGCAAATAATATAATAATTGTAATTAGTTTAATAATTTTAGTACAAAATTTGTTCGGAATACTTGAACAGTACTACAATAATTGATCGTTTAACAAATAATTGCATACAGAAGAGCTGAGTAAAAAAGGTGACAGTATTTTTGCAATGAATTAAATGATGACTTTTGGGAACCACGTTTGTTTAAAAAAATTTCAGACTCAAACAATTTTTCATTAAATTCAAAACAGTAAGTACATTTAAATATTCAGTAATAAAACATGTCCCCAAATATTTTTGTAGCATAGTCTAATATAAGTATTCGTGTTTACTTTATTTGTAATTACCTTGGAGGCCGTGAAAGTTGGTTACAGCGATTAATTTTCTTAGTGTGGATAATTTTTTACGACAAATTCTTTGAATCTTAAAAGTTGGACCTGAGTACAGGTTCAGGTACAGCCAGGAACCTGTACCTAAAGGGTCCAACACTTTTGTTCTTTCTGAGTACAGGTACATTTCAGGTACATGAACAACGATTTAAATTCACATCAGGTATGGGTATAACAAATTTGAATCTGTTAATAGTACTCGGAACAATTCAGTTCGATTCAAAATTTGCAGTTCAGTTCAGTTTGAGCAGTGAACTGAAACGAAAATTCGGTTTCGGTTCAGTTCAAGAAAAAACAGTTCTGTTCAGTTCAGTTTTACCCGATGAACTGAACTGAATCGGTGAATCAAACAATTCAGTCGCAGTGTTTTGTAAACAATAATAATTGCTGTTGTACACACATAAAGCTCCGAATTTAGTCATCCTAAGGCATCCATCCGATCAGATGATCCGCGGATATCCGAAGATCGAATATCCGAAATTTCGGACCGGTAACATTACTTATCCGATCCGAACACAGTCCGATCGGATCGGATACGTACCCCTTATTCGGTCATCGGTTTCGGATCGGATTTGGAAACGACTTTATCCGATCGGTTCGGATCACAAATAATAAATATCGGATAATTCGACGGATATCCTAAAATCAAATTTTTAGCGCGTTTGAGCTACGAATAAGAACGAACTGTACACCAAAAATTTTGCCAAGGAGTAACTGTGCCGCTTTTTACGTGTTTTCTTATTAATTCTGTGCTGCAAATTTGCAGCGGTTCAGTGGTGCAGCGGTTGAGTTTGTAAGTAATGTATGCAAAAGTGATTAATATGGCGATGTAGTGAAAAGAAATGCATTTTTGCAGTGAAAATTCCTACTCCTTTTTTAATCATCCAATGGTATCAATTCGGATAATTTCGGATATCCGCTGGTCGGATCGGATAATGCACTTATCCGATCCGAAATTTTCGGATCGGACACGGATGAATAAAATTTTTATCCGATTCGTAACGGTCGGATCGGATAATAAGAAAATTTATCCGAAAATTTCGGTTCGGATCGGATATTCGATTTATCCGGTCGGATGGAAGTCATAAGTCATCCGAGTCAATCCCAGAAAAAACTGATTTTTACCCTCTTAACCTGTTCCTAATCGCATTCACCATAACAATCAGTGCACAGGAGAATGCACTAATGATATGCTCTTGATGATGGTAATGTACACTGGAATGGCCCTGGTTCAGAATCAACGTTTAGTTATCCGTAATCCATTGCTTCCTTTTAGCATTACAGATTTGGGCGTATTCAGTATCTACATTTTCCTTAGGATTCGTTTAAATTTTAATTTTTCCGTAATCAAACCAGAATTTTAAGTACTTGTTGAAGTTTTAAAGAAAATAGGTATTGCGAAATGCAACTTCTTTAGCCCCATGTTTGGTCCGGCAACAGCAATGTCCCATAGAATTAACATTTTTGAAATAATAAAGTAATTAAAAAACTTGATTATTCGTTAAATAACTAATTATACATGGGAATGACAGATAAGAATGTACATTGGTGGAGACATTTCCAGCAAGGAGCTCGCTTGCAAACTGTTTGAACTGCAGTTTGCATTATACGGTTCAGTTGGATTCAAATACTGAATCGGACTGTTCAGTTCAGTTCAACAGCTGAACTGAACTCTGTTTATAATGAATCAAACTGAATTGAGCTGAACTGAATCGGAATTTTTCGGTTTTGAACTGAACTGGTCCGAGCACTACCTGTTAATATGGGTACAAAGTGCGGGTAAAGGTACGAAATTTTAAAGTACCCGATAGGTATATGGGCAAAGGGACAGTTCCAAGCATGGGATTTTTGTACCCATGCGTGGCACTAGTACTTACTTATTGCCATAGGGAGTAAAGGCCACGCATGATACTCGAACCTATTTTTTCCTATAAATAAAAATTACTTAATAATATAGCTTATGCTTTAAAGTAAGTGGACTACACTTGGCATGCAAAAAGAACACTGCAGTTCAAAGTTGCCGGTAAGAATCCCTATAGCAGTTCTTGCGCTTATAAACGAAACGTACAGGCGTAATACATTTTTGAAGCACCCCAAATTTTAATTGCTGCCAATGCACACATGGAAAATTAAAAATCTAGAAGTAATTCAATCGGCGCTTAATGAAATTGCAATCGTATGGATTTGAAGTTTATTAAATTTAATTATAATTTGATTGTGAATTAGTTATCATTGATTGTCAAGAAATACTGGATTACCTATGAATCCTATCAAGTCTACAATTTTGCGAACAAATCACGAATATACATAGATACAATCATATATGATGTATGTATGTTATGTATGTATCCTGATGTTCCGGAATACGCCGCAGGTCCAACTTTGTGAGTAATTCCAGCGTAGGGTGATTAATCGACAAAGATTTTGGTCCCCGCATAAATTGATCATAATAGAGACTCACGGCGTCAACTGAGGAATTAGGGCCCAATAACAAACAAATATGAAACATTTCGTCAAATTTAGACATTACAAACTTTAATATTAAAGTTTTGAAATTTAGTTATTTTGTAAAATTCCAATTCACAGCACAATTCATTCAATAATTAAAATACTCTAGTGAAATGCAGAATGCCCAAGACATTTATAAACCTCCTAGCTTACTGGGGAAACATTTTTAAATATAAATTCTTTTATAATCGGTCATAATTCCACGGTACATATAATTGTGACTGAGGGCCTTTGTTAAAATAATTATAGACGAAAACAAAAAAAAAACGTTTTACTCAATCACTCTTTACAAATTTTGAAACCTGTGTTTAATTATACCTGTAATAAGGAAACTATTTTTGCCACATTTTCTACAACACCTATTTTAATTTGAATTTGAACAAGAACTAGTACCAGAGCTGCGCTCAAGCTCAAGAAGACCATGAGTATTTTAATTCATGGTCAAGTTCGTGTCATTGTCAAGTAAAATATAATGGATACGTGGACATTTAAGTCATGGTTAAGTTTGTATGTATACTATACTTGACCCTGAGATGCGAATTCCGTCAGATGTGAATTCCGAAACAGTCTCCGGGATTGCCTTACACATAAAAATGTCCCAAGTGACAAAAGTGTTGCAGTTGGAAAAATACATTCACGTAAAGTTTGCAGGTACAAGGTATACGGCTGGAATGAGGTCCGAATACTAATTCCTGACCTGTGGCGATATTACTCCAAATATTACATGAAACGCGTAAAAACCCTCATTACAGTAATTACTACATATATTTCTTATTGCTACTAACCATAATTTATTATTATCACTTTTCTACCGCAGTATACTTTCCGTCCATGGCTTCAATAATTATAAATAACTGGATTGGGTTTTTTTTATTAATTTGATTACCCTTGCTCATTACCTAAATAGTGCTAAAGCATTATTTCCAGAACATCTAACATCAATTTAAAAAATTAAGGTTTTTAAATATCTTAGCACAAGTACAATCTTAAACTTGCAAATATGAAGACTATTTTTTAATCAAAAATAAGGAACGTTTTATTCCATGCTCACGTATTTGCACAGAAGAAAATTGTAATAATTAGAAAATTATTTCAACCTTATAAATATCATTACAAGGAGACTGCACTGTGAAAATACTAAAAACACCGCACTTCCCAAGCAATCTCATTACACACCTATTTATGGAAGTAAATTTGTATTTTTTTCAGGTATGCTGAAAGAGTGCGCTTTGGATACTGTGAACTTTCTGTTATGTGTCCTTTCTTTACAGAGACAAAAGTTTATGAAAGTATGTAGATATTTTTCCAATCATCTTAGAATATACAAAAAATAAGAAGCGTATAAATGCTTGGGACGTTATAATATTAATATTTTTAAGGAAAATCAGGGGTGTTATTATAAAAAGAGTACTATATGAAATACCAAATCGATGAATGCAAGAGATAATGCTCAGACAAATGTGTGAATGTGAAGGAAGATGATGTGTGTCTTGAGGGAGATGAAGAAATATGGTATTCATCCATCATCCAGCTCAGGGAAATCATTTCTTATGAATGTCCCGCACTCGTCCCTACAATATTTCAAAGACAATCAACAATCCACTGTATTAAAGATTTACTATTTACAAGAAACAAAGTTTATTCTTCATTTCCGTGTTTTCTCCTCGTTGCATGGACGCATGCAATGTTTTTATGTCAAACAATATGACGCTTGAACTTATTTCCAACGACAGACAGTAAACTGACAATATGAGGTAAGAGAATGAATTTTCTGGAAATATCGTTAATTCATTTATAATTAAAATAAATTACAACCGTTCCTTGTATCTAAATATAACTGTCGACGTCCCATGTCAACATAATATGAGCACCAATTGTAACTGTAATGTACATGCAGTTTCCAGCAACTTATTGTTTGCATTGTGCAGACAGTACAACTCAGGTATTTTCTCAAAAGGTATAAGTTAAGGACAACCAGGGTTGCACAAATGAAAATGCCCTAGGTTTTATGCATGCCCTCCTGAAAATGCCCTGAAAATGCCCAAAACGCCGAAAATGCCCAGAAAATGCCTTACTCTGAAAATGCCCGGCATTTTGGGCATTTTTGGAAGGCATTTTGGGCATTTTCGGCAGGCATTTTGGGCATACTGGGCTTTTTTATAGAAACTAATACAATATGACCATTATTGCTCCTTTAACGAATATAAGGGAGTTTTTCATAGCATAAACAAACCCATCCAGTTTTAGAAAATGTTAGAAGTACTTGATTTAAACAAAAAGAATTTAATTAGTCTAATTCGTTACTTATGGCCAGTGGTTATTTCAATAATCCTTAAAAAAAATTTAAGCCCCAACGGATTTGCAAACATTCAACGCTGTACATTATTAAAAACGTTTGGATTTGGAAAGAACAATTTGCACAGTGCCAGCATAAATTCCGTATTTTGATAATGGCTTGTAAATTGTAGACAAGTTTACACCTTCATTAGATACATAAGATGCAAATGTTATAATATATGTATAAACCTCCGTAGAAAATTTTGTGTCGACTTTGAAAATTGCATTTAATTAGCCGTAGTAAACCAGTGTAATAATTCAAGGAGTCCAAAATGTAACAATAAATACATTTAGATGCCGACGAGTTTTGAAACCCACAAACAAAGATATTTTTAATCTTTTAACAACTGTTTTTCCTTTTTGTGTTGCATCTTTGCCCGCATATGTTTGTCCTTGAAATCTAAATAATTCTAGACACGGTGTACAAGCGCATTTTTACAATAAAATATGGAAAATAGAATTGTTATTATTTTTCCATAAATAATAATAATTTTTTAACCTTCTTGGAAATATTTTGTTTCTATAATTTTATCAGGTAATCCAGTTGAATATTAAAATTATTTGTAACATACTGTTTTGTGACTTATTTTGCTAAATTATCAGGTGGCTAAAGCCATATATTTAAAAAATTGGTGCGAATATGCCGAAAATGCCTGCCCTAGGCTGAAAATGCCCAAAGTGCCCAAAGTGCCATAGATGCCCAAAATGCCATGAAATGAAAATGCCCAAAATGCCAGTGCATTTTGGGCAGGCATAATGCCGAAAATGCCATGGCATCTTCAATTGTGCAACCCTGAGGACAACCACACAGGATAATGTTATCGGTTATTCTAATTAGGCCTTCAACCTTAGCTCAGTTGTAACTTGATGTGGTTTACAGCTAAGGTTGACATTAATATTGTAAATACTTATACTCGTGACGCAAATGTAAATTATAATTCTTTTCCAGAATTAAGGTCAACCTTTCTTTTTACGCGGTTCTATTTGTGTCCTGATATTTTCTCTTTGTATGAACGAAACCTTAAAAACAGTCTCTCACAGAACCTTGAATTGAACGCATCTAGTAAATAAATTAGGGGATATTTTAATTTGAAGGTGAATGTTAGACTTTGATTTCTCTGCCAATTGAATCTTAATTTCGCATTGATTTGACCGCTTCTTAATTGTAAATCCACTGTGCCTTGTTAAATAACAATCAGCCCTCAGATTCCCATACATGGAGAAGCACTACTAACAATAAGAGCGAGGAAAGCAACAATCAATAGATCAGTCTGCCTCAAGCCTCACAGAGTACACTTAACAACCCAGAAGGACAACTCTCACATTGGAGCTAAGTTTCAATATCTTATTAGTATACGTAGGCCGGGCCACGCCCACCCAATATTCCGTTCGTGAAAGTGAAGATACTATCACATGCTGTGGGTGTATATCTAGATGTCCAAGAACAACAGATCCAAATACCCGAAACTAGAAACTACTGGTGACAAAATGAAGACCATGGATGATCTTTTCTCAGAACTCGTGAAACTCCGGAACGAAATTGGAGGAATAAAGGATGACGTGACTCAAATTAAAAACAAGCTGGCCCCAGCAGTTGCAGAAAACAAGGAACGTGAAAGTATGGAATCCAATGAAATCTTGGAGGAGAAAGTTTATTCTTTTTTTGACAGGTCACTTAAAACTCACACTGGTGCAGTCAAAATCGAAGAGATCCGTAGACTTGGAAATCCAAACGAAAATGAACGTCCAACTTTCATTAAGCTCCCCGATGAGAAGTACAGAGCAATTATATTCAAGCACGTCAAAAATCTCAAGGACACCAACTACAAAATCCAGGATGATATTCCGCCTTGGCTTCGACAGAAAAGGGCAACACTGAAAGAAAACCTTTTAAGCTTACAAAAAATGGAATTGTAATAGACGGAGATCTCCACGCAGTGAATCATAAAAATGAGCTAGTTAAAATGCCCAAAATATCCAATCGCATCGCGGGATAACAATCAAACTGACAACAACAATTGATCTCTACAATCCAAAAATCTCTGCAAACTTTGCTCCGAAAATATTGAAGATTGTAGCAGAAACCACTTGAGGAGGCACTGCCGACAGTGACCTGAAAGAACTGAAATTACATTGGCACTAACTAGTCGTATAAAACAATTTCAATTATTGCATTCGTATTTTTTATGATTTCTTTTCATGCTTGTAAACTTTTCAGTTAAAATTTTCAATTCACCGTTGTAATCATCCAATTAAAGGTGCTAACGCCCACATCAATAAAATCATACTACTACTAGTAAATAAATTAAAATTTTTAATTTCCTTTTGACCTAACGACAGTGCAAGCACAAACTCGCTGTTTTTCTCATACTCATTTTACTACTCATCCAGTCCTCTAATTCTCCGAGCCATCAATAACGGATTCAGATATTTTCGTATGCGTTCATATAACCTTAGGGGGCACTTGGAAAGAATTACTGAGTTATGTTTATTCCAATACAATGAGAAGTATCCCTATAGTAGAACCCTAAATGACCTAGGAAAACTTTATGACGATTTTCCATGTCATTGAAGCACATTATGATCATTCGCTACTTATTTAAGTCTTAGCGACAGTTAGTCATAACCGGTAATTGCAAGTATTTAATGCTTGTGTAATTGCAATTTAAGTACACAGAAATTGCACTTGCATCGGCAATTGCAATTCCCGGGTATAGAATAACCGTAATTGAACCGAACTTGCAAGTGCAATTAGTAATTGCGGTTAACTTGCAATTGACAAGAAACACTCGACACAACTCTATACAAACTGCCTCACGTGTATACCTTAATATACGTATTTTTCATTAATTTGTTAAACACTTTTCATCTGAAAAACCACAAACTGCTAAATTATTCGTAAAGTATCACAATCGTATCAGTCAAATGCGTCAAGCTTGTTCAGGACGATTATTGTGAATTTTGTTCCTCCCCCCTAGGCGTATAAATATAGAACCTGTAAAATATTTCCAATCTCTTATTTCAGCTTTTGCTAATGATCCAGAACAATCAACATTGTAACTTATGTAGTTAAAAATGAAAAAGTTTGTCAAATAAGTGAACCAATCGTTTACTCTTTTTGATTTCCTAACTGCAACTAAAAGAAAGACAACTATTTTGAAATATGTTTTACAGAACACTAGAATTTCCCATCAATAGCATTTTATTTCAGTGTTTTACGAATAACGTGAACATAGAAGGAGTGAATTTATCTACCATAATCAATTATGGAAAACAGAAATACTTACAAAATCGTAAAATTTTATTAGTGGGCTCAACCCAGTGAAAGCATATCTAGGAATTATTAGCATAAATATGAGTTGATTTTTTTAAGCTCAACGCCATCACAAATTTACTTTCAAGTAGACCGGATTTCCATTGCTGATTGCAATTTAATCTGCGTTTAGAACATGGGCAGATAAAATTATAAAATTTCACAACGGTCATATGCGGTCTTCCCAAAATATCAACCTTGTCTCTACAAAATCCAAATTAAGTGGTTAAAAACCACTCCCATCGAAATCCTAAGAATTAAATTTGGAAAATTCATTTTGGAAAATAGGTATATTTGCAAATATTCACAAAATGTGACTATTACATTCGCGTGCCTTGTCTCGCTTGAGTTTTGCCTTTCCATTGCTTTGATACTTGCAGGCACAACCCAGTAAACCAACATTATGCGGGCCATGAATGGGCCAGTAAATGAAGCCTCTGCTGGTCATTTACCGACTTTGTCGCGCGGCGCAATTCTGGCCCTGTGTTGGCGAAGAACATTTGTTTGGCAATGGCAACGTAATGGTGGCGAATTGTATGATAGAATGGGCACATAATGGTACAGTGACGGCTGCAGGGAATTATTATGATACCGCTAGCCATTTAATTACCCTGATGGAGCCACTATGGAAATATTTTGTTGATTTTAACAGTCCCACTATATCACTCAATTAATATTTAAATGATATGTCCAGAACTGAGAATTCTACATGTTGCTGGTCCTCAATTGGTTTATGTAGCCTGGTCTTAGCGATAAAATGTCATTTGTATTTCACCGGTCAGTACTCCTAAACCTTAGCGATAAGAATGCTTATTTATAAAACTTTACCTTCCACGTAAATTTTCCTACCTCTAATCCACATTATCTAAATTCAAATTATCCTATAACCTAACATTCTCTTTACACTCAAAGTTGCGAACTGAACAATTTTTCCCTTCAACAAACAGTGAGATTTTGGGAGTTGAGAAGTTAACTTCTTTAGCCTGGTCCAAACCAAACCCTAGTTGTATTGTACAGAGTATTATTTGTTGTGTATTACATTAATTGAGTCACTCTGCCCCAAAGCACAAGTTCTCACTCGGGCTCATTTCTCTTGACCATCAGTTATACATACACACATCATTCATACATCCAACCAGCACTACAGCTTCTTTCCATCTCACACATTTTTTGGTCCTTCGAAACCCGGATTCAGTGTGGTTCTCCGAATTACCACTGAGACCTGTTCCAAGTTTAGAAGTATCCGTGCTAAAGTGTTCCAAAGATGTCTTCAGAAAGGGCCCTGAAAAGCACCATCACTGCAATCAAGGGAAGATTCACCATAATGGAAAAGGAAATCGCCAACCAATCCAGCCTAAAGCTCTCCAGGGTCAGATACGACGCCCTCCTAAAACAGTTGGAGAGTCACTGGAAGACTTTCGAGGCCACAAACGAACAGTTGTTCCAATACGCTGCAGACCAGGCCGCAGAAGATACTCTCAACAACGAAGCAGAGGCTATGAGCGCTCGCTATCTCACTATGGTGGAGGATCTGGAAATTCTGAAACCAACAGCAACCCCCACCATCACCAACGCCAAGGTCAAGCTTCCCGACCTAGAGGTACCAGTGTTTCATGGAGAACTCGAGAAGTGGACGTCCTTTTACGACCTCTTCAAAGCCGCCGTCCACAACCAAAGTTCCCTGGGTCCCTCCCAAAAACTCCAATACCTCAAGACGTCTCTCAAAGGCGAAGCCGAATCTGTCATCTGTCACCTTGCCATCACCGATGACAATTATGATGAAGCTTGGAGACTCTTAATCGAAAGATTCGACAACAAAAGAGAAATCATTGAGGCTCACATAAGTCGCCTCCTTAACCAACCCGCAATGAAAGAAGAGTCAGGTCCCGCACTTCGCAAGTTAGTGGACGTTACCAGAGAGTGTATTCAAGCCCTCCAGGTTCTGAAGGCTCCCACCGATCACTGGGACATCTGGGTCATCTACGTCATTAAGGAAAAGCTTGACCCGGAGACAAGACGCCAGTGGGTACTTTCCCTAAGGCCCACCGATTCCCCAAACTTCAAGGAATTCTGTGATTTCCTGTCTCAAAGATCCAGAGCCGTCACAGAGTCCACCGTTAAGTCCCAAGCAACCTCAAAGGCAAGTTCCAGTAACAATTTTAACTCCAAGTCAAAGAATGTGTCATCCCACCACAGTTCCACTGAGTCTAAGTGCAAAATCTGCAAAGAAAACTACCATCCCATCTTTAAGTGCCAATCATTTCAGAAGTGGTCCATCAAGGAGCGGCGTGACCACGTTAAATCCAAAAACCTCTGTTTTAACTGCTTCAGTGCATCCCACAAAAGCGTCTCCTGCTCCAACAAAACCAATTGCAAAAAGTGCAATAAGCGACACCACACAATGGTCCATGTTGAAACAGAGTCCCAGGAAGTAAATAAGAAGGAAGATGAACCCGTCTCACTCCACACTTCTCGTCCCCAACAAGCGCATTCCCAAGTTCTCCTCCTTACAGTTGTCGTCAATGTGATTGACTCCAAGGGGGCCAGTCATCCGGTGAGAGCCCTCCTTGACCCGGGTTCTGAGGTTAGCTTCATCACAGAGCGTACTGTAAAGCAGCTGGGGCTGAAGACTTCCATCGCCAACGTTTCAGTCAAGGGAGTCTCTGCTACTACTGTCGCTTCACCCCGAAAGCTAGCAAATGTGCAGATTTCCTCCAGAGTCTACAACTACCAAACAAGCCCAGATGCTCTCGTCATGCCAAAGATCACCGGTAACATTCCCTCTAACCCTATCTTTCAATTCCACAGTCACTTTAACGGACTGAAACTCGCCGACCCCAACTACTACAAGCCCGAAGCCATTGACCTGTTGATAGGAGCAGAGCTCTTCCCTTACATCCTTCGGCCTTCACCAGTCATTAAGGGACCTCCGGGACATCCCGATGCCGTTGACACACTTTTTGGTTGGATAATATGCGGGAAGACTACTTCCAAACCGACGATATCCGTGACCTCACTACACACCTGTTGTGACCTTCAATCATCCCTTCAGAAATTCTGGCTCCTGGAATCCGTCCCCGAGGAGGAACTTCATACCAGTGATGAAGCCCTGGCAGAGCAGCACTTCATATCCAACTTCCAGAGACTACCAGAAGGTCGCTATATGTTACGACTTCCCAAGAAGCCAAACGCTCCTTCACTCGGGTCCTCCAGAGAAATCGCTCTCCGCCGCCTACATCAGCTGGAAAGAAAGTTTGTGAGGAATCCGGAACTACATCAACAATACGTGGCAGCCATGAAAGAGTACCAATCAAATGGCTACCTTTCGAAAGTGCCAACTCAACTGTGTCCTCCAGCCAGCTCATACTTCATGCCCCACCATGGGGTACTCAAAACGTCCAGCTCCACGACAAAGTTGCGAATCGTCTTCGACGCCTCCGCTAAATCTTCGAATGGCGTTTCCCTCAACGACACCTTACTGGTGGGACCGAAAACACAAGAAGACCTTCTCTCCCATCTACTCCGATTTCGTCTGTGGAAAGTCGCAATATCCGCAGACATTAAACAAATGTACCACCAGTTTCGTGTTCACCCCGAGGACCAACCCCTTCAACGTATCCTGTGGAGAGAACATCCCAAGTCTCCGGTAGAAGAGTGGCAAATGACAGTTGTCACTTTCGGCAACTGTGCATCCCCATTTCTTGCCACAAGGGCGTTAAATCAACTCGCACAAGACGAAGAGATGTCCTTCCCTGTTGCCGCCAAGGTCCTTAAGAATGACGTATACGTTGACAATGTCCTCACAGGAACCGATGATCACGAATCCGCATTCATACTTCAAGACCAGCTACTGGCTCTCTGTGCAACAGGAAAAATGGAACTCCGTAAGTGGATCTCCAATAATTCTAAGATCTTGGCCAGACTTCACCCGTCCCTATTTGAAACTCGTCTACCCTTGGAATTGTACCAGGAGGATTCATACAGCACTCTTGGCCTAAGCTGGAACCCAGTCTTAGACAATTTCTCCTTCTCCGTCAACATGCGTTGTGATTCCCACCTACTCACCAAAAGACAATTCCTCTCAGATGTTTCGAAGATCTATGATCCCATGGGCTGGCTCTCGCCCGTAACCATAAAGATGAAAATCCTCTTCCAGTCCTTGTGGGAAGAAAAGGTCAGCTGGGACGATAAGCTGCCCCAACCAGTACTCATCACATGGACTTCAATTCAAAATCAGCTGAAGTCATTGGAGGCCATCCGAATACCCCGTCATGCTATCCTAGAGGAAAAACCTAAATTAGAGCTGCTCGGCTTCTGCGATGCCTCTGAGAAAGCCTACGCTGCGGTACTGTATCTCAAATCATATTCCACCTCGAACCACAAAATTTCCCTTCTTCTCGCCAAAACACGTGTGGCTCCAAAGAAAAAAGAAACTCTACCCCGACTCGAACTAAGTGGAGCCGTACTCCTTGCGAAGCTGGCAACTACAGCGAAGAAATTCCTCAGACGAGAGATTAGTCACGTACATCTTTGGACGGATTCAACCATCGTCCTAGCTTGGCTCTCGAATCCCAATCGCTGGAAGACCTTCGTCTCCAACCGCATCACCGAGATTGTCCAAAGTTACCCACGGCCCCATTGGCACCATGTGAAAAGTGAAGACAATCCGGCGGATCCAGCTTCACGCGGAATTTTTCCTGAAGACCTCAGAAATCTTCCCATCTGGTGGAATGGTCCGTCCTGGTGTACGTCAAAGGAGTTCAACTTTCCTGAAGAACACAAGGTAGAATCGCTCCCGGAGTTGCCAGAAGTCAGGAAGATCAAGGCTCACTTAACCGTGTTCGACTCGTCCCTATTGGATCGGTACTTCTCACTCACCAGGCTACTTCGAGTGGTAGCCACCAGCCTCCGACTGTCACCAAAACGAAGAGTCCCAGTTCCGTCCCAAGAATACTCCGTGGGTGAGCTACTTACAGCCTTGCACCGCTGCATTGGTTTGGCTCAGGAGTCCGCCTTCCCACAGGAATTACAGTCATTCCGAAGCTCTCAACCCCTAAGCAAGAACAGTAAAATCCTTCCTCTTAGCCCGTTCCTGGATCCCGTGGGTTTATTAAGAGTAGGAGGCCGACTCCGCCTCTCAAACCTCCCCGAGGATCAAAAATTTCCCATACTTCTTCCTAGCTCAGGTCACTTCACTCAGCTGGTCATAGCGGAAGAGCATCTGAGAAGCCTACACGCTGGTCCACAACTACTTCTCTCAAACCTTCAGCTCCGGTACTGGATTCTCCGCGGACGGGCCACTGTAAGCAATTTTGTAAAAAAATGCATTGTGTGCTACCGTCACCGAACCACCTCTCTCACACAGAAGATGGTAGACTTGCCACCCATGAGAGTCAACCCTAGCCGTCCCTTCTCCGAGACTGGAGTCGATTTTGCAGGACCATTCAACATGAAGAGGTCCATGGGCCCAAGAAGTACACAGCTAGTAAAATGCTATGTGTGTGTTTTCATTTGCTACGCGACCCACGCAATACATCTGAAGGTCGTGTCCGATTTGTCAACCGCTGCATTCATCTCCTCCCTGAAACGCTTTGTCTCCCGCCGTGGGCTCTGTTCGGACATTTCCAGCGATTGCGGAACCAACTTTGTTGGTGCCGACCGGGAATTACGTCGGGATCTGGAGTTCCTACGAACCTCGAATGGCGTTGCTGATGTTTCCAAGTTCCTCTCATCCCGTGGAGTAACCTGGCATTTCAACCCACCTTCATCTCCTCACTTCGGTGGTTTATGGGAGTCAGGAGTCAGGCTGGTCAAAGGTCACATGAAGAAGGTCATTGGTTTGACCACCTTGAACTTTGAGGAATTCACCACGGTCCTCACCCAAATTGAAGCCTGCATCAACTCCCGTCCCATCACATCCATGTCAAGCGACCCCAATGATCTTTTTGCCCTCACACCTGGGCACTTCCTTGTCGGCGGACCCTTAACTGCGATTCCTGAACCCGACCTCACGGACGTCAAGTTAAATCGTCTATCCCGCTGGCAGCTGTGTCAGCAGATGTTCCAACACTTTTGGAACCGTTGGCACCGCGAATATCTTCACACGCTTCAACAACGCGCCAAGTGGTCATCCACCGCTGAGAACATCCAGATTGGAACTATGGTGCTCATCAAAGACAATCGACTTTCTCCCATGAATTGGAGGCTCGGCCGCATCATTGCCACTCATCCCGGAAAGGACAACCTGGTCAGGGTTGTGACTGTGAAAACAGAGGAGGGAGACTTAAAGAGGCCGATTGTTCAACTCTGTCCCCTTCCGTTACCTGAAGCTACTCAGTGCGAGAAAGGCCAAGAGGAAAGTATCACTGCCACGTAGTCTTTGAAATGATATTTCAAGGCCCGGAGTATGTCCAGACCTGAGAATTCTACATGTTGCTGGTCCTCAATTGGTTTAAGTAGCCTGGTCTTAGCGATAAAATGTCATTTGTATTCGACCGGTCAGTACTCCTAAACCTTAGCGATAAGAATGCTTATTTATAAAACTTTACCTTCCACGTAAATTTTCCTACCTCTAATCCACATTATCTAAATTCAAATTATCCTATAACCTAACATTCTCTTTACACTCAAAGTTGCGAACTGAACAATTTTTCCCTTCAACAAACAGTGGGATTTTGGGAGTTGAGAAGTTAACTTCTTTAGCCTTGTCCAAACCAAACCCTAGTTGTATTGTACAGAGTATTATTTGTTGTGTATTAAATTAATTGAGTCACTCTGCCCCAAAGCACAAGTTCTCACTCGGGCTCATTTCTCTTGACCATCAGTTATACATACACACATCATTCATACATCCAACCAGCACTACAGCTTCTTTCCATCTCACACATGATACGTTAGCTTTTTATGACACTTTATTCAAGCAAATAATGTATTTAATGTACAAATTACAAATCGTGATTAATATCAGTTGTCATTGGAATACAAATGAATTTGTTCTGCTTCCCTAACTGCGGTAAACAAACACATTTTTGCTTCAATGATTTTACGGCAATACATACTGGATTAGAAAAATCGTGACAAAAATACACACACAGTAAGCTACTTCTAACAGGGAAATTACTGACTAACTCTAAATTAACAAAATACTGGCAATTAACATAACCATTTGCTGCATTACTGAGATTTGTCAGTTTAACAATTTTAAAGTCATTAGTCATAAAACAATTATCACTTTCAGATACAGAAATTAAGATGTCGTTGATATAAAACTTGGAATACTTGGAGCTACTTACGAACCCGTTTCTTAACTCTGATGCACTGGACTGCTTATAAACTTGAGATTCGTTTTCAATTACCCTATGAACAACCTGTTTAACAAAATGCTTTTTAGATCTTATCATTTTTTTCAACGTTTGCATATAGTTTTCGAATTCGAAAGCACTAAAATTATCTAATTTACCGAACTTGGCAGCATCAGCAGATAAGTGCACTAAATTATGTACATTATATACAATAAATTCCTCTCCATACAAACTTTCACATTCCTTGACAAAGTCGAGAAGAAGCTTTTCTGCTAAACTATTAATTGCAGTTTCTTTGCAATTAGGTGACACAAAGAGGTAAATTGCAACGCTGAACTTTAAAAAGTGTTTGTACAGAATTATTGGTAGTATATCATGCAAAACTATCACACCGTAATAAAGTAAGAAAGATCGAAGTTCAGTCCCCTTATACTGATCCAGCTCTCGAAGAGATCTAGGTTTTCTAGAAAACTCTCGCGGTACAAACGGAGAAATTATTATTAGATTAAGTAATAATATTAGGTATCAGTAATTTGCGCATTACTCCTAGACAAAAAAGATGCAAATAATCAAGGGGGAACTGAGAAACCAGCCCAATATCTGTACGAATCAAAGGTGAGACTCCTGTGTGATGCTCCTCTTGCAACTGCATTGCAAAACTTTCATCTGTTCTTAGACGACAATTTACTTCTGGAAACGTGACTCTACCTAACCAATTGCCCTCTTCTTCACATTTTTCACAAGCAAAATAACCGTTGTGTGTTTTGCAACATTTTAAGAAACTTCGAGCAGGCGCGTCCGCAACAATAAAGTCAAGCTTAAATTCATAATGCTTTCCCTGAAAGTTTACACCATTCAATTTTAAACCATTAATTTCATTAACAAATTTTTCCAAATAGGAACTCAAACATTTGGGTTTACTTTTCTCTCCAAAAAGCGCTATTAAGAATGGCGTTTTATTTTTAAATTGGTGAGAAACTCCCAGCAATGGCCATAATTGATTATTTTTACTCTTATTAATTAAAATTCCGTCACAACCTACACACATAGAAATAGTTTCTGATGGTTTGCCCCTGAATCCCGTTCTGAGACGAGATATAATATTATCTAAAATACCGAAGTAGTAAAAATCATCTTCGCCAATTTTCTCAATAACAACTCCTCTTGGAGTTGCGAGAAAACTACGTGCACTTAGTGGTAATTCTGTTTGAACATGCGATTTCAGTAATTTTAGGAGATCATCTAATGCGATTTGAGTGATATTGTGAGTACATGCCCAGTGAGCTAAATCCTCCTTAAGACTATACTTTCTACTATATTCTTCAATTTTTGAATCTGAACTACAGCTTTCACTTCCAGAAATATCATAAAACGTTTCTAACGCAACATTTGGTACACTAGAATTAGACAATACACTACAATAATCATTATTAATGGGGTCTTCAGAAGTTCGAATTACATCTGCTTCGGTGCGGGTTTCTCAAATTCTTGAAAGAAGTTTGGAAACTGAAGATTTAACTCTTCTCTGCTTCGTACGTTTCGAAGTGCCTTGAAAGTAATTTGAACCACCATTATTGTTGTGCTTTCTTACTGATCTGTGCCCTTCCGCCATTTCGGTCACCTGATCCTAGAAGCCAGAGTTGTATTATTTTTTCAACGGCAGCCTCTGAGGGATTGGAGTCTTCAGGGGTTTTTCGAACAGCAGCTGTAAATATATCGATGTGAGGTTTGATAATACCTAACCAAAAACTGTCAAAACCTGAACAAAAAATAATTATACGAACTATCTAGAAAATAATAAGTATATAATCATATTTACAATACCTATAATGCAAGACAAAATGCCGTTCTTTTTGAAAGCAATTTTGTCTTTGGTTCCACCAAATGTCATGGAATTGGCTAAATTTGCCCCTACTACTCGTTCAAGTATACGCCGGACTTGTATTTTCAGGTCTTCACCTCCAAATCCTTTGAGAAAATTAATCTGTAAATTTGTTGAACATATTAGCCACTTTCCCATTATCCTCTTAATAAAAACATTTTCAATGGACAGGTACTGCGATGCTAATTATTATTTGCTATTTTAAAATAGATAAGCTTGCTTACAAATTTTATTTTCTTTGTCATCGAGCCACTGATTTAAATCACTGAATGCTTCTGTTTCGTTCAATGGCAACGAAAGGCCAAGTTCAGTCTCGTCTGTGAATACCGATGTAGACCCTTGAGTGACGATTCTGGAAACATATGCAACCTCTTGTTGGAGCTTAATAATCTCCTTGGCAAACACTTCCTGAAATTCTATAATAATAATAAGGAAAAACCAGCTTATCAAAATTAACCAATTTTTTGTTTAAAAACTTGTATATCATTTAGCTTTAAACACTGAACATAGATCATTTGTTTGAATTCGGATAAATATCTAATTTGAAACAATTATTAGTAATGATTACTTTGAAATTGTAGTGTTAAGCTGTCTATCTTGGAAATTACTTCCAAGAATTGGTTCGCACTGCCCAGCTCTGTAATTACTCGTTGCTCAGGTTGATTCGAAAAATCTACCTCATCTTCTACATTCAGCAATAAAGGTTCTGAAAATTGTAATTATGATTTATAATTAGCAGGCTACAGCCAGCAATCATCTTCACACACAATACATATGTGATACGGTCCACTTACTATTCCATTTAAAACAGTAGCAGCGATATGAATTTTAACTTACGATTTCTTGGAAAGTCTTGAGAACCGGAATACATAAAAATATTTTCTGGCAACTGTGATGCAGCACCACTGCAAAAATCTTCTGGGTGGCTTAATACTTGCTCCTTACCAGAAATGACCTGTGGACCCAAATCTACGCTGGATGAACTCTGACCACTTTCGGATATTTCCTGACGCGGAACTCCAGCTGCCCACAAAGAATTAGCAGTTCTTCGTTTCCGAAGTCTTCGCTTTGGAATATCGTCGGAAAGTCCTTCCGACTCTGTGACTTCGACGTCAGTATTATTTACTGCCTTGTCTGCCGCCACTTGAGCCTTCTCGTAATTGTCAAAATGACCTATCAAGCGCATGTTATTTTTCATAATTATTGAATATAATGAAGTTAGTTTTAAACAATCATTCCTACATTTACGTTGGCACCAAGAAACAATTAGAAAATATTAATGAATGATAATATCAGAATATTTATAAATGATAACCAATTGTACTTACCAAGTCCAGGTCGAACTTTGCAACTATAAACTTTCCAGGAGATATTGGGGCAAGCTGATGGTTCTGCACACTTTTGTATCAAGTTTGTAACTTTGATTTCATCATTAATTAATGGCCAATGGCACCTGGTCTTATTATTGAAAAGCCAATTAGACGGCACCGCCTCAACACTTTTTTCTTTCGGAAAATCAACAATAAAATAACAAGTATTCATTGTAGCGGAATGCAGTGAAATTTACGATGAAGCTTCCAGGATGTCTTTACTATACTTCTAACGAACACTTTGATCACTCACTCGATTGTTTCTTCCTAATTCGTTGTTGCACGCACGCGTTGGAAACGCGGCTAAAGAGTATCGGGCCAGGTCCGGTAACGTGATGGCAACGATAAATAATTTTTTGTACTGCAAAATATTAACTTAAATTATGCCAGCGTATTTTCTTTACTATTCCCGTAAAGGGCCGTTTAAGGCTCGCCAATTTTGTGCCATGAAAAAATTTGCCACTAGAGCCATACGTCTAACCGAACTTTGCCAGAATCATTTAAATAAAATGTCTTGGCTTGCTAATGGGTAGCCAGTGTTCACCCTTTGCCAGTATGTAGCCTCGAAAAACATTGACGGCCCAACCCAGGGCCGGTTTTCAGTGTTTACTGGGAAATGTGGGACGTTTAATTACAGTCTATGGCCACAATGTATAATAATTTGCTGCACTGTTTATTGCTTGGAATGTACATTACATGTTCATTTCTTGTAATAATTTCAGCCACGATCGTCAATAAAGAAATAATAGGATTTTCCTCCTTCCATGAATTTCGTCTTGGTTCGACCTTACAAATAGGACTCAAGTGAGCCATTTCATCTTTTCACACGTTTCACTGCAATTCCCTTCAAATCCTATGATGTACTGTACTCAAGCCCTCCCAGTCGGTGAAGGCTGAGGCTCTTCGTTTATCTGGAACGTGCATCAGGTGTAATATTAGGGATTGTGGCAAACTGTGCTGAGGGATCAAATTCTATTTGCAAGGATACCAAACCAGAACATTCCATCTACTTTTATTTAAACGGAATGATTGTTTAAAGGTGACCTGCATATTTTTAAGGAGGGAAGGAAACATTCTAGTAATAAATTGTTAATAACTGGAAAATTCGAAAATACAAGTTTCCGAATAATTTAAAAACACATATTCGTTGTCAATTTTGTACTTCCGTGTATCCTTCCGCAAGATGTCTCAGTAACTGCTGAACCAATTCATTGAAATTTTTTATGAACATTACAGATACTGGTGTCAACTTTAAGCCGGACTTCATATTTGGTTGGAATCGGCCGGATAGTTTTTGAGAAAATATACTTGAAATTTTAAACTTCAAGTCAAATGACACATCTCTCCAAAACTACTTAATCGATTTCAATGATTTTTGGTGTGAATATTGTTTATGCAAATTTTCAGGATTATTCATAAAAAAATCATTCTGATTTGAAAGCGGTATCTGACGCTACCCTACGCGAAGCCTCAAATTATTGCGCAACGATTATTTTTGCACAAATTTTGACCCGAACGTTGTCCCTGTAACAATTTATATCCCTCAAACAATTCCATTTAAATTTGTAAAATTACTTGTATATTATACATGAAAATTCAAAGTTTGAAAGTTACAGTTTTTTCATCCCTCAGAAATTGAACCTTTGCTCTGAGGACACGTTAACCGTCTACGGAATTGTGCACACTAAATTTTTCCAGGAGGAAAAGACGGCGCAGAAAAAGAAGTGAGAGAAAAACTAAACTCTTTTTCCGTTTCTCTGTTTATTACCCTTTACTACGAATTTCGTGTGTTGGAGGGGAAAACATCATAAATTAATAAGAATCATCTCATTTTTTAGGGGAGCTGGAGCCCGGGCTTGAGTTTTGGTTTGAACATCTGCATTCATAAAGTATGAGATACGTAAGTATTGAGAATATGAGTGGATTTCCACCGTTTTCGTTTCCTTCCGCTAAAAGAATCTTCAACCCCATCAATCCACGGAGTAACTGAGTACCAGGAATCCAGGCCAGCCAGAAACCATTGGAAGCTTCAGCACTTCTAAGGCGTATTCCCAAGTTGATTTTCTATCATTTTATTGTCCCCCCTGTTTCTTAAGCTGCCGTTACAGGGTGACTCAAATTCATTCCCAAGGAATCTTTTATTACATACGATTCACAGAAAGAAATTTAATTGATTTCCAGTCCCAATTTTATTTACTCACTTACGCTTACAAGATAAGGATTTACATTAAAAGCTTCATATATCATTTCAATATTTTAAAACCCTGTGTGTACACCTTGCTAATGAGTAATTACATGAAGGTCAAATGATGAGAAACGAGTCACAGTGTAATATTTAAAATTTTATACGTCCTAATTTCCGAGTCTCGCATTTACAAATTCGGAATAAAATTTCATTTCATTAATTAACCAGCATAAATGAATAACGCATGCCTCTTTACCACAATATTCCTTTGTATGTGGAGTATTTTGTATCAACAGGATAGCATTTTAGCATTTCTGGGGCACTTATGACGAGAGTGTGCTTTACAGTAGTTGAAATTTGTTTCTGAGAAATAGGAACAACTTCCACGCCCTTAACTCTGTTCTTGTCAAATCTGCTGGCGTCAAAGAATTGACGAAAGTAGGGAGCTTTTAGAAACCGATTATAGGTCACACGTGCCTATGAAAATTACAAATGCATGTAGCAAGTTTTTATTTCCAATCAAACCTTGCCTTTAAAGTTGCACTCTGTTCGAGGGTAGCACTTTAATATTGTGATAGACGGGAATGAGCATAACAGTAAAATTATTTTTGCATGTGAAACGACATTCTAGTTTTATAAGTAACCCCTTTATAACAAGGTTTCACACTTTATGAATTGAAAAACTTAACGTAAACCAAATCATTTTTATCCTAAACCCGGGGAAAAATCACAAAACACAGCCCTTCCCTCCACCCTCCTTTAGAGGAGTCCAAGTGGTCCAGGAAAATATCAAAAATGTAACTAAAAACCATAAAATAGGAGCTACTGGACCGTATCCATAACATAGTTTTATCGTGAACAAAAGCGGTACTTCCCAAATGGGAAAGACTTTTCTAGAGGGAAATATACGCAAGTGGATGTTCATACCGGAATATTCACCCCAGAAAAATTTACATTTCTTAGATCCTTATCTCCGTACAAATGGCTCATTGTAAGTACACTTTAGTTAAGGGTTATTGCAAAGATCCCGGAACTTGAGAGGCAGGGATGAATGAGCAGGAGAAGTGATCTGGAATGGAATCTGGAATGTAAACAAATAAACAAGATTTATGAGAGAAACAAGGGAGCTGATTTACTCCTTGTAAGTGCGTATAGCTATCCTTACATATTACTTGCAAAGGGCTAGGGAAATATCCCATGTGAAATCATGCACATCTCCCAGGAAGCCATATCAGTATTTTTTATTAAATACATCCAAAATCCATTTATTCCAGGTAGCCTCTCCATCAATGAAACATTTTTTTAAAATATCCCTGTAGTTTGGTTTGAAGATAATAAAAACATAACAAAAATATTGTTTTGTTTAAGATGCCTGCGTGTGCATTATTTTGCCTTGAACCAAAAATCCAATTAGTTTTTCACTGGAAATATCGTTGGTACAGAGGAAAAATTGTAGGGACACCCTTATTTGCTTTATTTTCTAAGTAATGAAGATTGTACCTAGCTATTTTTACTTGTAAAATACTACTTCATTTGTGTTCATCCTGCTGGAGCATGCATAGAAATGTTTTGCAAAGGAACGATAATAAAATAGGCAATTTTATCTTGACACATATTTATCCCCAAACAGCCAAAAAGAAGTACAGTGATATATCACCCCATCAAATGTACAGTTGCAAGACAAACGAGTATTTATCTACGGAGAGATAGTCTACCATATGTATGCATATCTATGTATACTTCTGTATATTTCAAAGGGAGAAAGATCAAGAGAAAGAACAAGAGTCGATGGGCAGTAAAATATTTTCTGAGCTGTATCTCCTACAGTTCCCTACTCCTCTGTGATTTACTGTGATTGCCACAAATGCACGTGTTTTTGCTGTGGAAAAGATGCTCATCCAGATTTTATTTCTCCCCTCGAAAATGCCTTGTCTGAGGAAATATGAAAAGGTCTCTGTGATTGCATTTTTGCTAGTAATAATAAAAGCATGACTCAGTACGAATAAATCCATGTTTTATTTGGAGTCAATCCCGATAATTGAATTAATAGACTAAGTGGATGACAAAAGCACGGAAGTGTAGGAAGAAGATATAAAAATGTTAAGAGAGATTCTAAATGGGATTCTGGACATGAATCCACTTGGTATTAGATTAATTGGTAGAAGATTAAATTGAGCAAAAATAAATGAGCAACTGGAGCGGGAAAGATTTGTTTTCTCTTGTTTTTTATTACATTTTATTACATGGTTTTCTTACTTTTCTTGTTTTCCTTGTGCTGCTGTTAAACCTTGGGGAAAATTTTGTTCGAAATTCTTTTTAGGGTTCATATTTGGGGATAAATACATCGTTCGTAGGAGCCTGAGAGAGATGTAATGACTGTCATTGACGCTACTGTCTCTACCCGCTTTTTAAACAACGCTCAAAATTCCGCCTTGTATTTTATGATTCAGGAATTATTCGCATGAAGTCTTTAATACATTTGAAGGATAATTCTAACCAGCCCTTTCTTCCTAACTCCGCCAACCATTTTCCGTAAATTTTATGAAGCCTTCCCTCAACCTTCGGGAAAAAATTCAGCCCACCTTCGATACTCCTTCTCTCGGCCATCAAATCAGTGAGCCGTCTTCAATGAAGCCTTCTTTGAAGGCTGGCCTTCAAAATCTGGACGTTTCTGCTACAAGTCATTTCCAAGGTGCTGTAACCGTATGTGCGTTACGTGTGTACGTTGCTTTTGTGGGGACACAACGCAAACGTGCAGATCCTTAAACCTTAGTCAAAATCTGAGACCTTTAAATAGATTATTCAAGGGTAGCTCCGACTAGCAAAAAGAGTGGTAACAAAAGTAAATCGGAAATTAAAGCGTGTTACACAATGTCATGTTTGCTGGTTTGCAATGGTATTACCTTTTGCGTTTTCCCCGATTTAGTTTGAGCAAGAGAACAATAAAATTTGACAGTGACCATAAAATTGGTACTGGAGTGTAGTACAATACTGATGTAATTTAATTCAAGGGTAAAGTATGACCACGAATATGTCGGCGTATTTTGCATGATTGAGATATGAAAGTATGTTCAATGAGAGCAAGCCCGAATTTGAGTCAAGATTCACAGAGCGACATGGAAAGCCTATAAAATTTGTTTTAGCCCAATCTCAAGATATTTTTTAAAACTTGATAGTGATTGGAGTAATTAATTATGTAAACATTTTTGATTTTCATAATACGATTTATCTTAAATAAATGAAGCACCTTAAATAAACAAGGGGAGCTAAGGTTCCTTTCCTTGACACAATATGTTCACCGGTGCATTTTATCAAAAACGGATGCTGCCACATTTTTCCGGTACTTGACGCCGTTTGAAATTTAAAGTGCTATTTGTCACCCCAAAGAAAATGCACGTGGAAGGTCGTCAAATGGGAAAATCGAAAGCGCTATCCTGAGTAAAATATTCCGTATATTTCACAATTTCTAAAAGTTATTAACTTACCTCAATATTCCCCGTCATAAGGGTCAAAACAGTGCAACAACTACATGATATTTTGTAAAGTATTAGAAATACGTCAGATTTCTTCTGCTAAATTGTTGTCCATGACTATTGTAAATCAATTTTGTGTAATCAGTACTTTTATTCCAGAATTGTGCTGAACATTTTGAACTGGCTGAGAATCCCGTAACGTATAATACCGAAATTGAAAGTTGAAATAATTATGCTTTGTAAAAATGTTTTTGACGACGACGATTTAATTTTGATTATTTTTAATTATCCTTCAGATGAATATTTTCGTATTACACAGACGAATATCTTATGAAGGCATTTGTTATATCGAGGCATAATTCATGTTCTACAATACATCTACATATTACGACATACTTACGATTAGCTAAGTTCTTCCAAAACTTTTCTAATGTTCCGGCAAGTGTACGAACTATTTCTCATATTTGATGCAATTTGACTTTGCAAAAAAGAACTCTGGGGTCGTTGTAAATGATTGCATTATGTTCTACAAACCAGGCGCTAACTCATTTTACGAAATGCTGGGAATCCTAACAGCAATCAGCTCGATCGTCAGATATGGCCCAGTTTAGTCCCATGCTTCAACAATTTATGTCAAATTTATACTTTTAAAGCAAGTTCACTCATACTAATAAATCCTTTGAGAAATCTGCCCTAGCAGCTATAACCCAAAAGTGGGAAGATCCATACAAGGCTATTCAACAGAAGGGGACAAGGCAAGAAAGACAAGATTTTAAAAATCTTGGACAGGCTCCAGCTAAGTAACGCTGCCTTAATTGAATCAGTGGATAAATTATGACAAAGCTCATCAGCGGTCAATAAATCCCTCACTGACCTACTGACAAATAGTATAAAAAATGTGTAACCTTCCTTATCCGACCAGTAGATCCGAATTGAGGAGTCCTGGACGGCCCACATTACTTGATCAAAATGGAAAATGTGATGAATTTCGAACCAAATATGACACTTGTTTAAATACTCATGAGTTTTAAAAATATTAAAATATTTTACCCATGTAACTGCATATTTGACCAATCCTATGATATAAGGTTTTACTTAAATAGTGCTTGTTATTCTGTAGTTTCATTTGCACAAAAATTATAAAAATTCCTTAAAATTACACCTTATTGAGAGACGTTTCCATTTTAATTGTAAGTAGTGAATCTAGAAATAGGAATGCCTCTAAATTGTTTAAACTTATTTTGAAAAATAAAGCACAGTTCCTGTCACTTCAGTGAAAATTGAGAATAACTTTATTAATAATTTGAATAACCAACACTCAAGAAGATAAGGCAAGTATCACATACCCACTTATCTCCGATTAAATTAATTGGTGAGTCCAAGTCTCAAATTTGCAACAACAAAATTCATTGTTTGTTGCATTTTGATTGTAGTGTAAATTAATGGTCAAATAAAAATCGAGTAATTAAATATAGATAAAAAGATGATTGTAATTTCTACATAAAGTATGCGCAGTCAAGTTATTAATACGTTCAGGGTCGATTCATGAACAATATTGGAGGATTATTTACAAATCTGGTGAGCCGTCGATTTCTTGAGGGGATAATAAACCGTTATTATCTTTATCGTAAGTATCGAAGGAGAAGTCTTCAGCGGATCGGCGAGTTCTTCGGAGGAATCTTGCAGCCTCACGTTTATCCACGCCACCATCACCGTTCCGATCTAGAGACTGGAACGTTTGCTTGAGATGCTCGTCCGTCACACCAGGTTGGCGCTTCCTGCGTCCACCACGGCAGCCTCCGTCACAATTGCAGCAAAAGATGTTGCAACCCCCATGACCACAGCAGGGTGTTCCAATAGTCCCGTCACCGCAAGTCCCAATGTCCCAAGGATTTCCGATAGCCGAGAAGATGCTCTTCCCGCAGCATTGACCCGAAGTTTGGGCAACGTAAATTGTTGCCAGCAAAAGGGCAAAAAGAACTACTTTGGTCGCCATTTTCTGTCAAAATATCAAATATTTTCCAATCAACTAGAGTGAACCCCTTTTTGTGAAATATTATTTTGCATTATGTTCCAATTATAGATAGAACACAGTCTACGTCGCCAAACTGAATAAACACTCGAAAAAATGCATTTCAAAAATATTGTCTATAAAACTAATGTTAAACCAAAAAAATTTCATAAAAGAAAAAAAATTTCATATTTTGCAGAAAATTGAAGTGTATTTGATTTAATTTAATGATGTATTCATTATACTTACCAAGAGTAAAGATTAAAGGTAGCCAAGTGTTGGAGTGACTAATTGATGAGGAGGCAAGTTGTCTTATTTATACTCAAATACAAGGAAGATAGCGGAGTTTAAAATTAAAGGGGAAATGTATGGGTAATTTGATGGCGGAAAAAATCTTAAATTAAAAGAATAATTTCATGATTTAAAGACAATTTGATTGAAGTTAATTTTAAGGAACGTAACTGTAATAATATTCCCTTCCGGGTTGACAAAAAGAGGGTTGTAGGAAGTACAAGTGTTGGGAGAGGGAGAAGAAACGCAGAACGATGGCTCGACGCTATCATATACCGCAGACTGATACCACAAACGTCCGCCTTGCAATGTTAAAAAAAATATAATACAATGTACAAGAACTCTGAGATGCTTCTATTTTCCTTCCTATTTTGGGTGATGGATTGAGTCCGAAGGGAAAACAACATGACAATGACCTTTTCTCCCGAAATCTCTATTCTCAATAACAACTCTATTCTTAAACTTGACAAACAACCATGAATGTGTAAAGTTTTTAATAGCATACAAATATTACCTCATTTCTGTAATAGTTATGCATATTTGAGGTAAACAACATTTTCCTGCTCTTTTCTTCAGTCATTGAAATACACATTTGTTATGCTCTAAATTCCGAATAACATCAATGGATTCAGCAGGAGACAAAATTAGTATTTTTACATAAGACCTTGGTTTTTTTATGGGAATAATAGGGCTTAAAATTTAAATGAAGATTTGTGATGAGAGATGTGCAAAAATGTGATATAATTTTTAGCTTTTCTGAGATTTCAAAAAGACATGAAAGGAGAGGAGAAGGAGCTTCTGAAGGCTTTTGGCTTCTCTTCAACTCAATTGGCACTGTTTTGGTTCTTTGCTGGGACTTTGGTCCGTCCTGTACCCATGACTCTTTTCATAGCAGGACCCTTAGAATCCCAAAAATGTGTGTTCCCGATATCTCATATAAACAATTAGCTTTCAGTATTAACCTGGGAAATTTGATTTGCATTTTTACATGATGTAATGAATGAAGACGATTTTTTTTGTAGTAAAAAGGGTTTGAATATTTTTTTCATCAATACAATATTCTTCTTATTCTTCTTATTCTTCTTATTCTTATTCTTTATTGATTGTGGATTCTTCTCGGGTGGCGCCCATAACATACATACATGTAATTTAAAAATCTTCCAGAAAATGAAGAAAACTATTCCTAACAGAGCAATTGCATATAAATCTAAATATATCACATATAAAATCGCTACCAGGGTTTTTAAAGAGTAAAAGCAGAGGTATTTCAGAGTTTCTTCAATACAGTAAAACCCTAAAGGAAGACAATGCTTCTATAATACTCCCAGTTAGATTTAAAGCTGATCTCATTTGCTCTGTTGTATTAATGAAGTTCTGTAAAACGAGTGTTATTTTGTATGAGAGAGAAAGACGTATTTTATTTCTTTAATATCGGAAATGGTACTTGTTCAAGCTACATAAGCCCAGAATTATCTTACGAGTGAGTACATTAATTTGACAGTTATTGCTGCACTCTGCTTTTAAAATAGATAAATTTACTTTTTTTTAAATAAAATTGTGTTTAAATATTACTGGACAGAAAGGGTCAATGCTACCAGGGTTTGTGTTATAGTCACATTTTATTTACACAATCCATCATAAAGAAGAAAAAGAGTCGTCAACGTGAATTTATCAAAATATTTTTGCCCACATAGACGACTTCATAAGAGGTCCAATTTAGTGAAATTTTACTGTACATAGATATGTTTACTTATATCATCTGCATGGACATATTCATACTTGAATACCATCAAGGAAGAAATATTTCTAATACATTAGGGAATATTTTAAATTATACAGGTCTCACTATAGGAAGTAAATACAGTAGTCCTACTATTCATGCCATTACAGTTATTACAATAAACATTTAAATTGAGGTAAACATAATTTTGACCATATAATTTTTTTTCCTTTTAAGGACTTGACTTTGTGCTCGTTGATAGCTTACTATCTGTACTGAACAGATTTTAACTTTCTAAAATGACAACATTATTTAACGCTTTTTCCCGCTACGTAATTCTTATCAGCTAAAAATTGCTACAAGAATCACTTGAAGCAAAAATAATTTCCCAACAAGACGTCAAATCCCTGTCAAATTAGGTTAGCCAACCCTGTTTGCTTAACAAATTTCCCTGAAACAGGCCAATAAATTTGAAAATCCATGTAAAAAAAAGATCAACGATTGTTAAAATTCCTGTTTGTAAAATAGAATTCCTTCCCTTTGTGGTTATTCCTTCCAGAAATATTTTTTCCCTGGGAAGAATCTTCCCGTATTCCTACAAAAATCCGACCCCTGCTTTAGGAATTAGCTAACGATTAAATATAGATACATATAGTAAGATCGAATGACATTTCTATATTTAGCAGGTATTTTGTTATCCTATGGGAACCAGTGTATATAAAATTCGGTGTAAATACTGACTTCTTGGATCAATTCAAATGTTGCAGAATCTCCATTAAATTATGTGTGCATATAGTGGCACATTTTCTGCTATTTATCAGACTGCAGTCATTCATTTATAATGAGGAATACTTAAAAGGACGTATTTATGAACAAAGTAACAATAGCGTACAAGCAAGTTCAAGTGGTGTATCTTTCAATCATTCAATGAATTAGAATATATTTAATCTCAAATGGCATATTAGGAATTAAATCATGCTACTATTTCAAAGTGTTTATTTGATTCCTGAGTGTCCGTTCTGGAACAACCAATCCTTGTGATTTTTATGCACACGGCCCAGTTTAGTTCAACAGCGTCACTTCAAAAATAAGTGTTTGTTTGCTACCTGTCAATGATTGATTAAGAGAATTGAATGTTTAGAAAAAGAGAAGCTAATGATGTAAGTAATTTCTATTTTTGTGGGCACTCTTGTGCCCTATATGCAATAATAATGCTGTAAGATTTATTGTTGTAAGAACTCGTTCCATCGAAATCAGAGGTATAGAATATATGTATGCATTCAAAGTTTTAGCTTCTTGTAATGAAAAAATAAACTACAAGCTCCATATGTAATTATTCGATTGTGATATTACTATTCTAACGAAATTTTATATACATATACACATACACTTATACACATACTCAGATTGCAAGGACTAAGCATATTATCGGCACCCCTACTGTAAAGGCGAAATCAATTGCTTATCAACGTGAATTAAGCAATTACACGAACAATTAAACATTGTGAATACTATCTTATATGATACGTTCATATGATACGTAATTTGATTATCACAACGCTGTATTTAATTCGCATAGGTAATGCTGAGCCTAATTCCTTCGACCGGTCCTTGAAATTCCCTGGAAATCAGAGCTCAAAAAATGATTCATATTATTTGTAAATTAAAAGATTGGAACACCAGTGCTTTAAATAGATTACCAGAATCTTGCAATAATTTTTTTTTGTAGATATTAATCCTTCTCACGGGTCAAGTCCCTGGAAAGTGCTATAAAATTAAAGGTCTTTTGTGTACCTGCATCTCTACAACTATCTACTTACAAAAAGATGAACAACCAATCACATATGTACATAACAGAAACTTACAAACGATACATTTATAAAGGCTGAAGTAATAAATGTTATTAACAAATGTTACTACGCAATGCTGATAGGGATGACGTAAGCCTTAAAACTTAATCAATCATAACTTGATTACTGACAAATTGACAGTGAATCTATATATCTACTTGTGAGAATTATAAATACAAGCACTTGAATAATATCATATAAATACTTGCTATTCAGGAAATTCTTGTGATTTATTTCAATAAGACTGAGAGAGTAAGTAACAAATACAAAAGAACCAATATGAAGCTGTACTACGCTCTGGCCGTTTTTGCTCTCATCGCTGTTGGCATTCCTGTGAGTTTTTTGAAGTAAAATCTTAAAATAAAATAGTGTAAAAATTGGTACGAAGATTCTTATGTAGAATTCCGGTACAAAAATATTTTGCGACAAAATTAATTCGCTATGTGTAAGCTTCTCAACCCGTGATTCCTCTGTAGTCTGTAAACCTTTCATGTGGTCCAACTCATATTGCAATCCCGATCCTTTTTACGCAAAATTAAGGGGAATTGCATAATGCAGCAGGATAACCTGAAAATATATTTTTATGATTCTTGTCTAAATTTTTTGGCGTACAATATTTGTTTCAGCCGATTTAACGTGGTATCAAAATTTCAGAAAATTATTTCTCTATAAAAATTCTCGGTTAAATGTCTTTGACTAATGTTTGAAACTCCCTCTCTTGTAATTTACAAAATAGAGCCAAGCTGATGCATTCAAGGTAGTGGGATTTGCCACAGCGGAAAATGACCTTGGTCATTTGAGTTTCGTTCGTGAGGCACAAACCTGGTTTCCCCAGCAAGCTTCCCAACATGGATTCACATGGCAATACACAACTAACTGGAACAACCTGAACGATAACTTCTTATCCTCCGTGGACGTAGTTATCTTTTTGGACACCCGTCCTGAAAATTCCAATCATCGCGCTGCCTTTGAGAAGTACATGAGGAACGGAGGGGCCTGGATTGGTTTCCATTTCTCTGCTTTTGCTCTCACTCCTTCCGCCTATCCCCAGAACTGGAACTGGTACCATAATGAGTTCCTCGGCTCAGGCCAGTACGTCAGCAATACATGGAAGCCTACCTCAGCTGTCCTGAGAGTTGAGAACTACAACCATCCCGCCACCTGGCAGTTGCCCAAGACCTTCAGATGTCAGCCCAATGAGTGGTACAGATGGGAGCATGACTTGAGGAAGAATAATAACATTGAAATCCTCCTGGCCATTGATGAGGCCAGCTTCCCCCTCGGAACCAACCCCCCAGAGACTTGGTACTCTGGCTACTACCCTGTAGCTTGGGCCAATAAGAACTACCGCATGTTGTACATCAACATGGGACACAATGATATTGACTATGCCAACGGTAATAGGGATCTCTCCCATACCTTTGAGAACGAGATTCAGAACAGGCTCGTTGTTGATGCAATTAAATGGATGGGAAATGGTAGGAAGTGATTTGTTGTATAAAAATAAAAAAAATTGTAATAAAAAATATCTACCTCTCAGTAAAGATATGCAAAGGAGCCAATTTTCTGATTTAAAAAAAACGATGCATCTCTTTCGCGACTGGCGGTTAAATCTGGGTATTTATGATAGCTGCATAAATTATTTAATATATAAATAATTACATAAGACCATTTGAAAGTGTGTACAGTGTGGGCCAACCCAAGTCCCAAGTATACGCAATGCTTAAGGAGTATTAATTGTCTTATTTTAGTGTAATTTTGGGGAACAATTTTTTACAAGACTTTGTAGGATGTAATTGGAACTGATGAGAAATTCCTCCTGAGCTCTTGTGTGGAAAATACTCCAGAACCACTTTAACAACGAGAGCACATTTCCAGTGAAATCTGATTAGTATAACTGCGAATGTTGAAAATCCTGTAAAGCGGACATTTTTGGTAGTCGGAATTCAAAATCATAACCGTAGGTTGCTGTGACTTCGTGGATCATATGATTCGATGTGAGCAAAAGGGGATACGTTTTTTCAAATATTCAAAAATCAGTAATTATGTAAACTGATACAAATAGTTATTCTTAATTGAATGGTATTGAAGATGCTCTTATAAGAACCTTGACTTCATGGGATACCATTTTTGGAACACATTTGATTGTACTGTACCAAAGTGTTAATTTGTCTCTAATAAATAACAGGGCCCTATTACCGATTGTCAAATTTATTACTCTTTTTTCAAAATACCCCAAGGAGCTAAGGAGCAAATTTTTAGTCCAGCTGAAAAAGTCTACGTTTTACAAAAATAATATCTATAAATAATTTATTCCAGCATATATGTATACAGTATCAACACATAAGTTGTACGCTGATAGGGTAGCACATGTCATGTTTTTTTAAAGAAGGTTTTATTCTCTCTCTCAATTGAATATGTATCCTAAATACAATACAGTAACATTCCCTTTTTGCTGGAGACAGGGCCAGTCCAGAGTTCATTCCCTACCCACTACATTACACGCTCCGTGAATACTATAGGACCATAGCTCAAAGGCTAAGAACTTAGAAGGAGTGCGTGACATTCATAGGAAAGAAGTTGCCTTATAGCTCGGGAGCTATATGATGAACGATTACCACATTTCTTCAACTCCCTCAAGACACACATCATCATCCCACACATTTATACATTTGTCTTTGTATTCCCTGCCTTGCCCCTTCCTCTATCCTATATTTCAACCCCAGGTTTCTCTCTATATACCAGAAGTTGCCCGAAATTCTTCAAAAAAATCTCTCTTACACAGTATGAGTGCACATATGTACAAAGTATGCATAAACTTTACGGGGGAATATATGCCCAACATTTTTACCACTATAAAGTAAAGACTCTTGCCAGGAAGAAGAAAGCTCTTTACATTCAGAGTGCACTCTATATAAGAATACACCCAAAAATAATAAAAACTTGCTCCTACACATAAGCAATGAGATTATGGGGTGAAGTGAGATTCCTATTCTCAATACGTATAGTATGTGCACATTTGCGCTAAAATACCTATCCTTTTAAGAGCGTTTTTATTTTTGAACTGACATATTTTCAGACGTTCCTTGCTCAGTACAGTGCTAATTTTCCTCACTACAAAAGCCAATCTGAGGATTACTCTTTTAAGAGGTCTTGTGCAGAGACGGTCCACTGTATATGAGAAAACCATTGGAGAACCATATTTACAATTATTGGGAGTAAAATATTGTGGGAGAAATTGCTAGTAACAAAGTATGATTAGGAGCAATGAAGATTCGGTGGTAATTACTGTAATGAGGGTTTTTACACGTTTCACTGCATTGCAGATCAGAAATTAGTATTCTGGAGGGGTGCCGGCCATGTATACCTTGTACCTGTTTCACAACTGTGGGTTCCTTTTTCCAGATGTAGCACATTTGTCACTCGTGACATTTTTATGTGTAGGGAAATCTCAGTGGCTTTTTCCCATTAGAGCTCAAACGTGGGAGGAAATGGGTGCAGATTTGCAGATATAGTTGTGGTTGTTTGGAGGGATTCGAGGGAACAAGGAGAATTATGGAAACGTACTAAAAAAATAAGCTTCAAAAGATGAACCACAGGTGTCTCCTATTGTGTTTCCGAACACTGTGGTCGCATTTTATTAGTAGGCGATACGTGTTATATAAATACAGTAGAATTAGAGGATTCTATTTGTAGGGAATTTGCTTTTGTAAATGGGACATTAAATTCATTCAATTTGATCAATTCATTTTTACGTCATCAATTCATTCAATTTAATACAGTCCAGGGTATCCAGGTCTTGTGTATTTTTCTTGCGTATGTTTAAACGTATTCACTCTATTTCAGAATTGTTATCAAGGAAAAGTATAAAAATATGCATGATTACGTTTACTGTCAATGCTGTAAGTATACAAATGAAAATTGAGGAAATGTGGAAATCATACTGTGGTTGAAACAAAATGTTCAAAGAAAGAAGACGTTTAAAATTGGTGTATTAAATGAGCACTTTGATCTTGAGCGACTTACTAATTGTAAGTGTGCATGGGCACTAAATACCTGTAGTTTTCTATAATTATACATTTACTAAAGTATACTTTTATAAGAAGGTCTTCGTACAGAGAATTTCCATCGTGCTTTCAACTGCTGTCAATAAATTTCCCCAAGGAAGTTCGCACAGAAATATTCTCAGGTTAAGGAATTCTAAAAAGAATTAATAAATTCTAAAACTATAAATCCAATGCTAGGTGTAAATACGAACGCATGCTGGTATTTCCAGGCTTGATTTGGGCTCCATGTTCTAATTAGTAACTTGTTGTAGGTTCATTAAGTAAATAATTTAGGAACCATTTCCCTTCAAGACTTCCCTGTAAATTAGGAAAGCAGGGCAAAAAATGCAGTCTATCTGAAAATGTCAGGTTTTACCCCCAAAAATAATCCATTGTGAGTTTGAATTCCCCATAAGAAAGAACTTGCTTATTTAGAAAGTGAAAACGAAAAAACTCTTGTAAAGCAAAATGTGCGAAATAACCTTAATTTTACCCATGGCTATTCTTGGTTTGTTTCCCATATCTGCTCTTGGGAATGAAAACCTGGAATATTCAGGGCTACCCAATAATAGCAAAATTTTGAGTAAAAAATCCAAATCAAATCTTACACTTAAATTTTAAAACAAACATATACTGAGAGCATAACTGCAGATATATTTCCACAACATCAGAATCGCTTTCAAAAATTTAATTCTATGTAAATTACTCCATTTAGGAATTTCTCACCATTGGCTAACTGAACTTCAAGACAGTTACAAGATTGGGTTCAAAAATCAATTCAGTATAATCAGAGAAAGAAATTTATCAACGGCCCTAAACCACAATATTCCTCGCGCTGACGAAAGACGGTGTCAGAATATGTCATTCTTAAGTATGGAACAAAACAAGAGATTGCTTGACGACTACGGTTACGACTCGGTCTTGAATTCTACAATACACGGTTTGGCTTTGATTTTGCTAATGTAATTATTTGTAGTAGTCTTAAGTAATACCTTGATATGTAAATACATTTACATTTTAAGACATATATTTGCATACTTTCCAAAGTGTTGGCTAGAAATTTGTTAACAATACTGTAGAATTTTTTAATCGTTAATCATCTCAAAAAAAATTCACAGAAATGTTGGACAACCCAAGAGCGAGGTTATTCAACCAGGACGAATATTCGGGTAATTGTTAATTACAACTTATTGCATAATTTCCGAATAAATAGTTACATCCTTTCCGAATCTTCAAATGCTTGATAAAAATGTTTTGGCATAAAGACATCTTTAGTTAAAAGTAATTACCTGAACAATAATTAGAAGGAATATGTAAATAAGCAGACGATTTGCAAGGGTTTTGCATCCTTTTAATTATAAATAAAAAAATTTTGCTCAAAATTGTAATAACAGGATTGGGCATTTATTTTCAGGGGATATTGAAGACTACCATTTCTTAAAGAATTATCGTTGGGGAATGTGCACGGATCTAACAAAATTAGCAGGAACAGTCAAATCAGTTTTCTCGTTTGGCAAATGCATTCGGTTATTTGAGAAGCGCCGGTGTCAGGGCTGGTCAATAGCAGTTTTCCCGGGAAGTTTAAATTCCCATCGATTGGAAGTTCCTAGACACGTAACATTAAAATCCATTGGTCCATGTCTGGAAAATGAGTTCTCGGGGGGTTCATTGAATCAAACGATGCCGATGTTCGTAGGAAAGGATCCAGGGCTGAGGAGTTTTAATCCCGATCTATTCCTGATTTTTAATCCGGATGTTAATTTAGGGAAACGGAGTCGTTTTGAGAGAACCGTAGTCCAATACTTACTGGGGACTGGTAATAGAACGGAAATAATTTCCGCGCATCCGAGATGGCTTGATTTGGGTTCCCAGCTAAATGCGTCCGTACAGGAAAGGGATTTTCATAAAACATTAGAAAAAGAAGATGGGGACATTCTTGGTCTAGCAATTCCAGTGTATTTGGGCGGACCTGGAAATGAATCATTTAATGTATTCCCTGGAAGTGAATCTGCTTTGAATAAATGGGATGAAGTTTTACTCCAGAATTTTAAAGATCCAGCAAATTTCGAGATTATTTGGAAATTCGAGTATGAGAACGAAAACAAGACCAGACCCCTGTTCTTTTACTACTGGATATATTCCTACTGGGGTTCAGATCATAATATACACTATGGTCGAATTATCAACGGACACCGAACAAATCTGAGGCGCGAAAGGTCTTTCAGTCCATTTATTCCAAAATACGAATATTTAGGTTAGTAATTCAGACTAAAAGCATTAATGAAATTTTATTTAAAATTTTATGCTTAAATAACCTGTGAAAGCATAGTCCACGGGGTCGTAATATGAGGTTTTCTAATCTACAAAAATTGTTTTCGCGGAAATGTGATATTACAGGGACTGTCACAACAAACTTAACGGAAGTTCTTGAGGTTCTCAAAGTTTCCAAAATAACTGAATCCTACGGCAATAATCCGGTTGAAAGCATCAACAAAAAATCAGAAATTCCAGTGCTCAGTTTGCAGAGCTGTGGACGTATAAACATGATTGATCAAGAGTTAGAAGAAACAATCACAGAGACATCTCAATTGACGTCATCACTTATTCAAGGTAAAAATCTGTTTTAAGTTTTAATATTTCACTCGTAAATTATATAGGGCTGAAATCCAAAAAAATCTCTGGTGCATCTCTCAAACATTGATCCAAATGAATGAAGTTAATTTTAAAAAATACGTAATTAAATTTACTACAAACTGAAGGGAATCGAATATTGTCTGTTAGTCTGTATGGTTGTCAATTATCGTAAAACAGTCATAATTCAAACTAAACAAATCTAATCAAATCGTTCGAAATGATATTTATTTTTCCAGGGATGATCCAGAAGCCGATGGTTCGACTATTCACGGGTGAAAACTATACTGGTAAGCAATTGCAATCACATTCTTGAAACATGCTTTGTTAAATCGCTTTCTAATGCATTGGAAAATTGAATGATTAATTACAGGAGATTTTGAGGACTACCACGTTGGAAAGGCAAACTTTTACAAAGGCTGCTATGATGTCAAGAAAGTACGTGAAATAAAATCCGCAGCAACCTTTGGCAAATGCATTCGATTGTTTGACGAATGCAGATGTTCGGGGTTGTCTTTGGCGATTTATGGAAGATTTTGTAATTCAGCTCAAAGAATAGAGAAGATCTTGAAAAGAGTTGAATCCGTCGGGCCTTGTCTTGAAGATGAGATTAATAATTCGTCATTTAGCGACCAAATAAAAGGAAAAGTCGTTAAACACGTAGGAATAGGCTCCGGCGTTCCGGATCTTGTTCAATTTCCAGCTGCCTTCAGATCGGACATAACCACAATGCGAACAAATAATATAGAAATACATTATGTTTTAGGAAATAACAATCGGGTTGAGTACATCTCCGCTTGGATTACAAAGGTTGTGCCTGTAACGTTTTCAAAAACATTTAATGTGGAAGAAACCGAGGTTTACAAATCCTTGGACAAAAATGAGGGGGACGTTCCATGTTACGCCATACCGTTAGCAATCGGTGGACCCGTAAACGAATCAGTCAATATTTTCCCAACAAGTCCGTCCAAGTTGGTTGATTGGGAGCAAATTTTCCCCAGTACATTTAGCGACCTTAATGAAGTTATTGATTTCCGTATAAAACTGCAGTTTGTGTACGAAACCAAAAATAGTAGTCGACCTCAGTTTGTCAACTATCATTTTCTGTTTTACGGTGAATCTAGAATTCGTTATGGATGTTTTAGCAATCAATAAGTTGCATTTTTTTGACATACTTCAAAAACTATATCCGAGGATAACTTTTTAGGCGTTAAATTCTACTTTGGTTTTAAATGTTATTGAGATTTCCGGCAATCCTAAAGTAAGACGTTTACATTTAGACCCCGCTTACTTTATTTCCCAAGGTATTTGATTAATATTCTCATAGCTTAGAAGATGCAGCTCAATATGCAAAGATAAAACTTAATAGAGTGCAATATGACATTAATAAAATATTTGACGTAAAGATGTCTGAAATAAAATAAATACTATATTTGAAATTCATTTGGTTACATTTGTGCTGAGATGAATGTTTCGGGTATAGTACTCAATTCATTATCAATTGAAAAAGCTCACCAACAGCCTTGGTTTTTATCGTTGTGTATATGTCAAACAGTTGGTTTGTATATTTTTGTGCTAAGGTACGCTATAACCTATAACAAATTGAAAGAAGTACTCAACTTAAAATATACGTAGATGAAAAATTATGGTCAATACATTTGTATTAAGTAATTTAAGCATCCAAAGTTGTTGCAAAAATTGCTGTTTAAGCTGCTTATAAAAAACATTCAGTTTTTCCAAAGGAAGGTAATGTATTATACTAGTGCAGTAAATTAAACGAAGAATCTGGAAATGCATAAAACGCGATTACCAATTACCACTGTTGGAAATTGACTTATCAGTAACTATACAGTAAAACCGCAGAAATGCATGGGTGTAAACATCAAAAACAGTTCCGACATGGACGGAAACCATATATAACGCGAAGGATTAATTGCTTTAAAAAACATTTCTCAAACTTACTGCAATTATCCTTCGAATGTAATTACATTCAGAATTTAAAAAACTTATAAAATGAATGTTTCCTAGTGAAAATCTACATCGCTTTCCGAATCCTTTTCATGTCTCACATTGCTGTCTCCGAAACTCATAATGCCAAGCAGGTTATGTGAATTTATTAAAGACTTGATTTTTCTCTACGTGTTCGTTCGTCTTGCTTAATGCACGGATTTTCTGACTTGGAAAGGTAATAATACACGTTATGCGAACAATACTAGTGTTTTTAACAAATAATATGTAGCACAATAAGTGTAAATTTGACTTCAATTTAGTCCAACATGGCTAGTCAATCTTAGTCAAGTTTATGTCATATTTTTCTACACAGTAATCAACGTAGGTTTCCCTAATAGTGCATTTATTCAAATTGCGTCAATTTTATAATTTGAAGTTAATAGCCAACAAAGAGGAATTCGCTTTTGATATGTAAATTCTCAAGAAAAACTAACAGGAAGAGAAGCAACAGTTTGAACCACAAAGTCCATGAAATTTGGAGTCGATTCTCTTTTCATTTGAAAAAGTAAAAAGCAGTCAGGGATAGACATGCGGTGAATGAAATATGCGTAGGCCCCGGAAAGTACATACAAGTCAATTCTATTAGCGAATATCATCAGCACAGAAGTCTCGACAAATATGCCCATAAATTGAGCGCTGGTTCAAGAGAAAACAAAGGTGACAAACGTGCTTGTATTTTTTAGTAATAGTTTCTAAGTTAGCGGAAGGGACAACAATTCGTAGTAGAGGTGGGATTCGGGGTTGACTTCATGCCCGAACCCGGAAGAAACCCGAGCAAATACGCTATAAGCCCGACCCGGCCCGCCAACGGGCTAAATATTTGATATTCAACCCGGCCCGTTTTATGCACCTTAATTTTTATGAAGCCCGAACCCGTTAAAAACCCGTACTCTAAAATTTTGTACGACCCGAACCCGCTAAAAACCCGACCTTTAAATGGTTTTAAAACCCGTTTAAAACGGGAAATTTTAGTAACAGTCGAATCCACTGAAACGTTTGTTTAGATATTCTATTTTAATTACATATAATATTCATCCCAACTCAAAAAATTAGAAGCCCGAACCCGGTCGTAGCCCGACGTAAGTTTGCATTTACAGCCCGAACCCGTCCAAAAACCCGGCCGGGTCGGGTTCGGGCCTGCCCGAATCAAAAAGCCAGCGTCCGGGCCCCACCTCTACTTCGTAGTAAGGCCTAAAATTAATTTACAACAAAATGGGGTGAACAGGATACAGTAGTTATTTACCAATGCCCCTCCTATTGGCACAGAGGAAGAAGCTATCGTCTGGTATCCTTTTGCTACCGTCACTCATTATTATTATCGTAGCAATGTGAATAATCAGATTAATAATAATCACTATTAGTAATCAAGTAATTAAGTAACTTTAACCTGAAGGAATAAGAAACTCGAATCTCTACCAGAGATGTCCAAATGAAATTGCCTTCCTTCAAACCTTCGAAGGCAAATTTTTGAAAAAACGCATTCCTTCATCCTTCTATTAAAGGAAGGCTTCAAAATATTTTGGCTTCATTCAGCCCTATTTTACTTATTAATTTAATGCCTCCAAACTTCAGCCTTCAAAAGAAATCAGCCTTCCCTCCTATTTAGAGCTTCCTTCGGGTTTCCGAAATCCCGAAGTTCCGTGTTCGGAAACGGAACGGAACACTTTCGGAACATTCTCTTTGGTTCCGTCATTGAATCGGGACAAAACCGGAACATGAGCACTTGTACCGATAATATTGGGACCGGGACGGTTCAGAGCATCGGTACGAAAAATGTCCCATATAATTTATGTCATCGGAAAGCGGAATTGTTCTGTTCCGTTCCGAACCGATCCCGGTACAATTTCTGAAGCGTCGCGCCATCGTTCAACTAGAATGGAAACACATTTCTTATCGCACTGGCTTGTAAGCAGTTTTTTGCCAAAATAACGAAATTGGATGAACACAGATTTAATTTGCGCAAATGCTTATATGTAATGCGAGTATCGATTTCCATGAAAATCAACAGATTAACTAATTTTGTTTAATAAACATGGGCATGCGCGATTTTTCTCGAAATGAAAATTCTGAAATCGAAATTATTAGGAGTAATGAAGCAAGCTTGCAGGAAATTAACATTGTTAGGCCATAGAAATATACACGCTACAAATATTTATTACTAAAAAATAATTAATAATAATTATATAATACTGCACAGTAGTTCTTTTTATATGGCCTAATTATTATTAAATATTATTTTATATAATTAAATAATAGCATTCCCTAGCATCCAATCTATTAAAAGTATATCATGTATATGTATTAAGTTGCCAGTAATTTGTACACGCATTACACGCATATGTTGTGAACAATTCCGGGATATTTCGGAACGGAACGGGTTCGGAACGGAAAAACTAGCATATTACGGAACGGAACACAACCTGTAACGGAAAAAATACTTTACTTCTGTGTTCCGAACGGTGTCAGTTCAAATGTTCCGATGTCCCGACAGCCGGAACGGAACCGGGACCAATATTATTTGTAGGTTTCGGAACGGAACGGAATTTCCTACGGAACAGAAATGTTGAACACATTGGAAGCTCTACTCCTATTCAGTCTTCATAACACGAAATACCATAGCAATGCATTTAAACAACCCTTTTGCAGGTAAAATAATCAGGTACCTGAAAATCAGCAATACAATTCACTTCCGCCTTCAATGAAGCCTTCATTGAAGGCTGGCCTCCGAAGGCTGGAGCAGTCTTCTCTACCCATTTCAAAGAGCTACAGAGAAAATGTATAATTACAGTAATTTGGTCCCTTTTAAAATGCTTATTCTAGGGGGATAACCGCACAATCATATTATAGTCATAAGTTGTTGTCCGTGTTTCTTAGCAATGATTTTATTACTACGTATGTACATATGTATTTATATTAAATTAATTAAATTAATTTCTAATTTTGTATTAAATTAGTTTCGGAACTTGATGTCAGTAAAACTTTTTAAGTGAGATGCTATGGTACAGTCAAAAATAATCATTGTGCTTAATGGGAATACTGTAGGTTCATTTGTTTCACCCCTTTAGAGAAAATGATCATAAAAGAGAATTCTTATAGTCCGGTTGTACTGCATATATGTCAATCCATGCTGCTCCTGGAGGTCTCAAGGATATACAACGTTGTGGCTGCTGTCGTGCGTGAGCTCAGAGCAAGGCGCATGGACGCTTTGAAAGTGTCCCAAAAAATTAAATACCCTTTCACCTTTTTTACTCCACCTTACGCTAACCTGTATCTTCCTACGCTCTTTGTCAGTTTAAGTACTCATGTGGAGCTGATATGTATAACAGTTGATTGTTCCTATTAAAGACAATGTGTTTCAGTGCTACGCTTCAAACGTTTATTAGTTGGCCTTATTAATGCATCCCAGAGGCTAGGCAAACCTCTGAATCTCTTGTACACAAAGTCACCAAGCAGTTAATTGTAAGTTTTATTCGCTTATACTTTTTTCTCTTTTTAGAAAATTAGTGACTAGTGAAAGAGTAACGAAGGTTTATCTCGCTCTTATTTTGTTTTGCAACAATCTTTTATAATGAGTTAACAATATAAGAGGTAGAGTTACTTAAATAATAAATATTTTTTCAGCTTCAAATTGCTCCCAGATGAGATTCACTGGGATCAGAGTCCCACCCTTTAAAAATATTTAAGCAATATTAAATTAGAATCAAATGCATATTAGGATTGAATCATTTGTTCATAAGTGTAATTTTATTACTGTAAAATAATTCTGCTTTATATAGTATTTAGTATACATATAGTATTTTTTCCAAGAGGTTAAAACATGTGAAATTATTTACCTTTAACATAACTCTTAATAAAACCCTCATTAAAAAATATAAGGAGCTTTCAAAAGACGCATGTCTCTCTAACCTCTTGGAAAAAATACTTTTATATGGAAGCACGAATGGCGGGAGTGAGCTGTATAGAGTGTACTGTATATACATATGTCAAACCCTGCTTCTTCTGGAAAACTCAAGGTTCCAATGAGAGAGTAGCTCCTGCCATGCGCGAGTACAAAGCATGGACGCTTTACAAGTGTCCCAAAACATTAAGTGTTCCCTTTCACTTTTTCTACTCCAAGCTACAGAAGCCTGTACCTTGGTGACTCCGGCTTTAGTTAGTTTACTTTTTCCCTGGGAGGCAAGAAGCACTTGTCAATCGTTCCTATTAAAGACTACGTGTTTCAGTGCTACGTTCTAAATATTGAGTTGACTCAGTTGAAGAGAGTTGAAATAAAGGATCCCTCTGAAGCTCTTGTGCCAAGCGAAGTCAACAAGCACCTAATTGTAAGTTTTTATTTATTCATTTTATAAGTTTATCTGATTCTTCCAAATCAAGTTCCAATTCTCTGAACATTTTTTTAAATCAAATTATTTTAATTTTAATGGCATCTAAAAACAATCAACGACGATTTTCAAAAAATTCCAGAATAATTCCACAAAAATATGGAATCAAACATTTTAGGAGAGTTTAGGTAAAAATTTAGAGCTTCACCCTTAAAAATTTGAAGTATATAGAGTTTGCTATTAATTCCTTTTCTTCTAAACGAGGATAATCAAATAGGGAATGAGTTGGGCCAACACTGCGGTTAGTATCGCAGACCTTTGGTCTTTTATAACAACTCCACTTCACTGAGCTGTAACGACAGCGAATAAAAAATTTGTCGAAATAACGAAATCGTAATATGTGTACGATATCGTGAATTTTGGTCGTGAATACTCCCTTGGTCCCTTCCGATGGACTCGACAATGGTTAAGAATACTACAGAAAATTATCATTCTTATAGCGAATAAAAATGATACAATACAAAAAAATCATGTAGTTAGATTTCGCTGGAAAATTTTAATTTTAAAAATCACTCTTGACCATAAAACAGCAGGACAGGCTAAAATTATTAAGGATAAAATGCACCCTAAGCTTCCCATGGTTTCAGCATGCCTCTTGTTCCCATGCTATGGCCAGGCTGGCCCTATTGTGGAGGGTCACTGACATATTGCATATTGTGGAATTAATACATAGTTCAAATATTGTAATCCGACCTTTGGTTTTTGACTAATAAAAAGCCAATGACGAAGACGGTTTATGATTTCGTGACCTCGGGGGCCCGAAGAAATGAAGGTCAACAGGTCACAATCTCAATAGGTCAAAAATTTTAACCAAATGGAGTCATTACACGGTTTATGAGGGCTGTTGGGTCGGTGTATATATTGTGACCCCAGGTCATGGGTAAGCAAGGTTAAAAGGTCAAATTCTGGTTACGTGCAAAGAAGTGTTTTTAAATCCATGGTAGATTATTGGTTGGAATTAAAATTCCTTGAATTTATTATAACTAATAAACTGAAGGTGATAAAAAATTTTCTCATTGGAATTTATTCCTAGGATTCCCAAGGGTCGGATTTTTGTAAATCTCCCTGAAAGATCAATTATAAATTTCCCTGCTGAGTCAAATGTCCCTGCGGGGAAGTCCTTAACGATTTCAAAAATCCCTGCTGAAAAAACGTCAACGATTTTCAAAATACCTGTTGGCAAAAATAATTTCCCTACAAGACGTCAAATAAGGTCAACCAAACTAAAAATCCCTGTTTGCCTAAAAATTTCCCCTGCAACAATCCAACAAATTTGAAAATTCCTGCCAAAAAAAGATTATAATCAAAATTCCTGTTTGTAAAAAGAATCACTTCCTCTTGTGATTTTTCCTGACAGAAATATTTTTTCCCTGGGAAGAATCTTCCCGTCTTCCCACGGAAATCCGACCCCCGATACTAAAGAAATACAACATATACATTAAATGCGTGTATGTATGAGCATATGCGCAGACCTAAATAAAAACAACGTTTGTTTATCTACTACTATGAAATCATGAAAGTCGCTGATTGGCTTTCCGAAATTTGGGGGCTACTTGCAATCCCAGATATGAACGCTTTTAGCCTGAACCGGCCGATAGCATGCAAGGGCGTGTCGGGTCACGGTCCAACCCAAATTTAACCCACGAGCCACCCCCTGTAGTCTACAGTGAACAGTAAATTATCACAGCATAAAATTGTGCAGAATGTCCCCCATTTCAAATGTAAATTGTTCCAGATTTTTTCTAATATGCTTGCACAAAACTACTAATAATAATACCCTGATTGACAATCGTCGATGAAAGTTCATAAACAGAACCAGAGCCCAGGAATTATTATAACAAATTCGGAATTTATTGAATTTTTGTAAAAATTTCTTCAATTAAAAATGTACCTGTCCGAAGAAATTACTTCCTTAGACATACTTATCGTGTCTAAAAATGCCAAAAATTATTTTCTAAAATATATTTGTATCCCTTTCGTTTAGCTGTACTATCAGTATTTTCCGTCTGAAAGCGACTAGTTTATTGCAGTATTAAAGCATTGCAGGGTACAGACCCGTACAAATGATAAATAAGCGTAAAAATGGCTTCAGATATACAAACGCGGCAAATAAGACTGTTACCTCAACAACGGACCAAAAAAAACAAACTATTATAACTGATCAGTATAAATTAATTAGGAACGTGTGTCAGTTATAAGTCAATAACGATCAAATAACAACCCAAGTACAGTGCGCTCTCGCTATAAGAGTATCCCAAAAAGCACTCCGAAAGTGCTCTTATAACTGTATGCTTTTATAAGGAACACATATGTAAATACATTACAATACTGGTTATACATTGGAAAAAGTGCGCTTAGTAAGGGATCTCTAAACAATACATAAGATTCCAGGGTAAACCATTTTTTAAATGTAATCTCTTATTATACAAATAATTTTTGGTTGGAATAAAATAGTAATTTGAGTATGTAGAGAAATCATTCAAAGAGTTTTGCCAACAATATTTTGTTTGCATCCAAAGACTAGATTAAGCCAGGTTCATATGAATCGTTGCAAATTAAGCAATGATTTAGTTTTTCCAACAGCAAGCGAAGCGTCTCGGGATGTAATACTAGGAATATAACTGACTCATTGCTGAATAAAATTCAAATTCAATACTCACTCTCGATATTTTCGCCCAGTAATACGTAAAGCAGTATTCTGGCCCATTTCGATACCCGTAGTTACGAGCTAAAATGTGAAACAAATTACTTGTTTCATATCAACTAATTGTTGCTCTTCGGTGAATATGGAGCTTGTACAAGGAAAATGTCAAGGTTATAGGTGGGAATTACAACCTTTTTTGCTCCACATATGAGAGGTTGTGTATACTACTCCGTGGTCACCATTTCCACTACACTGTAGACATTGGCACTCTTGGTGCGTTTGTACAAACGTTTCAAAATCGTTTTTATGTCTGCTCATGTGGTCTCATAAAGGATTTTGTTTCACGTGAGGAAGTAAAATTCCAACTCTTACATCGAAACTGCTCTTATAAACGGTGCTCTTATAAGGAACAATTGCAGCACTACAATCCCATTGGGAGGACCTGGGAGTGCTCTTATACAGAACATGCTCTTATACGAAGGCCTCTTATAGCGAGAGTGCAATGTACCTTGGCACTCAGCTCCGTAGTGCTTAAATCCCGTCCAGTCTATTCATACGGTACGCGGGAAAGTAACGGAAGCTGGGCAGCTTATAGGTTGACGATGGAACCAGGAGACAATTCGCTGTTCATGGTGCTGGAAGTGAGTCAATTGTTCAGTATTAAACGTTAGAGCAGCGGCCCACAAATTGAATATTGGGCTCATAGGTGCACATTTTAAGTTCGCTCACCCTCACCTCACGCTCATTGTCCATGAAGCACTGCTCGCTCGCCCTCATGCTAGCTCACAATATTGTAAACGTATTGTAATCGCCCTCACGCTCATGAGCGCACCAAATCGCGCTCATCCTCGCCTCATGAGTGCGTTCATTTAATCTACGTTTACATTTTGTTTGGCTAGTTCAAATGTATATTATTGTTTTGAAATTGTCCGTTTACATTTATAATTTGCACATTTTAATACTAGGCTTCCATCAGTCAGCATATGCATATAAAATCAACACAAAAACTGTTATTTGATATGAAGTCCATAATTTCAAGAATTGTCCATCCAATTTCAACCAAATACAAACAGCCTTATCTTTGACAGAGGTAATTCTCAAACAATTTCATTGAAATCGGGCCAGAGTTCTTTGAGTAATCGTGTGAAAGGACGTACGGGCAAGGTCTTTTACTAGGGCCTGACGCCACCCTAATAAACTTTAAAGGAACATCGTGTAATTTTCCACGAGCTTTTTATTTAATAGATTTTAATGCTGACAATTGAGGGCTTAGTAGGTATCATGAGGAGTAAGATTGCGAAATTGCACTTTGCTAGCAAGAGTGATATGTAAAGATTTGTGATGTTTCTGTATTGTAATGACTGATTTGTTGAACATAAACGTATTTTAATTTTTACATTTGTAAAACATTTCAGGATTTAATTGAATTGTATTTCATAACCCAGAAGCAAGTTACGATATAAATCAGAACTATTATTTAAGATTAGGATTTTTTAAAAAAATTTCATTTCAAAAACGAATTTCTTCGGTTTGATTATTGCACACATTTTTGGGCTAAAAATTGTAAGGATTCTTTAATAAACGATTAATGTAACATTATTCAACTGTTTACAAACTCTTATACAAATCGAGTTTAGATGTAAGTTTAAACTTCAATTTATTAACGAGTTTCAACCTAGATAAATTTTGGATTGAACGCTAAGAGTGAGTAGAAGTTCCGGTTTCAATCAAAGTTTAAGATTGAATCCAAGTTAAGTATTGCATCGAAGTTCAGGTTTGAATCAAAGTTTCAGATTGTCTAAAAGTTTAAGATTGAATCGAAGTTCAGGTTTCAATCGAAGTTTAATTTAATTACATTCCAATTTTAGAGATTAAAGTTCGGATCTGATTATTTAAGTATACATGGAATTAAACTTCAAACCGTATTGCTAGTTTGTATACAAATCTATCATTACTGGTGAATTGGAAGTGCAGTCTTCAGGGCAGCAGCAAGTTATGGTAGAAATTCTAAATGCAGGAATGATCAAAAAATATTCCTACCCTTGCTAAAAATGCTTTTATAAATTTGAGTAATCTATTTTGTGCTGACGAGCTATTCTAACTTAACTAAACTCATCATAAATGCCAACGTAATATTTAATTATTGAAATTGCATGGCATAGGCACATAAGTGTAAACGATGACAATACGAGTTAAGGAGAAATCGATGTAAAAGTATTTAACACATATTAACTATCCCATATATTATTAAATACCGAATGGCGTATGTTAAGGGAACATTTACACATATGCATTATTAATTATAATATGCGGTGATTTAGGGTGTAAAGTACGTTTAGTAGATTTCATGACATACCACACTATCATCATTTTCATGACACTATTCATACCAAAATGATTAGTGCTTCTCAATTAATTCAACTCCAGGCTATTATAAAAAATGCGAATTTAAAAAATAATCGAATGTCATCCTAGTAATCTGATAGTCAAAAATGACTACTAAACGTAATAAATGTAATAACAACGCGATGGAAGTTAATTCAGAAACTGAAATATATTCAAATTCTTTATTGATTCTGGATTCTTCTCAGGCGACGCCCATATCATCCATACATGTGAATTAATAATCTTCCAGAAAGTGAAGAAAATTATTCCTAACAGAACAATTTTGCATAAATCTAAATAAATCAAATATAAAATCGCTACCCGGATTTTTAAAGAGTAAAAGCAGAGGTATTTCAGAGTTGTATTTTTCTATTCCATATTTCCCCAGGGGGGTGCGTCTGGGGGTTTCGTAAACCCGGCACTTCATTAGCAGATGGAAAAGGTTATCCTGCTCCTGGAGGTTACATTTAGTGAAAGGGTCAGGTAAAGAAAATTTGACTTTTCCACAAGTGGTGTAAAGGGTGGGAGATTTCAGTCTAATGTTAGCAATCAACCGGATGTATTGTATATGTATGTTGAAGGAAAGGTATCTGGAGGTAGAGAAGTGAGATTTAATCAAATTGTATATAGGCAAAATACGACATTTTTGTAAGTCCTCCTCCACAAATTAATCGTGAATTGTAGCAATAATAACCGTAAAGAAACCCGTGAGATATTCTGCAGACTGGAATTCCCAAACAGAAGAAAAACCCTGCTTATAGAGCGTATCACGTATACAGTTCGGCCAGGTGGGCTTGGCATAGTTTTGTTGGTCGAATTGACTAATGCTTGTCAGCTTTTTATAACATATTGTGATTAACCTGTGCGGAGGCAATAATAAAATCTTGAACCAAAGCCTCAAGGCCCATTTGATTACGCGGTAAAAAACTCGAACCCTACCGGTATCGATCCTAAGTATATGCGAGGGAGTGTGCGGGAAGTTTTTTAAGGAATTGATTCTGTACAATATCTAAAGGGGTGGTGATATTGTACGCCCATATTTCTGCACCATATGTCAAAGATGGTAAAACCACTGTGTCGAGGAGCTTCATGTGTGAATCCCATGAATCCGTTCTGGTTGCACTCATTACCTTAAGAGTGGGGCCAATGGTGACAAGGGCTTTTCATTTAAGACACAGGGCTGCGCAACTGAAAGAGGCAAATGCAGAGAATTTAATACCTATGTTAATTTCCTGACCCTTTAAATGCCACCTCCATGACTTGTGGTGGTTACCACCATTCCGAAAGATCATCACTTTGGTTTTGGATAAGTTAATGGCGAGAAAGTTACTATCACAGTATTCGTCAAGATATGTGATTTTGTTTTGTAAGCGCAGTTTTGAATCCGCAGAAACTGAAATATTGCTGACTATGGTCGAAGCAAGACAATATTTGTATGATCCAGCCCATGAAATGTATTCCAACCGGGATTTAAGGAAAACAGCATGGGAAAACAACAAATTTGCAAATATATTTAAGATTTTATAAACCTTTTAAGGACATCGGGAAATTATGACCATGACCAAATCGAAGTTGACAACTCTGAATCATGCCAGCAATCAAACCAGCTCCAAAGATGAGAAGAACGTTCAAAATCCTGTCATGCTTGAAATAACAAGTCCTGAAATTCGCCATCTCAATTGAGAAGCAAAAAGATGAAAAAATCTATGAAATCGAGTTAACAGGTAACCTGCAATACTACGTGCATAACACCCCCGTCCCGTCACTAAAAATCAAACAATTTGACCTTGTTTCCTGATTTGTGACGTCCTAGTTATAAATTAATATTAAATTCGGAAGTATTACGTACTTGCTGCAATGTTTCAATTTTGCTTTTAAAATATTGTCACCAGAATCGTCAAGAAGAAGATAAGATTAATTGTCAGAATATTGCAATCACGTCCGATATTTTGAAAACTTTCTTCTTTAATAATCGGTGGACACGGTTAAATTCCATTTGTGTCCAGATGTAATTATTGTAGCCGGAGAAAGATTTATTTCGATATATATTTTTATATTTTGTCCCAGCTATTAATTATCTTATGATATCAGTTTTTGAGCAATCCTTGTTAGTATATATCATCATTATTTATAGAATTTCACTATGACCTGCCAGCTTTAATGCTAAGCGTTTCCAGTTCTTAAGACATTTGCAATTTTTCTTTAATGTTTAATTAATTGTTCTCTCATCATAGGATGCTGAAGCACAGAATCGTATTTTAAAAGTACTGGAGCCATCCAATTTATTTGGAGCTACAATTGCAGCCGGGTTCCACGAAAAACGGCTATTGCCAAACTCAAGATTCAAACTTTGCGAAATTACAGCGTGTACAGCCTTATCATCCCGTAGAAAACATCGGTTTTTAAAATCTAATTCATCTTGCCGAACGAAAAATATATTTTGACAATTATTAATGATTTACTTCACTTATTAGCACAATACACTGTCAAAACTAATGTATATTATACGTAATAAGGTTAATAAAGTGTACTCAGTCTATAGGATTCCAACTCGCAAATTTTACATAGTTATCCTGCCAGGGCACTGTGTACAAGCATTTAAAATGGTTGGCAATTGTTTGGCGAAGCAATTTCAGTTTTTTGGTATAGTTATTGGATCCGATTCTCGCCATCGGCTGCAGTTTATTACATGTGACACGTTGGTTTTTATTGCGGACAGGTTTCGATCTATATTTTTGGGAAGTCCAGCAATTTATTGTCTTACATTTTACCAGTGTCTATGCTAAGCAAAATTTTTGCCATTCCTGTACACGGTAGTATAGTTTGAACATTAAATAAGGCACTTGAAAATTTAAAATTAAGTCCACATCCAGTACTAGTTCTTGTACGAATTAAAAACAAAATATGTGTAGTACGTAGTCTAAAATGTGACCTTAATAGTTTCCTTATTACAGGAATAATAAAACCAGATTTGAGTATTTTTAAAGAACAGATGAGTGTAAAGAATGTTTTGTTTTAGTTTACAATTATTTTAGGTAAGGCCCACGCATTCAGCAATTATAAGCAGAGGGGAATTTTGGCATATTATAAATTAATTATGTTCTACGTAAATATGTTTCCCCAGTAATCTATTAGGTCTATAAATGTTTTGGACAAGGATCAACGGATTGTGAGTATTAGGGTTCGTCTCTAATTGAAAATGCATACGACATTTCCCAACGTTCACAAGTACAAACGTGTACTATTGAAATAAGGACAACTTACACGAGGATTAAATGTTGAGGTGCGTGCAGGTAGTTCTTTAATATTTTTCGCGTTTTGTTTGTTCTTTTGTTCAGTTCTTGTTTTTTGAACAAAACAAAACTAGAACAAACGGGTAATATCCTTTTCAAACTTTGAGTTTGAAAAAGTTCCCAAAAATAACATGACCTCAAATTGATCTTAAGGTATTGAGTCACGGACAGTAAGATGACCTCAGTGAGTCATAAAAGGTTTCATGACCTCAAATTGACCTCAGTGGGTCACAAGAAATTCCATGACATTAATTTGAACTCAGTAAAACTTCCAAGGGCAACAGCTCCACAGGTATTAGTGGAATACCCTCAAAAATAATGAAACTATTCCCCTCTATCTTCTCTCCAATACTGACATCCCTGTTTAACTTTGCTCTTAAAACTGGCTCTTTTCCATCTCAATGGAAGAACGCCGTGATTACTCTTATATTAAAACCTAATTCAAACAAGACCACAGCTTCCTCATACCGTTCTATATCCATTCTCCCGTTTATCTCCAAAATATTTGAATCAATAATTGCCTCTCGTGTAATGTCATTTACAGAGCGTAATAAGCTACTTTCTAGATACCAATATGGATTTAGAAAGAAGAAATCAACCATGCATGCGCTAATTCAACTCACACACAATATATATAAATCATTGGAAAATAAAATGTATGTTGCAGCACTATTCGTAGACCTAAGAAAAGCATTTGACAGTATTAAATACTGTAAACTAATTTGTAAACTTTAACACAGATACAAACTACCAAATTACCTGCTATGTATACTTTCTAACTATCTTATATGTAGAACGTTTAAAATCAAGCTCGGTCCATATATGTCCAAAACCTTTAACCTAAACGGTGGTGTGCCACAAGGCAGTGTATTAGGTCCGATTCTTTTCATTATGTTCTTCGACGACATTTGTGACACACTTACTGAATCCTCCCTATACGCGGATGACTTAGGACATGTATGCTCTGACTATAACCAAGAACTACTGAAACTTCAATTAGAAACTGCACTACTACAAATACATAATTGGTGCAAAGACAACGATATGGAACTGAATTTCTCAAAAACTTACTTTGTATCTTTTTCAAAACCCAATTCTAAGCTCCAATGCTCATTTAACACATTAAATTGTAACGGAAACATTGTACCCAGAACAGACAACTTTAAATATCCGGGAAATAATTTAGATAAAAATCTGAATTTTGTTATGCATGCAAACCATGTAAGAAAAAAGATAGCATTTAAATGTTCGCAACTCATTCGTTATAAGCGCCTAATTCTATCTAGTATGTTTAGTATTGTTTATAAGTCATTAATTTTTTCTCAACTAGATTATGGTCTTTCTGTTTGGGGTGCTGTCTCAAATAGTGAACTCACTAAATGTCAATCAACAATTGACCATTTTCTTAAATGTACCCACTTCAAAGGCTATCATTTTAATGTTTACAGTAACAAATGTCTACCAAGTCTTCAAACCAACAAACGCAACAAAAGCAAAAACATTAACATGAACAAGCTTTATGAGCAACACTCACTATTATCTGTCTTTGAAAGACATACATACATAACTATCTCACTTACGCGTTCATTGTTAAACCAAAACGAGCAACTTGAATGCATGACTGAAATTATGAGACCTAGCTCTGAACGCTCCTCAAGACAAATATTTTCTCAATATTTTAAGACGCTCCTCATTCTTTCACAACTCATTTCAGTATAGAGCTGCAAAACTCTGGAATATGTTACCTGTAAATATCCAAACACTATCTGTACTAAACGACTTCCAATTTGAACTCAATAAGTGGATACGGTTAAAACGAACACTGTAATCAATTTCATGAATCAAAAAAAAATTATGTAATTTATAATCATTATGTAGAACCAGCTAATGTAGTATATTTATTTTTGTCTGTCACTGGAAATCGGTGTTCTTACACTGTGCTGATTTGACGTAATAAAGCTGTTACATTACATTACATTACATCAGTGGGCTACAAGAAATTTCACGACCTTAATTTGACCTCAGTGACCTACAAGAAGCTTCATTACCTCATTTTTCGATGGGTCACAAGAATTTATTCCCATGACCTTAATTTGACCTTGGTGGGTTATTAGTAGACCCGTGACCTTACAGAGTTTGCTTTTCTCAAAGCGGAAAGCGCAAGGCTGAATTGTTTTCCTTCGAATGTACATGTAATGTACATACATGTATTTTAAATACCATGGTCAACCCTCATACCAATTTTTGTTGGTGTAGGACCAGCCAGAGGCAAAATGATCTAGGTGCATAATCGATTAGAATCAAAATGTTCTACATAACTTTTTCCCTAAAGGCAAAATGAACTGGGTACAAGCCTCTTTAAAAGCAAACTGATCTACATACAATTTTCCATAAAAGCAAAATGATCTAAGTGCTGGTTTAATTTTTTGTGTGAGAAAAGTAACTTCTGCAAAGAGTACACGTGTCTTATAAGGGCTAACTGTAATTGACCTAGTGTTATGGCGTATTTGGCCTTATTCCGACAACTAAAGTTAATTTGACTTATTGCATCTAATACATTTTTAGTTATGAAAACTGCATTTATTTTAAAATTGCCGAATTAAAAGAAGATTCGAAATGAGAGTTTACAGGTCCTGTTCTAATGTGTTAGTGTGCACATTGAAGTGGTTTTCCCTTTAATAATTCTCAACCAGGAGTTTCTTCAAATCGTATTTTACGATCATCGAAATTATCATAACATTCATCTCATTATTATTAATCATTTTCAAATGTTAAATCATAATTGACAAAATATTTCAATGTTACTGAAAAAAATGGAGGCATTGGGCAAATTGAATGTATATATAGAAAAAATTTAATACCTCGCATATTTGTACACCGGCATTAGAATGTGTTTATTTATATTGCTGTTATTGTAGTTTGTATCTAGATCATTTTGCTTTTAGGAAAAGCTGCATCTAGATCATTTTGCCTTTAGTAAAACTGCAAGTAGATAATTTTGATTCTAATCGATCATGTACCTAGATCATTTTGCCTCTTCACCGACGATATGTCGTGAGGGAAGAACGAACGGGGTGCTGCGCCATGCGGTTGTTTGTGTACATGTAAGGGCTCCATACTCGTTACGCTGCGTAATAGCGCGCCTCTCACTTCCACTGTACAATCCTGAGTGTGTACGTAGAAGCACACTTGCATGGACCCTTATCTATGTATGTATAAAAATTACCCGTTTCGGTTTTTCTCGATTTTAAAGGTGAGCCCACTGTAATGTGCAACATTTTTGAATTTCAAATTGGAGTACAATTGCAGCCTTGTCATTTCAGCTTTTAAAATTGTGCACATTAGAGTGGGCTCGTAGTGAACAAATATCGTGAAGGTACACAAATTTACATTATAATTTTTTTTAAAACCCGAAGTATTAACGTCACGGTGAGGAAACAATTCACGATGTGGCCTTTCGTTGTGATAAAAAATTTGAGATACACACTTTGTCTTTCAGTAGTTCAGTATGACTGTAAAAAAATATTTTAATTTTCTGGCTTTTTCAGTTTTCTGGCCTTCGAAATCGGTTTTATGAAAAAATGTTTTCTGCATTTTTTTTACAATACACTGCATCTACGTACTCTGATGAAAAATCTGTGAGAAAAAGTGACTTTCCTGGCTATCCGCTTTTAGAAAAACACACCCTACATACACTTTATAATGAATCTCAAATAACATCATAATGACCATTAGGAGCTATTGAAGTGCACGGTTTTATTTACATGTGCACCTATCATTTATGCTTTCAACCGCTGGGATTATGTGAGTTCAACAGAATCTTTGTACTATTTACAGATGCTTAAGATCAATCTAAAGTTATTGAACAACTTGTTGATTATTTAATTGTTACCTGCTATGACCACAACCTGTACTGATATTAGATGTTTGGGTACATCGGATATTGTAAACGAGAGCAATTTCTATTGGACATCAGTGGTTATTTGCACAAATGTCACCTCCACAGCTGAAATTCGATTTTGTTTTGTTGTTTTTAATAAAATGCAAAATGATGGCTTTAATGCTAAACTATAATCTTTGATTTGATCCCAAAATGCTGAAACTAGTCTGACCGTGAGTTGACAGGAAGAAATAAATAAAAGTGGCCTAAGCAATATCCAAAAAAACAATACCTACAGGTTATAAATTCAATCACGGCATCGAGCGAACCTTAAACAATACGTATCGGTAGCACTAGGTAAACTCCACCCCAATTGTTTGTTGATATATTATGTCTATACATACGGTGATTACAGGTCTTGTGGATGCATGTAATTACATTACGCCTTACAACCCTAGAAACTATCAACAAAAGGTTTAGTGATTGTATTAAATAAGAGTTGTAAAGCAGATCCGGCTAAAATTTGTTAAAGACCGTTTTTTGGTTTCGAAGTCCTTCGTGCACGGACCAAATCTACACCAATGAACTTCTATATGCTCTAGTACTACTTTACAACAATCATCACAAATTCCTAACATATTCTACATCCGTAGAACAAAACAATACGGATTGTTTTTTGAACAATCGGTATTGTTCAAAAAACAAAACAAAACAAAACTCGGTGAACAAAACAAAACTCGAATTGTTCTACTTTTGTTCATTTCCGAAGAGAACAAAACAAAACGAACAAATTGCAGTACTACGTGCAGGTGAAGGAGTGGCCTTCATGCCATTTTTGCCAAATTACAAAAAACAATGATCCGCCATTTTGTACCTTTTTTTTACCCTCGTAGTATTCGCTAATATGGATAATATTCACTATGTTTGTACAAAGGTGTTCATAGACGTTTTTACCGTTACTTTGGCACTAGACCTGTATTCAAACCGATTTCGTATTTGGTATATATTTGAATTACCAATGCAACTTCAATTTTGCTGTTTATTCAAATTCGGTTACCTAATCAAATCAAAACAAAGTTATATTTAAATTGTTAAACCGAATACAACTCTAACGTCGTTTTCGAATTTAATTTGATATTTATGCAATGGTCTGTTTGTATTGGGTTTGAATTTGATTCGAAGTTGGTTTTTTAATATAACTTGTACCTACAATGATTGAATTACAATTAAATCATTTCAAATCTTTTGAAATGTTTATTTATGTTTTAAATCGAAACAATGAATAATTTTCAAGTGCGACACTACTCTCTACACATAAGATTTAACTAAGATCTAACTAATCACCAAGCTCGCCCATCACCTTGTTGACAGTAGCAATATTACATTTATCCAACCATTCCGTGTTATTAAATTTAACCCAAGCTTTAAAGCACACGCATATTTTGATTGCAGCTGCAAGCATGGCCAGTCTTTTTGAGGTTAAAAAAGAAGTTCCAGCTGAGAATAACCTGTGAGCCGGGACACCCGTTGCGGCACCCTTCGGGCATTCAAATGTAGTCAAATATGTTTGCAGGCTCATTCAAATTTTAAATATAGGAAGGATATAGGATATGAGTCATTTGAACACCTTTGATATCTAGTTATAGGATTTCTATTTCGTTCGTAATTTATCCACAAGAAACGGGCAAGTACTTCTCCACATGAACAATTTTCGCATTGAGTCTTAAATATAAGTAGCGAAGGAGAAATATAATGCGATTCCAAAAAAATCAGAACTTTTGCTTAAAAAATATGATCAAAATTTAGAACGCGACAATACTTTAAAACAAAGTGAATACTTAAAAATAAATCCACACATATTTTCAATCGATTTGATTGTGAACACACATCAGGAAACAAATGTATGTTTTTTCTGTAAACAAACATTACTTATTTATTCCATCAAATTTTGTTTACTTCGTTTTGTTCGAAACAATTGTGATTTTATTGTTGCATGCAGCTTTTCATTGATTCTAGTGATTTATCTCGATTCGCGAGACTACTCAAAGCATCATGTTGCAATGATTTCAGATGATCACTGCCATGTGCAACTACGACCTCTAATTCACGCAGCTGGTCTTCGCCTTGCAATTTTCCACGTCTAGCAAAAAGTAACTTGTATTCTTGCACACTTTCATAAACTCAGGTTTCCAATTTTTAAATCTATATTTCCGGTCACTTCGAAGCAAATAATGCCACAAATGCACCATAAGAGTGCAATGAGTAACAACCAGAACAGTTTTTCTTTCCGATCCGGAATCCACAATCATTTCAATTTTCTGCGATACATATTGAAGGGACTTAAAATGAATAATCATTTTCATTGTAAAATGCAAAAGGTTACTTTTAAAAATGACTCCAGCCTTCGTTCAACATCAAGTTTAGTTTCTGCTCCCTCTGGAGTCCAATTAAGGTAATCTTCCTCAGATTTTATCAGTGCAATCACCAACTCCTTTGTTGTCCTTTGTTCATACATTCCCAGATTCTCACAAAACGTTACATTAAATTATTCCAAACTGAATATTTATTATAATTTAAGGACAACAATAATTTTCGTTGTAAAGAACTATCTACTATATCGGCTGCAGGGCGGGAAGCCCATGTTGTGATGAGCAGGTTGGATTTTTGAAAGATTTAAAATTATTTTCCAAACTTCAGTATTGCTGTAACTTACCCGTTCTCGAATGTCAGGATCTACAGTTATGACATCATCATTGTATTTAGTCTTAGATTCAGATAGGATATGTTGCGCAGTGGAAATAGCCCTGATGTACGGACTTGCAAACACATGTGTAAAGGCAACATTTCGTAAATGGATTCCCAATTGTTTTGCCTGTGATATCAGTCGAAGACATAATTTTTTTGTAAATTTGCATTCCTACTCTTTAATGTATTAATCCAGCAATAAAGCATGTAAGTAATTACATATATCTAATACTACGGACTTTACTAATTGTAAGACTAGCTTTCGGTGTAATCTGTTCGTTTACAAGAATAAACCTTAAATGAATGGACACTATTTGTGCCCACTGCTTGGATGAAATGTCGAAATTACAATTTTCTATGTCCATACTGAATTTTAATACTCATCTCATAAAATACCTGGAGACACCCGTTTTCACTTAAAATACTTTCATCGGGTGAGAGGTTTTTAAGCAAGTGATTCCCAATACTTTCTCCACTGAAATAAACAGAATTCATCACAGCATTCTTGTAATGATTTCAAGAAATACAAAGGTGTACAACAAATATACTGAGTTAAGAAGCATCTTAAGACGGTCTTACTGTCTAACGAAGTATATAAGGCTCATAGTTCTACTCGATCCAACTGAGTCCAGAATCTTGAAAATAACTGCTCTTTGAGCTAATGACGACAACTGATGAAAATATTCCGGTTTAAATATTTTGTGCTACGGCCATTTGGTCTCTCTTTTCGCATTGTACGATTATGGACAAAGAATTATGACCTCATGAAGCTAATTCTTTTGTATAAGAGCTGGTCTGAAACAGACTTGTTTTCGAATACGAATATTATTCAAATTTTCGAATCGAATACGAATCAAACCGAATACAATCGCCAAGTTTAATTAAAGTGAATTTTCAAATCAAATGCGAATAACCGAACTGTTCATTGCTTGAATTTCAAACCGAATACAATTCAAATTCGAATTCACACATGTATTTGAAATCCGAAGTAGTATCAAATGCGAATGCAATTTTTAGTCGGTTCGTATTCGAATTGGTTTTGAATTTGGTTTTTCGAATTGAGTTCATTCCTTGCAAAATGTCTAGTGGTCAACACCAACACGTGATAACTGGTCGTGGCACAAGTAGATCTCTATGAGGATGAAAGCATGATTCATCAAATGGCGGTTAAGAAGTCAGATTTACAGAATTACCGACTTAATGCTATTGTTAGTAAAATTTTGGGTGAATTAGATGATTCGAATGTATAAGTAGGACATTCTGAATGTTTGGTTCTATTGTTATTTTCTAGGGGACGTTAGTTACTTTGCTTACTGATAAGGTAAAAATTTACTTTGAATCCAGTATAAAAAATAATAATGAAATAGTTTTTAAGGGTACATTAAATACTTTCTGGTAGTATTACGGTTACAAACATGCAACCTTTTATTACAAAATAATTCTAATTTCTAGATAAAATTAAATCACAATGAACCAAGGGTTATTGAAGTTGATAATTTGGAATAATTGAAAAACCAACTTCGAATCCAATTCAAACCGAATTTGAACCGAATCTGGAATTCTATTCGAAAATCAAATAAAATTCAAATTCAAAATCCATGTCTTATTCGTTTGAATAAATCGAATACTAGTCCTTTGAATTTGATTCGAATAAATAAACTGAATACAAATTTACAAGCCAATTGAGGTTGACATTCAAATACAAACCAAATACGAAATTTGAAAATATTTGGTTCGAATGCAGGTCTGGTCTGAAAACAAGGTAAGAGTAATTTCTGTACAGCGTGCTGATTTTTATTGCTTAAGAAAGATAACCAACGATTTTAGTCTTTTGTTGAAAGAATATGCAATACTTGTTTCCTTCAATAAGTATGTTGTAAATTGTTAATGCAATTTTTACAAGTTATACGAGTTTTTATATTATTATTGAGGGTTCGCAAGCGTTGCATATGTTTTGTAAAATAAAAAATTATTGGAAAGAAAACAAATGTAAACAATTGTATTAAGTTCTCAAAACAATTAGATTGGCAGCTGTTTGACAAAAATCTTGAAAGCGAATATTTTGTCCAGCTTCCAAGTAATATTAAACTCGTGCAAATATTTTTGTCAAATACAAGTATTCGATAACCATTCGTAACATGTAGTTCAATCTTGCCTTGTAATGCAATTACTAGTAACATTTGAAATCGCTTTGCGTAAATTGAGTTGCAACAATATGTCTAGTAATCAGAAATTATATTTGCTTACCAAAATTTCTGTACTCTCGAAACCTGTAAGATAGTTACAGCCTCGTTCCCAAAGATCCTAAATGAGAAGGTGAAGTTTGCGTTACTTTTTCTTTTGTGTTCCTATCCGGAAGGAATTCCATACTGGTTTTTGTGCCTGAATAGTTCTATCAATTTATTATAACCTGAAAAATCTCACCAACGGCCTTCGAGGTTGTTGTTGTAATTATGACAAATACCTGTTTTGTATGTTCCCTCAATGAGGTAAGTTTCAACGTAGTGAAATATTTACTCCACGGAATGTACAGAAAATATTAATGAATAATATTTTTATGACCCTTATTATGCATTAAAACATCCGGAGTTGCTGCTTAAATTGCTGTTTCAATTGCTTTCAAAAAAATTCGAATTCTCCCATGGGGGAAAAACCGTTGTGAAAACACATTTAGTATACTAAGAGATTAAATTAAACCAAAAATCTAGAAATTCATCGAACTCGATTGCCAATATACCGAAACAACATGAATATGTATATGATGTTTAATAACACCAATGAAAAGGTGTGCGCTTTCATCCTTGCGGAATTATTTCGCTTGGTTTGTATCTATGTATCTGAATTTGTGAGTCCGTACTTCATATTACCAAGTAAATTTTACCATCATGAACCAATAGGGTAAGTGATAAATGTATTTGTATTATCATTGAGGGTTCATAAAAATGTTTCATTATTATGGCTTGTTTTGCATGCAGTTTGAAATAAAGAAGGAAAGGAAGCTGATTTTGTATTCACGAGGCTGCTCTAATTTAATAGCAGCCATATATCCTGCGAATGTAATTATTGTAATAATTAAAATTAATTATAAAATTGGTTCAGTAGTTGGTATTTCCTGGAAATTATAAAATCAGGTTTTCAGCTACAAGTTCTTTAAAATATACTACATAAATGTCGTTTAATAATTGTAATGGAATTAGTTTCGCACGGTCAGGTTTCTAGGAAAAAAACACGCGTGTAGAGCCACGTCAGCTGCCTTGAAAACTGTTGGAACATAATAATTATATAGTTGTAAACACCAGCATAGGAAATACCAGGCATCATGTTATACTTTCGTAGCCATTATTTGGTTAATTTTATGCCAACTGCCATTATAATTTTGCATTGTCCAAAGCACGGTAACACATAATAGTGACATTGTAGAGGGAATACCATTAATGCGCGTGCGACTATACTGTATACTTTTAACATTGCAAACCTCTAGGGGGATTTGATGCCAGTAAAGAAGGAATGCCATCTAAGAGGAAATCACTATATGTGAAATTCACTGTACATATGTACGTACCACAAACGAAGTATTCACAACAAAAATATTAAGAGGCAAAGTCCTGTCTTTTAAGGTCCAATTATTATATGAATGATGTTATCCAGCTGTATTAAGATGTTACAGTCAGGGCTCCAATAAGTACATATATACATACTACTAGTATGTTAATAATAACAAATGCGGAAGTACATTGAAAATTACAAAAGTGTACAAGAAGCGTTCTAGGGAGTGATGCATTGCATTATGCTGGTTTGCTCCCAGAACCCTAATATGGATACCTTGAGCTAAGGAAATTTTTCATATTCTGTCGAGAATTAGGGAAGTAAGTAACAATTGTTTTCAGCATTTATTGACATTCTACTCAGGCTGACAACAGCTCCTTCTAAGAGCGTACATATTTCTACACATCACAATGTTCTGTATTTTCTAATTGGCATTATAAAAGTTTGGACTTTCCATTTACAGTTACCTTTCGTTATTTCAATTATATGTACTACTATATTATGTACTGGCATTTGTACTTATCATGCTCCAAAAGTTTACATAGCAATTGATGTAACACTGCGACTGCATGGGTGATCATTCGCCACGTATGAATTATGTTGTAAAGAGTTTGTAGCCCAAAACCGGTTTTAGTATTTCTAGGACACATCAGCTACATAACTAATTGTATGGTTCAATTAAATTACATTAGCAGAATAGTTACTATAATTTGAGGAGCCAAACTTTAGCATGATGTGGTAAAAACGTTTTCAGGCTTTTGGTGAGGATTTTTATTCAAACAGCTTTTAAAGTAACTCTTGTAAATACACAATGAATTTAAGAGGTTGAAGTTTGAATAACTACCGTATAATATGTTGCATAAGCGGTAAATCATTATGTTCGCCATGTACAAATATGTAGAGTAAATCTTCATCCCATTTATTCAAAGCAGATTCATTTCCAGGAAATCAGACCTGGATAACGTTATGGTATAACGTTATTAAATAACGTTAATAACGGAAAAATCACAATAACGGTTTTTGAAATCCAACCGAAAATCGAAAAAACAATATTTACGATAAACGAAAACAAACAATAAATGCGGTTTAGTAATAACCGAAACCGAAACTGAAACTGAAAAAATACGGTTATTTTAGGTTTTTTCTCAACTGTAAGGGCAACCAGTACTCCAACTTCCAACTGCCGATTGAACTCAACGTGAAAGTACGCCGGTTGAATACGTGGCTAACTGTAAACGTATTTTATATGAGTATGTATGTATCTACATATCGGTACGTTGATTACTTACCTAGTACACTTAAATTGCTTATTGTTAGATTCGTTCAATTTAAGCTTATTTTGACTTGTGTATTGTTAGTTTTATGCAAACGTACATCCAGAGGTGTGGAAAATACATTAAATTTATTATTGAAATACAAAATACAAATATATTTTCAGAACAGCTAAAATACATATATAAACTACAAATACCAGGTGGAACTTAGTTAAGATACAATATAAAATACAAATATCCAGAGTCATTTGGGCAAGATAAAAAATAAAATACTTTCCTTCCAACAAAAAGAGAAAATATGAAATAAAAATACCGTATTTGAAATACGAAATCCGTATTAAAAATACCCTCATATTTATCTCAAAGTACATATCTGAGATGTATCTAAAGTTTATTCTGCCAAAATATTTTGTATAATTCGGCCAAATAATACGATATTTAAAAATAAATCAACTCAATAAAGGTAACTGCGTGTTATTAGACTTTAGAGTTGTGCATTTGTGTGTATCAAAGTAAATTAACGCTAATGTATGTAGCTTAATAGTGGAGGTGGGGCCCGGAAGCGGGTTTTTGGATTCGGGCCGGCCCGAACCCGGCCCGCCCGGGTTTTTGGCCGGGTTCGGGCTGTAACGACGAACTTACGTCGGGCTACGACCGGGTTCGGGCTGCACTAAAACAATGAAACCGGGTTAAGATCGGGCTTGGGCCTGTATTTATTTTTCAGTTCGGGTTTCGGGCGGGCCAGAAATTATAAATGACCCGACAATCTCACTAGAATAAAAATTTAGCACATGTAGGTGGCATGCATATTTGACGTTTTGAGTTCAACCATTGCTTTCACTTATGTATATTCATGATAAATAATAGTTCGTTGTATTTAACATGTACACATGTTTAAGCATTTTGAAACGATCCCTTCCCCTTGATAGTTTATGTTCAAAAAATTTCAGAGCCAAAAAGAAGTTTTGCTCCTTCAGTGCACGCTTATTGAATGTGATGAGTAGGGATCGATCAGTGTGTATGTAATATGTAAAATAATGTAGTAATATGTAAATATAACAGAATATGTAAATAAAGGTTTCACATCGGATTCAATTGTTACAAAAAATCCGGGTTTTAAAACTTTTTAAAAATCGGGTTTTTAGCGGGTTCGGGTTGTAAAAACTTTTGGAGACCGGGTTTTTAGCGGGTTCGGGCTTCACAAAATTTAAATGCATAAAACGGGCCGGGTTGAATATCAAATATTTAGCCCGTTGGCGGGCCGTGTCGGGCTCATAGTGTATTTGTTCGGGTTTCGTCCGGGTTCGGGCCTAAAGTCAAGCCCGAATCCCACCTCTACTTAATAGTTCTCAGATACAGTGAATTTTATGTATTTATACAGTAATTTCTTCAAACTCGTCCAACCGGTTTCAAAAACTCGTTTAAAAATGTTTTAAATTAGTGCTTTTACATTTAAAATATTTACTTGAGCATGTTTTAGAGACGATCTTAGCAATTGCCAGTGTCATGTATTTTAAAACTATATTTTGTATTTGAAATACTGACTGGGTAAATTTATTATAGTTATGGGAATAATAAAAGTGCTACCAATAAATTCCGGGATGGAATATTTCACATTAGGCCCAGATTTAATTAAGCACGTGCCCGTTCCCGGACGAAAACTGTGGTTGTTGCCAATGTTTCATTTTTAAAAAGAAACATTTTAATAATCGACTGTTTTAATCTAATTTGGGGAAACAGTTACCACGTGTCTCAAAACTTAATTTAATTTTGCCCTAATGTAATTTGAAAATTTTGTAAGCCATTAGGTCTGAATATATACAAATCTGGATAACTTATTGTTAGCGTAATACAGGAAATCAATGTGAACTTTATACTTATTTTTAATGGTATTTTATTTTGTTCCCCTAGATGTATGCTCTGGTAGATTTCATCGACGAGAAAGAGAAATCAAAGGATGGAACTATCCCTTGTGAGATAGTACGATTTAGTTGGCTCAGTTCAGAACAGGCCACATGCTCTTGGCCAGGAAAATACAGTTATGCGTCTGCGTTTAATAAAGCAAAAATTCCAGGCCCTAATTGGCGTTCTTGTCCTGTCAAAGTGAAGTTCATCTCTGGTAATCTCATAAATATCTCTCAATAAGTTTTTTTAGTCTTATACAAGTTTGTATTGCCGCACATATCAATGTAATAATATTGAAAGTATCAAAATATTGTAGATACAGAGTAAGCGTTATTAATTAATTAAAATATTAAATTGGTTGACAGATCAACTTGGACTCGTACAAGAACAGCGGGACAAATTTTTGGACAAGTCGAAAGTTGATACCTCCATGGATGAGCAAAGAGTTCGGAAGAAACAAAGTCTTGCTCAGTTAGAGATTTCTAGTGGTTCGGAGAGTGATTCTCCTGTTCGTCATCAAACTGGTATGCAACGAATAGTTCTTCCTGATCTACCAATAATTTTGATGACATCAGCAAGCACAGTTGGAGCAACTGCTTCAGTGGGATACCTCAACACAAATAATATTCAAGCTGACGAGCGTGCTTCCATTACTCATACCGAATCATGATCAAACGCTTCGCAGGAGATCGCATTAGGTATTTACAATTGAAACAATATTAACAAAATAGGCATGTTTTACATATTAACTTGAAAGTAAATCATCAAAATAATTTGGAAACATTTGTCTTTGCTTTATTCTAGAAATTGAAAAGGAGATTTTGCGTAAGGTAAAAATGCTTATAAACAAAGTGGATGGCCTGACCATTGAAGTTAGGGGCTTAAAGGTTGCTTCGAATAACGTGGCTGAAGAAGAATTTGTGAATGTTTCAAGTCTTCCTGTCAAGACCGTTGAAGCAGTTAATAATTACGATGTGTATTTACAAACAGAAGGAGCTACGAAAAAAGTTGTAAGTTGACGTAACAAAATGAAAATGCTTTTACCTAACCAATTTGCGTGAGTGTGTTAACTTAAATTTATATTTCCTTGCTTAATAATTGTGTTGACCCAATATAAACTGAAAGATTGTACTTGCAGGCTGCTATTATTGCAAAAGTAGGAGGGACGTCAATTAAGGATGCGACCGAAAGAGTACTGGCTCGAATTTTTTCGAACAGTCTTGCTGTCGAATATAATTGGCGAGGCACGCTGTATAAAGATAAACCCTCTAAACTTCCCCTGAAGGAGAAGGAAAACATTTTGAATCTTATTCGAAGTGAGTACTCACAAATATTTTGACCATCTCTAGAATTAATCGTTTGTTTATTTTGAATATTTCGTTATTGCGTTACAAATAGTTTCATATTATTGCAGCATCTGCGCGAATCATCACTTGCGGAAGAGGAACTGATCATGAAATCGAAGTCGCTATTAAGAACTGGCTTAAAAATGCAAAAGCAAGAAGGGATGCTGGCGTAACCTTGAGCGTCACCGAAGCTGTGGATTAGAAAACTTTATGCATTCATAGTTATGTATATCATTCATAATTACCTGTAGTTTATTAAAGCTATTGAGTGGTTCTTTTTAATATATCACGTTCATTATTGAATGGCGGGATTAGAGTGTCTATGTGTTTTAATTCGATTGTTATCCAGGCATTCCAATTATTAGCGAATAAATTAAAACTTTGCAAAACTATAATTTAGTAGTGTACTGTCATTTAGTTATTGAAATTATTGCATATTTGCTTAACAATTTAATTTCCGAGGCGTTTATGAATACGATAATTATTGACGTCATGTAAAGGTTATTGCAAGGAATTAAAGCGGAAACTGAGGAAGTTACAACGAATGTATAAGAATTTAAATTACAGCTTCCAGTGTAGAGAGGAGCTCGTAAAAACCCGCAAGGAATACAACTCAGCTTGTAGGACTAGCAAGAAAAAATACTGGGACAAAATAAGAGAGGACATTAGTAATGCGCGGAACAGTGGTACGTTTTGGGAAGCCGTTAAAAAATGCAGGTTTAAAAGTAGTCCCAAAAATGAAATAGGGAAACAATGCTGGGAATCGTTCTATGAAAAAATTATGCCATTGAAAGAAATAGATATATATAGGTACACAAACACGGGGGAGGAGGATCTTGAAAGTTGTTTTAGTATGGCAGAGATGAAAGTAGGAATAAAAACCATAAGCAAGGGGAAATGCCCGGGAATAGACGGTATCACGAACGATTGTTTGAAGGCTCTTCCTGAAAATTGGATAGAATACCTGAGGAGTTTTTATAATCAGATCCTTACGTTAGAAAGCTTCCCGAGGAATATGTCAGAAATAGAGGTAATAACCTTATTCAAAAAAGGAAATAGAGAAGATCCGGGAAATTACAGAGGTATCGCACTAATAAGCTGCATAACAAAGCTATTTACACAGATACTACTCAATAGGATAGTAAAATGGGCTAATATATGTAACGTGATCCCCGAATCTCAAGCCGGTTTTCGCAAGAACCGCTCGTGCGTTGATCAAGTTTTTTCATTAGCAGGACTTATTCACAATCATATACGAATCCCTGAGCGGAAAGTCTACGCATTATTTATAGACTACAAAAGAGCTTTTGACTCGGTTTCGCACAGTTTGTTATGGCAAAAGCTACACCACTTAGGGCTTAGCGGTAAAATGATAAGGATTCTGCAGAGTTTATATGAGAATGCCAAGCTTCGCGTCAGAACTCCCGAAGGTTTCACAAATTATGTTGATATAAACGAGGGGGTCCTTCAAGGAGAGATTCTCTCTCCAATGTTATTCTCTTCATTTGTCTCGGATATGGAGAGTTTTTTCGCACAGAAGGGAACATGTGGAATTAGCATTACGGAGGGGGTTGCAATCCAAACACTAATGTACGCGGATGATACTATAATTCTTGCATACAGCCCTGGTGATCTGCGAAAGAAATTACAAGTTCTTGAGGAATACTGTGTACTAAATTGTCTGCAGGTGAACACAAGTAAAACGAAGGTAATGATATTTTCAAACAGGAAACCAGTAAAACCTCCGGTGTTCTGCTTTAAGGATACGCTATTAGAAATTGTTAGTGAATACGTATATCTTGGGGTACCTTTTTACTCAAGTGGATCTTTTCGCCTTACAGCTGGTTATTTTAAACGGAAAGCGTATCAGGCCATGCACGAAGTACTCAAAATCATACAACTGTCACATTGTGGGTCATGGAAGTCAATATCCAGGCTATTTGAATCAATGTGTATGTCCAATTTATTATACTCCGCTGCAGTATGGGGAATGGGACAAACAGATGAAATCGAAACTGTACAGACCACCTTTTTCAGGAGAGTGTTAGGGCTGCCGTTCCAAACCTCAAATCACACAACTAGGGTTGAAGCAGGCAGATGCAAAATCAAATGTACAGTATTAAAGCTGTCATTGCTTTACCTTTACAAAATATTAAATATGGATAGTGGTCGATACCCATCTATAGTATTACATAGATTAATTAAAATAGAAAGAAGTAGCATGTACAAACCGGCATGGAATTGGGTTGCTAAAATAAGGGAGGAACTGCATGATTTAGGCTACGAGATGCCTTTGGAGGATTTATCAAAGGAATGGGTTAAAACTAATTTCGACGGAATAATTAAAGCAGCCACTGCCAAATCGTATATGGAAGATGTAGAACGCATTATTGAGTCAAATAGTACACCATACTATAAATACCTTCTGAGAAACACTAATTATTCCGAATACCTAACGACAAATCTGCCATTATATAAGAAAAAGCTGATAGCTAATCTAAGGCTAGCCAAGGCAGAAAAATCAGCGATATGGTGCAGGAACTATTGTGGTGTAGTGACAAGTATAAATCAGTGTTCTCTATGTGGGGACGGGAAGGATTCGTGGATGCATCGATACGTAGAATGTATTAAGTTATCACAACTTAGAATTAGAATATTATGTAGATATATGCATGACTCAAATAAGGCAAAGGGGTTTCAGGAGCTACTGTGTTCAGGAGAGCCCTCAGTGTTAAATGCTGTTTATGATTTCTTTTATGAAATGTGCAAACTATTTTCAAAATGATCGGAAATGTATTAGAATGATGCGTCGTAGTAATCAAAATACTATATTATAATCATAAATCTATAAAGTGGGAATAATTTTAGGAAAAATGTAAACTTACAAATCTGCAATATGTATAATTACCTATTGTATACTTGTGTATGAGCCTATCAAAAACACAATAAACATACATACATACACATACAAAGGTTATTGCATGACTTTGTCATAAGGTTTATGATAAGCGCATATATGTCGTCTCCGCCGCGGACATTTTAACCTAAATGGGACGTAAATAACGCACGCCTGTATGACCTTTTGACGTCAAATACTGAAGTCAAACTAACGTCTCGTCAACCATTTTTCCCCATCGGGTTCATCGGGTGAGAGGTTTTTAAGCAATTGATTCCCAATACTTTCTCCAATGAAATAAACAGAATCCACAGCATTCTTGTACTGATTTCAAGAAATACAAAGGTGTGCAACAAATATACTGAGTTAAGAAGCATCTTACGACGGTCTTACTGTCTAACGAAGTATATGAAGCTCATAATTCTACTCGATCCAAATGATTTCAGAATTTTGAATATAACTGCTCTTTGAGTTAATGATGACAACTGATCAAAATATTCTGGTTTAAATATTTTGTGCCACGGTCTCTCGGTACCTTTCTTTTTGCAATGTACGGTCATGGACAACGAATTATGACCTCAAGTATTTAATTCTTTTGTATAAGAGATGGTCTGAAAACAAGGTAAGAGTAATTTCCACACAAGGTGCTGTTTTTATTGGTTCAAAAAGCTTACCAACGCTTTTAAGCTTCTTGTTGAAAGAATATGCAATAATTATTTCTACTTACTTTTATACTTGCTAATAAGTACCTAAACTATTAATATAATTTATACAAGAGGTTTTATATTATTATTGAGGGTCCACAAGAGTTGCATATGTTCTGTAGACGGCTTAAAAAATTATTGGAAAGTAAACAAATGCAAACAATTGTATGGTGTTCTCAAAACAAATAGATTTATAGCTGTTTGACAGAAAAATCTTGAGAGTGATTATTTTGCCCAGCTTCCAAGTAATATTAAATACAAGTAAATTAATATTTTTGTCAAATGCAAGTAATCGCTAACGAATCGTAACATGTAATTCAATCTCGCCCTGTAATGCAATATGCAATTACTAGAAACATTTGAAATCGCTTTGCTCAAATTGAGTTGCCACATTATGTGTAGTAATGAGAAATTATACTTGCTTACCAAAATTCCTACACTCTCGAAACCTGTAAGATAGTCACAGCCTCGTTCCCAAAGATCCTAAATGAGAAGGTGAAGTTTTTGTTACTTTTTCTTATGTGTTTGGATCCGAAAGGATTTCCATACTGGTTTGTGTGCCTGAATAGTTCTATCAATTTATTATATCCTGAAAAATCTCACCAAAGTCCTTCGAGGTTATTGTTTTAATTATGACAAATACTTGTTTTGTATGTTTACGCAATATGGAACGTTTTAACGTAGTGAAATATTTACTCCACGGAATGTACAACGAGTATTAATGAATAATACTTTTATAACCTTTACTCTGTGTTAAATCATCCGGAGTTGTTGCTAAAGTTGCTGTTTAAATTGCTTATAAAAAATATTAATTGTTCAACAGGAAAACAAATCCATAGTGAATTCACATACATTACATTAAGAGCTTAAATTAAAACAAAAATCTATAAATACATCCAACTTGATTGCCAATATGCCGAATCAAAATGAAATTATAGTGTTTAATAGCACCAATGAAAAGGTGTGCGTTTTCATCCTTGTGGGATTTTTTCCCTTGGTTTGTACCTATGTATTATTTATAATTACAGAAAATCTAGTTTAGAATTTGTAAGTCTGTACTTCATTTTACCAAGTAATTATTACCATAATGAGCCAATAGAGTAGCATAAGTGATAAAAGTATTTTTGTTCACATCATGTTGGTAATATATTAGTTATTAAAAGTGTTTCATAGTTAAGACTTATTGTACATGCAGTTTGAAATAAAGAAGGAAAACAAGCTGGTTTTTTATTCACGAGGCTCCTCTAATATAATAGCAACTATATACATATCCTGCGAATGTAATTATTGTAATAATTAAAATTAACTACTGAATTAGTTCAATGGTCGGTGCTTCCTGGAAATGTTAAAATCAGGTTTTGAGCAACAAGTTCTTAAAAATGTATTACATAAATGCCGTTGTATAATTGTAATGGAATTATTTTAGCACGGTCAGGTAGCTAGAAAAGAAAATACGTGTGTAGAGCCTCATCAGCTGCCTTGAAAACTGTTGGAACACGATAATTAGGTATAAACACCAGTATAAGAAATATCATTACATATCCACAAGTCAAAAATCTATGCTCCCTTGTGCTGTGTAGAAAAATGTGCGCTCTTGCAAGTTGTTCTCTGCCAGTGTTAAATACCAATAAATACGGGACACATTTTGAAAAGATTATTGATTCAAAAATCTTCCGTAACAGATTTTCTCAGTACGATAAAACGGTAAAACAAATTTCAATTTTTGTTATTTTTTCGGATACTAATTCCGATTCTGATTCCAATACTTTTCTATAAACTCATCTTTTAGGTATTGTAAATATCGAATTTCAAAAATTTCTTTTAAATTACGATTCTATTATCATTGATCTATTTGTCTATACTTGCAACTAATCAATGCAACTGGCCATTTACATGCAATCGAGGTACAAAGTTTTTGGGGCACTGTGAAATTCGGATTCCGGTTCCCTTCCTTGGCAGGAAATGAAACATTTAATGTATTCCCGGCAAATGAATCTGCTTTAAACAAATAGGATGAAGCTTTACTCTAGAATTTTAAAGATCCAGCCAGTTTCGATATCATTTTGAAATTTGAATATGAGAATGAAAACAAGACTTCATATCATAATACACAGTATGGTCGAATTACCAACGAACACCGAACAAATCTGAGGCGCGACAGCGCTTTCAGTTAATTTACTCCAAAATACGAATACTTACAAATACTTACGAATACAACCCAGACTAAAATCATTAATAATTACTTTCTATTTAACATTTCTTTGCTTTTACAACGCATAAAAATGTAACACGCGGTCCGGTTAATGGTCGTATATGGAGGTATAATGTCGGTCCGGTTTCGGGTCATCGGTTTATGAACCGTCAAATTTCGGTCCGGTTTCGGGTACAAAAATCAAAACCGAAAGTTTTCGGGAATGGTTTGTTAAAGCTGCCGTTTTGGATGAAAACGCGAAACTTGCATTTGGCCAACATTTTTCAACTATCATTTGAAAAGGCGATACAATTTTGGCTTCCATAATGAATCATATACATTTTCTGTCTGTTCGGAAAGGAACCGGAACCGGTTCGGGAACTTTTATTTTCCGGATCGGATCCAAAAAAGTCCCGGACTCGAAAATATCGGTTCCGGTTTTGGGAACAGAATTGGGATTTTTTTCGGTTCGGGAAAACGAGTCGGGTCGAGTCCATGTTTTGGTACCGTTCAGAAACACTACTCAGTTTACAGAGCTGAAAACGTGTTAACATGATTGACCTTGAGTTAGAAGAAACAATCTCAGAGATATTTCAATTGACGTCATCACTTATTCAAGGTAATTTTTTTTCTTTTCAATCTTTCCCTTGCAAGTTATTTAAGGCTAAAATCCTGAAAAATCTCATGTCTAAAAAACGAACGGTGTCAGAATCCAAAATTGAAGATATTGTTTTTGAAGAAAACAACTTTGCATGAAGTTTTTTGACCACGTGATTTCAAATATTGATCCTGGTCAATACTGTTTATTTTAAAAAATGCAAAATTATATTTCCCTCAATCCGGAGAGTATTAAAGTTTTTATTTTCTAGTCCCTTCGCTAACTTAAGCATTAAACTAGGCTAATATTTCAAAAATTTGATTCGTTAAAATTATATTTATGTCTTTTAGGAATGATCCAGAAGCCGGTGGTAATTGTAGTAAAAGCCACAAATATTTACGTAATACGCGTACATTCATGTATTTGATAGCGTAGCGTTACGAAGAAATATCGTTTTGTGTTTACACACACTGAAACTTTACCATTACTCCGATACATGTGTTGTATGTACACCCTTGTCCCATTACCGCTCCAATTTAGTTAGTATTAGTAATTGTAAGAATTGTTGATTTATTACAATTACTATTATTATTTTATAGTTACGATCTCTAATTCAATTGGTCAACTTTGCCCATAGAAACAATTCTATTAGAATAAAGGGAATTCCATTACTTGATATTCATTCAAGCAATGCTTCATTCCTTGATATGCATACCTTCTCTAATAATTCCAGAATTTTAAATGCATTTTAACACCCTAAATGTTCGTAGATTCAGCTAATGACAACAAATCCACCTTTCTGAGATGTTTGAAAAATGTTCACAAGGGTTCAAAAATAGCTACGGAAATGTAGAAAAGTTTAAATTTTCATCATGCATTTTTTTACTCTAAATTAATTAATATCGGACAATTAGTAAATAATAATCGGGCTTCCTCTAAACGGGGCAATTTCGAGACACACATATTGTCCCAATGTCGTATCGGGACGGAAGTTCGGATGGTTTTACAAACATTGATCGTACATAAACATTTTTCATTTTACCAGAATTTCAGTGGTGTACTATCTACTTTGATTTTTACAATTAATTGTGGATGGATAGACAACTTCAAGAAACCTTCCTCAAGCATGGAGTGCATAAAACATATTTGGTGGCGTCGAAATGAAATAACGCTTATGAAACTAATAGCGTGGAGCCTGTGGTCGTCATGGGTCCAAAAATTTTGTTCCCGTTCCTGTTCCTGTTCCCACTCAGTGGGTACACCCCGTAAGTGTTCCCGTACCCGGACCCGTTCCCGTGCTAATGGGAACATTACTTTATGTACCCGTTCCCACAAATTTAATAGAAATTTGTACCCGGACCTGTTCCTGTTCCCGTACCCAGAAATTTAAATTGTTCTGGACCCGTACCCGTTCCCACAGCTGGTGTTCCCGGTCGCGTTCCCGGGTCCAGGTCATGTTGTACTTAGGTGTGGTAAAAATTAGTATCAAAATTTGCGTAAATATCAAACTCTTCGTTTTGCAGAAAAAAAACAATGTGCAGGCCGGCTAAACGCACCCCTATAGCAAACGTAACAACGTAATAACTAACTATTTAATTCCTCAGAGATTATGTACCCGAGTAGACGAATATCAAGGCTAAAATGCCATACTGGGAAAGGATGCAACAATGAATGGAGCAGTGATGTTGCTTTTCCAACAATAAAATTGAATTTTGATGAGGGTTTCAAAATGGTACTTAATATTTAAAAGCATACCTGGCCCATAGATAATTTTCTGCATACACAAAATATCTGAAAAATATATGGATTAGTTTCCCTTTGTTTGTCTTATTTGAAAAAAAACATTAATTCGAGCAATAAATTTCTCAAGAGTAAAACTTGCAACAAAAGAATAAACTAAAATTAATTATTTTAATATTTATTATATTAAAATAATTTTTAGAATTATTCTAGGAAATACCTCAAATGTACTGAAAAAGGAGTTCTAACATTATTATCTTAAAGGCAAGGATATGTGTGTAGAAATTGCAGAAAAAAAAAGAATACTATGGAATATGAAAATTGAATTGTTTACATAAATACTACTTCCAAGATAAATTTTGAGTGTGTTCCTGCAGATAGAAGATGGTAAAAGTACCCACTCGATCCCGGGAACAACAGGTATGGGAACGGGACCATGCGTAGACCGTACCCGTTCCGATGGGAACGGGAACAAATTGAAAATCTCTGTTCCTGTTCCCACTCCTGTTCCTGTTCCCGGTGATTGGGTCCACCTGAGTGTGTTCCTGTTCCCGTACCCGTTCCTGTACTCATTCCCGTTCCCATGTACCCGGGTTTTACCTGCTCCCGTGACGACCAGTGAGTGGAGCCGTTAACATTAACAATGTTCCATCGATCCGATAAGATTACTCTGGCAAATAATTAAAAAAGACTAATAAATTGCCTTACCTTTGAAAATTATCATTCACAATTATTACGAGGTTAGTAGGAATTTAAGTTATACTATTTCTGATGGTCGAAGTGTCGATTCTAAAAGGAAGGGTTTGTGAGGGGTACATATTACAAAGCCGGAAAAACTCAAAAGCGATAGGAATCGATCTCAAAAATCAAAATATTATAATTTCAAAATTGTTTAATTTTTACATATCGTCGGCTAAATTTTAAAAGGTACCATTTTGATTTCTTAACACGTGCTTTTTAAATGGGATCTCCATTGAAAATGGTACTTTTTAGAATTTAGCCAACGATATAATATATAATTGAGAACTGGAGAAAGTTATGAATTTTTTCCAAAATTGCAATTAAAATAGTGAATTTTCATTATAAAAGCCTTAAGAGTTTAGTGTGAGAGAGATTTCTTAATAAGCTTATATAAAACAATATCTTGGAACATAAATACTAATTCCTTTGTGGAGAATTTAAAATGATGCTGTAAACAAAATTAATTAATGTGTTTGAAAATAAGTTCAAACGCAAGTTACAGCCTCACATTTGTGCTCGACTCAAATTGTCCTTTTGCAAGACGCGTTTGATTCCTAATAATTACTTTACAAAATAAACAGCTCCTATTTAATATTCGAAACTTGTGTCCTTACTTTAGCTCAGAGCATAAATGAAAACCTGCACTTTACAGATAGCTTCTTGTCAAAAGTATTGTCTCAAAACGTCAGTCCACACTTTCACTTAAAAATTGATTTGTAATATTAATCTCCATATATTCGGAGAATACGGGACAAGTTGTATTATTTTCCGAGGTGATGACATTTTTGGTATTGACATTGGTAGTCAAGTCTGGAGATGCTGTTTAGTTGAATTTTTAAACACATTTTACATTTTGTATTTACAATTTCTCAGGTGAGTATCCACGCTTTCTTGCAAGTCACGTGTTATACAAAGGATCAAATCAGGCTTTGTGGCTGATTTAGTGCAGCTTAACCAATGTTTTGATAAGTATAATAATTTGTACGTAAACCCTACGAGTAGTAAAATTTCCCTGAAATCTTACATCTCCATGTTTTAATAAATTTGTCACATGGATTTTTCCAAAGGTCCAACAAAAGCTAGAGAAATTTGGAGAAGTTTTAATTTTTAGCATGCATTTGTTTTTACTTGAAAAAGAATTATCGAAGAATATTTTTGATTAAAAATTGAGAAAATTATGTAATAATGTTTTCTCGTAAGTTCATGTAAATTGACGTCATCTGTAGTATTTGTACAAAATCCAATACTCCTAGCCTGTATTGGCTTTAGATGTGTCTCGAAATTTCTGTCTTAAAAAATGAAATCACAAACGCCTTGGCTCATGGATTATGTCAAAGGTCAAAAATGATTTTTTGCATGAATTCTTTAAATAGAATAAAATTTTGACGTACACTACACAGACCGTTTCTGGTAAATCACAATGTTAAATTTTTAAATTTTGAGAACGTAGCTTTAAAGTTGACAGTCAAAAATGATATAATACCCTTCAAAATTTTTACCACCACAACAAAAATATTTTGAAAGTTGTAGCACACAGTGTAATTTCCTATACAGTCTGTCCGAATTGTCTGTCCAAGGGTAAGCAGGTTCTGTAATGCGACTAATTTGTTTAATTACAGGAATGTGACTTGCAATTTTATTTCGACAATTTTAAACAGAAATGTCTTTCTGTTGAAATTTGACATACCAAAAAATCCGAGGAGGGTAAATTCAGGGTGTTGATAAAATCCATGGAAAATTTCCATGGCCATGGAGACCATGGAATAGTAAGAAATTGCCAAATTTACAAACATGGATTCCATGTCCATGGATTACACATGGAATATCTCCCCATGGAATGGTCACCCATGGAACGCCCATGGAATGGCCACCCATGTAACACCCATGGAATGGCCACCCATGGAATACCCATGGTATGGCAACCCATGGAATACCCATGGAATGGTCACCCATGGAATGGCCACCCATGGAAAGCACATGGAAAGGACACCCATGGAAAGCCATGGAAAGGCCACCCATGGAAAGCCATGGAAAGGTCACCCATGGAAAGCCGATGGAATAAAAACTCGTGTAAATTACATACCATGAGAATTTTGCCCCAAAATGGAAGGCAAGTATTTAATACATTTATGCAAATAGGTCAGTATAAACTTGAAACAGCTGCCGAGGAAGTTTTCATAACGTTTTAGAAGTTCAGCATGCTTCATGTGTTCGTGACAAATAATTTTAAAGCGCAGGCGTAATGCTTTGAACTTGGAAAATAAGACGGAATTATTGCATCAGTCATGAAGTAAATTAAAGACACCATGTATATTTGAAGTGAATGTTTCGGTGGTTAATAATTTATCTACTTAAATAAATTTCAAATTATTTACAAATTGGGCAATTCTTGAGTGAGTTTTAATGTTTATCAAGTGTATATAATTTTTAAGGTTCAAAGAAACAGAATAATGACAGTCCTTACACATAATTTCAATTACTTCGAAAAAATTTAAAATGGGTAAAGTATTCAAAACTTCACTCACGATAAGTAGATACCTTCAAGCTCGGAAATTACTAGACGAGGTTGTGAAGGACGACAGCCAAACTAGCAGGACAGCTCCTTCATGGGACGTCAAAGATGGGGACGTGTGTAACATTTTTTATTTTCTAGTTAGCTAGACTTCGTAATTACTTTCAGTTGTATAAATTAGTTTTGAATTATTTATGATGATGAACTCCATATACAATAATTCCGTTACTTTTTTTAAAAAATATTTGTATTCGTTTAATAGAATCCATTTCTTTGGTTTACGTGGTTAATTTTATTAAACAAGCTAAATTATATGCAAGCTTTCGACATCTAACAGACTGTCATCCTCAGGCACTAACAAGCAAGTGGTAGAAAAATTTGCAATTCGAGAAAAATACATTTTTTAAAAATCAATTTTCTAGGAATAAGCTTTTTTAAGAATTAGTTATAATTTTCTGAATTAAAGGATTCCATGCAGCGTCTAATAAAAAACCATCGTTGACGTTCATCAAATTCTTATCCGATTGTTGGATTATTAAACCTTCTTTGATTTTTCTCAAAAACTGATTTGGTTCTTTCATGATTGATCTGGCGTTATCCCAATCGATAGAATGTTTGCAATAATTACAAATGTGCGGAGCAACTGCTGATTTTTCACGATTCTTTAATCGAACATGGTCCATGTGTTCTTTCAGCCGTGTATTTAAAGGACGGTATGTTTCACTGTAATAAATTTTGTCACATGATTTGCATGGAATATTATATATTACGTGAGTTTCGTTCTCTTCTTCGTCCTTGAATCGGTTGAGCCTACTTTTAATTTTCTTACCGGGCAGGAAAGTTATCTTCCATTGAAATTTTCGTCGTAATAATCCGGGAATTTTATTGGATAAAGTACCAAGAAATGGAATGGGAACCCATTTAGTACCTTCTTCAATTTCTTCTTCTACTTCCTCCATGTTAATTTGAAGTTGAGAATCCGTAATTACTGGATTATCATTTCTTATTGATGAATTATATTGAATGGCTAAATTGGGTACGTTTTGTAGGTTAAACGTATTGAACTTTAGACGCATTCTATTCAATCGTTTTGAAATGAGGCTTATAGGATATCCGTTCCGTTGTAGAATATATTTTACATATTAAATTTCTTCATCTAAGAAATCTTTGTGGCAAATATAGAAAGCTCTGAATAGTAAAATATCAATGACTGAGATTTTGTTTGATTGGTGATGATATGAATTATAATTTTAATATCTGTCGGTATGTGTCTTCTTGCGGTATACTTTCGTTTTAATTGTATTGTTCTCTTGCCGATGTATGGAAACATCTAAAAATGGTATTGTTTCATTAAGTTCCACTTCAACTGTAAATTGGATGTTAGGGTGGAATTGGTTGATTTTATTTAAGATGTTTTCAACTTCGTTCTTATTTACAATGGCCAGAACATCGTCAACATATCTTACCCAAAAATGTACTTGCGGGTGATTCTTGATGATCTGTTCTTCCAGCGATTGCAAGTATATATCGGCTAATGTTGAAGAAATGGGACTCCCCATTGGACTTCCATCTATTTGTTTGTAAATGTTTCCTCGAAAAGAAAAAAACGTATCGGAAGTACAAATTTTGAGTAACTCCATTATATCTTTGACTTCAATATTTGCTGGTAGATTTTCTTTCCATTTGAAATCATTGGTAAGTAATTCATTTGTGGCTTGTAGTGTTTCTGGCATAGGGAGGCTGGTAAAAAGTGATTTAACGTCAAATGATATGAATATTGTATCTTCGGGTATATGCAAGTAGCGTATTCTATTCATAAGATCAGAGGAGTTCTTGACGGAGGACCAGAAACCAATTGTGGATTTTGATGTAATGTCGTTCAAAAACTTTGCTGTATTAAAAAATATGGAAAATTTAAAATAGTTGATAGGTCTCATAGGGTTGCCATTCTTGTGAATCTTAGGTAAACCAAAAAATTTTGGCATTCTCGGATATGCTGGTAATAAATAGGAATGTGTATCATCTGTAATCTTCTTCTCACGTAGGAGTTTATCACAAACACGTTTTAAGGTTTTGTAGCGTTGACTTGTTGGATCAGATAACAATAATTCATAAGGACATGTGGTAATTAAATCACGAATCTTCGTTTCATATTCAGTTTTGTTCATAATGACGGTTGCATTACCTTTATCAGCTTTATCAGATCTTTTTCTGCTGGAGTGATGGCAAGTTGAGTTGTGATAACGTAATCTTATTGAACTTCTTTGTTTGCTTTAATTTGATTTTTTGAAATTTTGCATCATAGTCATTCTGTAAACACTGTTGTAAATCACTACAGATTTGTGCAGGTAAATTGTTCATGTGTTGATTCAAATTGTAGATAGATAGTCTTGTCACTTTAATGTCCTTATGTTTACACTTTAAATGTTCTTTCAGCAATTTCATTTCAAAAATGTGTTTCAGTTGAAGTGCCTTCTTACTTATAACTTTGAAATGTGGAACACTGATAAATTCTGGAATAGCTTCCAGTTTTTTACATTGATATAAAAAATGTATGTCGTTTTTCTGTTGTGCTAATTTCCTAACTTCGTTTTGTAGTTTAAATATATACACCATATATTGCATACCAACATGCATTTTTATATAATCTTTAATAGATTTCCAACCACGATTATGTATAATAGAATCCATTTCTTTGGTTTACGTGGTTAATTGTATTAAACAAACTAACTTATATGCACGCTTTCGACATCTAACAGACTGTCATCCTCAGGCACTAACAAGCAAGTGGTAGAAAAATTAGCAATTCGAGAAAAAATAAATATTTTTTAAAAAATCAATTTTCTAGGAATAAACTTTTTAAATAATTAGTTATAATTTTCTGAATTAAAGGATTCCATGCAGCGTCTAATAAAAAATTGTATTCGTTTGTTTATCGTGTATTAATTACTGCTGTGTGTCTGATTGGCTTTCAATATTTAAAAAATTGGAATAGATTTTATCCTGCCTTACAACATTTAGGAATTTTATTTCGATTTTTCGGATGATATAAATCTTTTCTTTAAGGTGTTCGTGTACAAGGTTGTTGATGGCGAGAAGTCACTTTTCCTGAGAGTAGATGGCTACAGGTTGGCTGATTATTGTATAAACTTTATAATTGTTGAATTCATATTACATGTGAATGTCATTAAGGTGGGAACATCTTGTTGTAGAACGTTGCCCAAGAAATAAGCCCGAAATGATGTGCTACAAGTTTAAATTACTGAGTTACGACGAAGATACAAAGGTTCTTGAAAAACAAGAATTTATTCAAAAGGAGTATGTTTATGCAAGTAAGTACATTTTTGAATAGTGCATTACAAGTATTGTAAATTTACAAATATGTACTTTATGGTGTTTATAATCACAATCAACTGCTACTGTCTTGAAAATGTAGTATTAAACTGGCCGGCTTGATCCTGAAGTTCGGATTGGAAAGTGGGGAGGGTTTCCTAATGTTATTGTTGTCTACTCAGGAACGTTTGACATAACAAAAACCATCAATGGGCCCCACAAAAATGCTAAAGGGTTGTGTGAAAAATGAAGTCCGGGGTTGCGTCAATTGGGACATAAGTCTCCTCAAGATACGCCTAGGACTGGAATAAACAGTTAAAACACTCCATCCTTTAAAACAATCCTAGCAATTTTTGTGTATTTAAATTTAAGAGTTATTTTGTTGATTTTAGTTGTCCCAATTTCATCTGCGTCAAAAGTTGTAAATACGGGGAATGCGTTCCAAAATGAAGAATCGTGTGAACTATTCGTTTTAACGAACAAGTTTGAATTCAGGGCGTTCGACAGCTGGTCCACAAAACGGTATAAAATTTTAGAAGAAATAATATCAGCTAAGAATTTATTTATAATTATATTTTTACAGAAACATTACCACAGTACATTAGAGCGGAACCTAGGATTCGGGAAGAAATGAAGGACGCAATAAAACAAGGTGAGTCTCCAGTTAACGTGTACAGGTGAATCAATAGATTTTAGGATCCAGGTTTCATTTCCGTAAATTCAAATTGACCATACATGATTTTTTTATTTAAAATAGCAAAACTGTAATAAGTGCCGCCTTTCGTAATAATATAAACGCAAAAACCTACACAACAACAAGCAAAAAGCAAGTTTATAATATTTCCACTGAAATAGCAAAATCACGACAGCAAGACGATTTGTTTAACCATTATGATTTAAGCGTGCATTCGCATGGATTTGTCCATCTTTTGGATCTTGCTAATGGGTTAAAAGTGGTTCTCGGGATTTCACCTCTTCTGGATCACGTAGAACGCTTGTACAGTGGCAATGACTTCATTTATTTCTACAATGATACAACATATTACGTTGGTAGGTTTGATTTGTTTTATATTTGCAAATGCATGTATGTTTAACAATAATTTTAAATTCACTTAAAATGTAGGGGACTCTTTCGTATCCATTTTGTCTTTGGAACATCGTCATTTCCGTTCTAAGAGAGACAATGGATATCCTTCAATTTTTGGTAAGTTGAAAGAATTCGAATGATTATATATGATCCAATTTTAATTTGTACATATGTAGTAATTGTATTTTCTCCCTAGCTGCATTACTGCATGAATGTACTGACCATAGTGTACATAAGGGATTATTTTCCATGCTAAAAGATCGAATTCCGAGTTTCAATACCGAAAAAACAGTTCTGGTGATGGACCGGGAGGCAGCTATTACTAACGCAATTCGTTTAGTAAATCCAGATGTAAAAGTGTTTTACTGCTGGCGACATTTGCGCGAAGTATTAGAAAACGGGTGTAAATTTGAATAATATTTACTATTAAGCGTATTAATTATTTCTTTTTATTATTTTCGACAATCTAGAATGTAACAGCTAAAGCGCGGAAGTTTCTTAAGAATGAGAACGAACTTAATCAAGCCATTATTCTTCTTGGCAAGCTTTTTCATACTAAAAATATGATGGCTTATGACTATGAAAGACGACGGTTAGAAAACGAATGGCCTGCCGGTTTAATCCAGTATTTTCAATAAAACGTGGAAAATTATTTTTTAGCTTCATCAAGATGGGAGTTGGAAAGAGCCAATTTATACTAATAATACTATACGAATACTATAAGAGCCAATGGAATATTGTCAGGTTTTTTTTACAAATACATTTGTTGTATCAGTTAGGGATAAGCCACACATGACTGTATTTAGACAGTCAGCCATATTGCGCTGTAAAATGTAATGGGAGGTAATTACAAGTACATTTTTAATGCCCCCTCCAGATTGTCGAAATTCCACCAAAAATAGTTCGCTCATACCCTGAGTACAATTTTAAGTCACGATTGCCACCTGGAAAATCCGTCAAAGTTTTTTTTGAAAATATTTGCGTGACGTCAATTTTTTCTCAAAATTAAAAACTGGAAATTTTAAATGACATTTAACAGTACTTAATTGAAATTACAAGTTTCACGTACCTCCGACAAGTATATTGTTTTCTAAAACGGGCAATTGATAAAATACGTGTGCATAAAACTTGTTATTTCCATAAAGTAATGTTAAATGCCATTTTTAAATCGCCAAGTTTTGAATTTCGAGACAAATTGACTTCGCACCAATTTTTAAAAAACTATTTTTTCAGGTGGCAGGTGTTAGTCAAAATTGTGCCCAGGGTGTGAGCAAACTATGGAATTTCAATGTTTGTCAAACAATGTTTAATTGTTAGTATTTCCAACCGCATAACATGGCGTAATTTGTCTCCTCGTATTTAACATTGACAAAGCACAAAATTATCGTGACGGACGCACTCACTCACATTTAATGATGGTAAGGAAGCCAGTAAAAAATGACACACTGTAATCCTAAAAACTACCTACTAATATTTAGCAAGTAAAGATACCATTCTCGGAAGAAACAAAGTATGCCAGATGGACCACCAAGCACACGTCATCCGCATTTAATCATGGTAAACACTGAGTCGTATGTTAATCTTTAGATAGAAAAACAAGAATTAATGATATTATCTCTTCCGGAATTGTAGCTACAACATTTTTAATTCAGCCATTTTTTCATACAGAAGGCAATTCAAAAAAAAGATTTGCATGTTAAATCATCTGTAAGCACACTTACTGTACGCTATTGCTAATTTAAGATTAACGCTTGTTCAAAGTACATCATTGATTGCGAGTGTTCAGTTTTTTATGACTGTTACTAACTGAAAGACTTCGACAAAAACGATGCAAGCAACGGTGCTTAAATTTTATCGCGATAACTAATTAATTTTACAACGAAGATCATTTTTCAGTAAAAAACGTTTTGACATCTTGCTACACACATGTAATTACACATATGTGCATGGTGCCATATACAGTCAGTTAACATTCTCTATGACGGCCAATGCTTACCCAGTCCGTCACATTTGATATTTGGATGGCGTCAATGGAGGCAAATCTCTTAGGGTTAAAGAATATTGTCTGTTATGTCAAAAAATTATATCACAGTGCTGACAATGCAGGTATTTCATTGGGAACCCTGGATTTTCATCATATTAGGTATGTACATGTTGGAAATCTTCACCCAATTCGATTGGTGACAATCATAGCGTTGAATGGCCAATAGGAGAGCCAGAAATCGCCTTTGAAAATTTCAAGGCTGGTAGATATACCGATAAAATTTCTCATGTACCAACAGTACAGAGATGGTCGAGTGGTTAGTGCACTGGACTGTGAGTGCAGGGCATGGGTTCGTAATACAACTTTTGGCAAATCTTTTTGCCAGGAATGTTTTTAATGATTTTGGCGCTGTGGCTAGACGATAGTGCCAAAGTCACAGGTTCGAGTCTACCCAGCCCGTGATTATTTTTAATCACGGGCTTATTAAGTTTGGAAGGAGCAAACAATTTTAAATGAATAGTTTATCGTAAGTATCTCCTTATTTTGCAAACAAAATATGTTTTAACTTTAAAAGATTTGTTTTACAATTTCATCAAATTTTAAAGTCTTGCTCAATTATTATCGTACAGACTTGTGAGAAATACCATACTATTTTCTCGATTCCAGGGTCAAACGTTAGTTGCAAAATATTGTTAATTAACGCGGAAAAAATAATTACAAACTTTAAAAATTCGAAGTATACAAAAACTCCTGATTTAGGCATTTTCATATAATTTATATTTCTGCCCAATCACGTTTACACGTGTCATTGAACTGTTAAACGTTGATTATAGTACTCGTATATTTCTTATATATCATTATTATCATGGGTTATTTTACTATTCGTATGTTTACACATCATTTGTCAGCAAAATGTAAATTGTTTACATCACATACACACTTAAAATTAATTTATGACCACACGAAATTGTCCTAATCATGGCATGTGTGTACGAAATGAGATTTTATTCTTACTTGTGGACAATATGTTGAAAACATAATCACGGGCTGGGTACACTTGAACCTGTGACTTTGGCACTATCGTCTAGCCACAGCGCCAAAATCATTAAAAACATTCCTGGCAAAAAGATTTGCCAAAAGTTGTATTACGAACCCATGCCCTGCACTCGCAAAGTCCAGTGCACTAACCACTCGACCATCTCTGTACTGTTGGTACATGAGAATTGTTATCGGTATATCTACCAGCCTTGAAATTTTCAAAGGCGATTTCCGGCTCTCCTATTGGCCATTCAACGCTATGATTGTCACCAATCGAATTGGGTGAAGATTTCCAACATGTACATACCTAACATGTTGAAAATCCAGGGTTCCCAATGAAATACTTGCATTGTGAGTCTACAAATTCAACATTGTAAAAGATACTTTCGAATCGCAAGGCAGATTTAACGAGATTCAGCTACACATTTTTTTACATTCAAACCCGTCAACTTGTGGAAATTAACAACGGTTTTAATGGATTCGGAGATTTGTGTCTTTCGGATGACAATAGTGCAGTGCCGGCAACCATTTTAGTTAAAAAGCACGAAATGCAGCAATGCGGAGATGAAATGCAATTGAAAATTTACAAATCGAGACGTTAGTCATGGAAGGGAAAGTTTCTCAACGTTTGACAGCCAATCAACCTGCGTTTCAACTTGTCCGTGAAAATTTATTCCTTGAAGGAGAGGCTAGACGCACAATATTGCAGAGTAGAATTGAATTTATGCCAAAGTGGCACATTTACGTTGTTGAAGGACTTCAGTGTATTTTTTTCAGTGTATTAAGTTGTTACTTCAATTTTTTAAATATTTTAATCAAACATTAGAATAAAACATTTACTACAACTATTTGCATGAAATTTTAAAGGTGAACCAAGGGAAAAAGTCATGCACATGCTATAGGAAAAGTAAGTCAAATTTTGATAAAATTACATTTATGTAATCAAACTGTTTTCCTTATTGAAGAATTTATTTCAGAAATTTGCTCACATCTCCTGGCAGTGATGCTTGCGAATGACACAGATGTAGATAATATTAAAGGAACGAAAGTCGAAGCTTTCAACATTGGAGCACTGTACAGGTCACAGCTCCCTAAACGAACAGGCAAGAAAGGGCCACCATTAATTCGCTTTTCGAGAAAACAATATCTATCGAATTTTTCAAAACAACATGAGCTCCATCGCAATGGTACTTATAAAAATACAAGCTACCGTAACACGTAACGTAATACGTAATTCCTTAATTTAGAAACTGTAGTAAATTATAGCTAAATTCGGATCTCAATCTAAATTCAACTTTTACCATTTACAGACGCAGACCAATTCTCAAATGTAAAACTTTCTGACGTTTCTTCTGCCGAAGATAGTTCCAGTGACGGTTCCAGTGAAGAAGACATTTTGGGTAATTCTCATATACTAATTGTAAGTGCATACCACTAGTTGTTACTATATACGTCATTTTCATGTTTGTTTTGTTAATACAGGTTTGTCGACATCTTTGTTTTCCCAAGATGTCACGTTAGAAAGCTCGTTCTCGGAGTTGCCGATTTTAACAACAGATCATCATATGGAAAATGTATTAAATATAAATGGGATTCATTTGTGTCTCTGCGATCTTAAATCCGTAACCGTTGGGCTACCAGAAGAACAACATCAAGTGATAAAATATTTCCACCCGAAAAATGAAGCAAATGGAGAATGCAGTTCGAAATTTGTTTCTGCATTTATAAAACTTTCGACTGATGATAACCTTATAATCGGAATTTCTTCGGATGCATTTAAATCCTTTTTGAACAATGGATACTCATTTGGAAAGTTGAATCGTTATGGGCTGCAGTACAAGTGGGGCCAAGTTACTAAAATGTTTATACCTTACAAACGTAACGATGGATTTTGGTCAATGTTCGTAGTTAACCCAGCTGACCACATAGTTTTAGGTATACAAATTATATAAGTGTGGAATTTGTTTAAATTATCATCATTTAAGTGCTTTAAATGTGTAGTAGTACTTTACATTATTTACGGCATTTGATTTTAGTTCTAAATTCAAACGGAGGGACTACTGATGAAAATTTACTCAGTCAGCTTTTAGCATATTGTGCAAAACTTACAAAAACAAGAAACACATTATGGTCTTACGATGTACTTAAACATTTTGCGGAGAACCCTGTCAGTGTTCTGGATAGTGGAGTGGCCATAATGACTGCTTTGCCCGCCATTTTGAACGACGAAACTGTACTACCCACCCTTGATTATTCTGAATCACGCCTCAGGGTTTGGAATTTTCTTATGGGAAAATGCTTTGTTGGAAACTCTAAATATGTTTGTACAATTTGCAGCTCGGACGAATATTCAAAACAACATAACAGCGGCGCCAGGCTTACAAACCAAAAGCTTATCTGCGTTAAATGCAACTCTTGTGTTCACGTAGCGTGTATCGGATTTAATGGCCGGGAAATTGAGCAAAATCTTCTCTTCTCAGTAATGGTTTTGGAAATTAGAATGTATTGCTATTAGACTAAAAATTAATTTTTATGTGCAAATTATTTGCTAATAATAGTATTTGTGTATACTAATGTATTATAATTCTTACAAGAAGTCAGGTTTTATTTACTATAAATGCATTCAAAACCAAATATATGCCCCAAATTTATATGTGTTATGGTTATTTATTATTTTATTGTTACGATGTGGTTTGTTATGTATTGGAAATATGCATGAGTAAGAAGGTATTGGAATTGTTGTAGTTCAAAATATGGTAAATCATAGTATACATTATACAACATATTTGGAACAAAACTTTTATTAGAACTAATTTACACAATGAATGGAAATTCGAAGGGTCGATATTTCTGAAAAATTGGATGCACATTCCAAGGGTCATCATTTCATAAAAACTGAATGGACATTCCGTTAAAATTTTTGTGGGCGATCAATGGGCCCTCATTCCAAAAACATTGAATGGATATTCCATAGGATGAAAATCCATGATCATTGAATGAATATTTAATTAATTCCTTCATCATTGAATGGATTTTTAATGGATACATTCAGTATTGTATGGGGATATCATGAACTCCGTTATCATTGTTTGGTCATTATATTTATTCGTTTAGCATTTAATGGACATTCTATGGATTCATTTAGCATTTAATAGCATTCCATGGGTATAATCATTCCATGGGTTGCCATTCCGTGGAATTTCCGTGGGTGGCTATTCCCTGGGTGGTCATTCCATTTGTATTCCATGGGGGTTCCCTAGTGGCTATCCAATGGGCATTCCCTGGGTTGCCATTCCATGGGTGGCTATTCCATGGTCATTCCCTGGGTTGCTCTTCCATGGGCGTCCCATGGGACGTCTTTTCATGGGCGTTCCATGGTATGCCATTCCGTGGGATGCCATTCCATGGGCGTTCCATGGGATGCCATTCCATGGGCGTTCCATCGGATGCCATTCCATAGGCGTTCCATGGGTGACCACTCCATTGGCGTTCCATGGGTGACCACTCTAAGGGCGTTCCATGGGTGACCACTCCAAGGGCGTTCCATGGGTGACCACTCCATGGGCGTTCCATGGGTGACCACTCCATGGGCGTTCCATGGGTGTTACATGGGTGGCCATTTCATGGGCGTTCCATGGGTGACCATTCCATGGGTTACCATTCCATGGGAGTTCCAGAGGTGACCATCCCATGGGCGTTCCATGGGTGACCATTCCATGGGAGTTCCAGAGGTGACCATCCCATGGGCGTTCCATGGGTGACCATTCCATGGGAGTTCCAGAGGTGACCATCCCATGGGCGTTCCATGGGTGACCATTCCATGGGCGTTTCATAGATGACCATTGCATGAGCGTTCCATGGGTGACCGTTCCATGGGAGGATATTCCATGTGTATTCCATGGACATGGAATCCATGTTTGTAAATTTGGCAATTTCTCATCATTCCATGGTCTGCATGGTCATGGAAATTTTCCATGAATTTTAGCAACACCCGTAAATTCATTAGCTAATCCAAGAATTGCGTTTTACAAGTCATTTTGTCGTTCACTTCTTCCATTCCGATTACTGATCTGCGCTAGTTCAGGGCAGCCAAACTCGGAAAAACTGTATCAACAACGTGGAAGTTCAAATATTTTTTACGGATTTTGAGTGGACTGGCTTCAGTCTTGAAAATACGAATTATAGTATTTTTCCTAATAAATTTCCTACTAAAGCCTCCTGGTCAGAGCTGCGTTCAAGTTCAAGTATAACTTGAATAGTTCAAGTGCGTATCAAGTTCAAGTCAAGTCAAGTGCAGACAATTTTGTAACTTGGAACTTGAACAACAAGTTCAAGTGAAATTTTAATTTTAACTTGAATTTTCAAGTTCAAGTTCCATCAAGTTCAAGTTAATAATTTATTACTTGGTTGTAAAATCAAGTCAAGTTCAAGTACAATGAATGGAAGTACTTGAATAAAACTTGAGTATAACTTGAGTTTTTGTCACTGAAAAGCAATGTAAGCAATGCCTAATTAGTGGCATCATTGCATATTGCATCCCACTAAAAATAATATTGGGTGTCTATCATCATAATAATGACATCTTTGTATTTGTTTTCATTCCATCGACATTAAAGTCGCCTCCACGATGGCCAGTGGTCGAGAATAATTCTTGTGTCCTATCCATTTATAGATATTTCCATACTTTGAATTTTGAATAATTAAAATTTCCGTCTTATTGTTTTATAAAGATGTTCTTTATACTCAGGGTTCTTGTTCCATTATAAAAATGAAGTGATTGTTCACTTCACCTGTTCTGAAGCTAAGAAGAAGTTTAAGAATAATTTATTTTTTCATGTAAAAATAATTTTTCCTGATATTAAACATGATGGCGCAGACGAACAACCTTATAAATCAACATTGGTTAAATAAAATTAACGACGGCAAATATTTATGACTATAACGGCTGGTTACACTCACCAGATGAGTGCAACACTAATGTGAACAGGCCAGTAAAGTGATTTCTAAACTCTTAATAGTAATTACATTGTAATTAATAACAAATTAGTAAATTAGATTGCACTTCAATGTTTACAGTTATTTGATCAAGTATTTTAAATTTTTTAGAAATTTTAAAGTAAAGAATATCACCTGCATGCCGTTTAGTTTATCCTAATCACGATCTATCCATTATTAGCTATAATAGTTGTGGACGAAATATTTAGTATTGTTTATTCATTTACTAAAAAATTACTTGAATAATCAAGTTCAAGTACAAGTTCAAGTTCACGTTCAAGTCAAGTTATGTGCCCAACTTGAACGTCAAGTTATGATCAAGTTCAAGTTCAATAAAATGAACTTGAAAATCGAGTACTTGAATACTCAAGTTGCTTGAGAAACTTGATTCATCAAGTACAAGTGCGGATACCTCGCTTAGACAATTTTTTCAAGTTCAAGTCAAGTTCAAGTCAAGTTGTCTAAAATAACTTGACTTGAACGCAGCTCTGCTCCTGGTTGTATGATCAAAAACTAGATCATCAGACCGGTTGAAAGATTTTGAGCGGAAGGAAACAAAAAGAGCGGAAATATCCTCTAATTCTCTGTAGACACGTCTTTCGTACTTTTTAGGGTGGCGTCAGCCCCCTGGTAAAATAGCCATGTCCGTACGTCCGTGTGTCCTTCCGCACGATTAATCAAAACTACTGGTCCGATTTCAATTAAATTTTTTATGGATATTATATGTATCAAAAGTAAGGCGACGTTCTTAGTTGTTTGAAATCATCCGGATAGTTTTTGAGAAAACAATTATTGAAATTTTGGACTTCAAGTCAAATGACAATTATCTCCAAAACTACTGAATGTATTTCAATGAAATGTTTTGTGGATACCGCTTATCTAAATAGTAATATTTGTTGGTTATGGAGGTTGTGGATAGGGAGGTGTCATGAACCTGATGATATTAAGTATATCAAGGAGGCATCGGGTCGTATGTTTGTAAATCTCCCTGGAAGATTATTTCTAAATTTTCTTGTTGAATTTTATATCCCTCCGGTAGGTCCTCAACGACATCAAAAATCTCTGCTGTAGAAAAGTAAAAGATTTTCAATATCTTTGTTGGCAGTAATAATTTCCCGACAAGTAGTGAAATCCGGGCCAAATCATGTCAACCAATCAAAAAATCTGTTTTTTAACACCCCACGCAAGCGTTTATATGGGACGCACATAGGGATAGTGCTATGGGAAATTCGTTGGGCGTTTTATAAAAAAATCCCAATGAATGTCCTGCTAGACTGCGCCCATATGACCCTCTCCCATATGCCCTTTCCCATATGAACATTCTCAACTGATTGCATTATTAGCCCCTCTTGCCATGTAGTTAAATATGCGTTTATGATTAGTACGTGCCATATAAACCATAAACAGTTGTGATAAAATAGGAGGTAGAAATCGCCTAAAATTAACCAGTAGGGAATCTTCCGGCTTCAAAAAAGGTTGATTATGAGAAATTTTCATCAACTTAAAATTATAACGTATGAAAAGTTAAGAAGTCAGCCATTACATGTGCTATTTACGAATCCCCCTCATTGTGAGTCAGCACCAAGGTGCCCAGAAGTCCTTCAAGTGCATGGCACAACTAGCACATGGCTTATGGTGAAAGTTGCAACATTTGTGCATAATATCCTACGTACGGGTGATTTTAGGTGTTTTTCAGGGAAAGCAAACTGCCAAAAACCTATTTCGGTTCCGTTTTCGTAATTCAAGCACGGTAGACATTAATTCTAGGTATATCTGAGTTGTGAAAATTCACTTCAGATTTGACAACAAGACTTTCATAATATGATAAACATTTCAATCTGGCGTCACAATATCATTGACTTTTGATATGGGGTACAGAAAAAATGTGTCCGCAAAATGTTTGACTAAGTTTGAAAAAAAATTAATATGTGATAAATCAGCGTAGTCTCGCCAAATAAATGTAAAAAATCTAATAAATTTGCAAATTATTTTGCCTTTGTTATCTACATTATCCGACACATTCAAAATTTTTAGAGAATTTTAAATTACTCAGATATTCCGCGAAATTAATTTAATTAAATTAACTCCGAGCACCCACGAAAATAAAACGTTCTAATTTTTAAAACAATTTATACAAAAACAGTAGATCTTTAAGAAGTTGAATGAAAATAATATCTCAAGAATGTTAAATTTTGATAGTAGCATAGTTGCAAGAAATAAAAATGTTTTCTACGTGGTTAAAGATACTTTGTTAGATATTTATCAAGATCCAGAAGAATCAGGGTAACCGTGTTTTATATCAAGAAGGAGCTCATTCTAAATTTTGAAACTAGATTCAAAATGATTTCCTCTTGCAAGCCAAATACTAGTAGCTACATCGAACTCAAAAGTATCTGATTTTTTTAAACACAATTATACGTCCTGATTTGAGAATCCAATAATCTGGGCACCGTGAACCACGTAGAAGGATCTTCCATTTGGTCAAAATTAAGTGAAAGATGTGTAAGGTGGAAAACCTGTAAACGTTTCGTGGAATGTCAAGCTGACTAGCATATTTTAAATCAAAATGTCAAACATATAGTGTTCAGGGACTTGCTACATTTGATTAATAGGAATGTCGAAATTCCTAAACTTCCTTTAGATTCTAGAATCTTATTGTCAACGCAAAGTAAGACGAAAAATATTTCAATGATGGGCAATGGCAAATTTTATTACTTCGGTTTAAATACGCTGCAAGCAAGACTTACATCTGAAATTCGGTTTCATGCACTTCTTAAATGTGCTGCTTTCGACAGTTTATATTTTAAGAGTACAATAAGTTTAGCAGTAGGGGTAGATGGACTGTCAATTTCTAAAAGTAGTAAAGCTCAATTTTAGCCTTTGTTACGAATTTTGTCTAGAAGATGAATCCTGCTAGTAATTCACGTATTGGTAACGAGAATTCAGAATTTATTATTGCAATAAATTCAGGAAAATTGTCAAAAGTACTTACAAAACCCAAAATTAATTGTTAGTTCACATTTAAAGTTAACGAGTAACATTACAGCAATGACCAATCAGGCTCAGGAGAGACATCAACTCTGACCAAACATACATAATTGCAAGAATTATGCAGTCGAAGTAACTTTAGCAATTACAATTTTCATTCAAAACGTCAAAGTACAAGAATGAGATCATGCAAAATTGAATGATTTTTTTGGCTTTAGCTTTTTAACGATTTACAAGCTGATCTGGTATTTCCGGGCGGAATACGGGCTTTTTAAATATGCTAACCGGGTCGGCCTTAATGAACTTCCGATTCGGGCCAGCCGATCAGAGCTGCGTTCAAGTTCAAGTATAACTTGAAAAGTTCAAGTGCGTATCAAGTTCAAGGCAAGTCAAGTGCAGACAATTTTGTAACTTGAAACTTGAACATCAAGTTCAAGTGAAATTATAATTTTAACTTGAATTTTCAAGTTCAAGTTCGATCGAGTTCAAGTTGATAATTTATTACTTGATAGCAAAATCAAGTCAAGTTCAAGTACACTGAATGGAAGTACTTGAATAAAATTTGAATAAAACTTGGATTTTCGTCACTGAAGAGCAATGTAAGCATTGCGGAATTAGTGACATTTTTGCATCCCACTAAAAATAATATTGAATGCGAATCATCATAATAATAACATCTTTGGGTTTGTTTTTATTCCACCGGCATTAAAGTCGCCTCCACGAAGCCCAGTGGTCGAGATCGAGAATAGTTCTTGTGTCCTGTTTCCATATTTTGAATAATTAAAAGTCCTGACTTATTGTTTTACAAGGATGTTCTTGATCCATTATAAAAATGAAGTGATTGTTTAGTTCACCTGTTCTGAAGCTAAGAAGAAGTTTAAGAGCAATTTATTATTCCCTGTAAGAATGATTTTTGGTGATATTAAATATGATGGCGCAGATGATCAACAAACAATCTTATAAATAAATATTGGTTAATCAAAATTAACGGCCACAAATATTCATGATTATAACTGCTGGTTAAACTCACCAAACAATTGCAACATAATGTGAACAGGCCAATAATATGATTGCTAACCTGTTAACTATAGAAATTAGTAAATTAGACTACAGTGCTTACATTTATTTGATCATGTATTTTAAACATTTTAGCAATTTTAAAGTAAAGAATGTCATCCGCATGCCGTTTAGTTTACCCTAATTACGGCCTAACCATTATCAGCTATAATAATTGTGGACGAAATTTCTAGCACGGTTTATTCAGTTACGAAAAAATACTTGAATAAGCAAGTTCAAGTACAAGTTCAAGTTCATGTTCAAGTCAAGTTATGTGTCCAACTTGAACGTCAAGTTCTAATCAAGTTCAAGTTCTACAAAATGAACTTGAAAATCGCGTACTTGAATACTCAAGTTGCTTGAGAAACTTGATTCATCAAGTACAAGTACGGATACCTCGTTTAGTCAATTTTTCAAGTTCAAGTCAAGTTCAAGTCAAGTTATCTAAAATAACTTGACTTGAACGCAGCTCTGCAGCCGATCATGGGCCCAAAATATTCCAACGGGAGACGCTCTAATACGAAGCAGGGAACGATTTTTGTTAATCTCCTTGAAAGATCATTTCTGAATTTCCCTACTCAATCAAATGCGCCTCAACAATTTCAAAGACCCATGCTGAAAAAAGGTCAGAGATTTTTAAAATCCCTGTTGGCAGAAATATTTTCCCTGAAAGATATCAAATCCCTGCCAAACAAGATCAATCAATCTAAAAATCCCTGTTTTCATATCAAATTTCCCTGAAACGTAAACAAATGTGAAAATCCCTGCCAAAAACGGTCAATGAATTGAAAAATCCCTGTTCACAAAAAAGAATCGTCCTGTCTTTCCACATAAATCCCACCATTGGTACAAAGGCATGTGTTCCCAATAGGAACAGGTCCACACTGTTGAATGACCCATATTTACACGTGTGGACCGGGTACTTTGACGTTTTTGAACTTTAATCATTTCCAAAGCACCAATGAACGTTCAAAATGAATTTTGAGCATTCCAGTGCAATTACTGCAGGTGAGTTTTATTTTTATATAAAAGTAGTTCTACTGGGAACATTCGGAAGCATTTATGAAGATAAACTTACCAGCAAAAAAGCTTAAAAGTAAATTTTAATAATTTAAAACTGGATTACGTGATAATATGATAGAAACAAACTGTTTCCACAAAAGGCTTATATCTGGCGACCACTAACAGTTGATACTTAAGACCAGAAACCTTGGTAGCTGCAGACACCGGTGTTTCGTCCTATTTGGGACTCGTCAGTACAGCGCAAACAGAAAAAAATGACTAGCGACTGACTTCGTGAACCGTCAGTGGCAGAATGAAGATTGACGTAGAAAATAAAAATATTATTTTCTCAACTTCAATTGCTGCTCGAAATAATTCAATGTTTGTTTTTTGGAAAAGAGATGGTTACATCTCAATATCCATGGTGCTCAACGGAGCAGCTATTTACAAAACTTGAATTCCGACCAGTGCGGATTGATTATAAAGAGGCAAGGAGTTTTTCATGTCACGAATTTGATAATTTTAAGGACGGAAAAGTAAAGTTGCTTTTCCGTCCTTAAAAGTAATAAACAAGTTACGGTGCAATAATTATTTTATGGTAAAAAAATGTGCAGGAACAATGAAAGTATTTATTGAAAAAGCAAAACATATGCAAAAAAACGTTTAGCTTAAATTCATATGTTTAAACTAAAGTACCAGGGGACGCACCCGGGCACTTGCATAACTTTTGGGAATGGGTACACGTTTTGGGTACTTTTCAGGAACGGGTACAATTTCAGGAACAGGTACAAGATTTTAGATGTGTGAACAGGTACAGGAACGGAAATTTTGTACCTGCAAAAGTTTAGCATGGGTACAGGATAGTGTTTCTGATCGGTATCGGGAATTCCCGAGGTTCCGGTTCGGTTTCGGTTCCGGGACGGTTTCGGGTCAACGCTTTAAAGAACCGTTACATTTCGGTCCGGTTTCGGGTCATCGGTTTATGAACCGTCAAATTTCGGTCCGGTTTCGGGTACAAAAATCAAAACCGAAAGTTTTCGGAAAGGGTTTGTTAAAGCTGCATTTTTGAATGAAAACGCGAAAACGGCATTTGGCCAGCATTTGTCAACTATTATTTGAAAAGGCGACACAATTTTGACTTCCATAAAAATGAATCATATACATTTTCTGTCGGTTCGGAAAGGAACCGGAACCGGTTCGGGAACCGGTTTTATTTTCCGGATCGGTTCCGGGAAGTCAAAAATGTCCCGGACTCGAAAATATCGGTTCCGGTTTCGGGAACAGAATTGGTATTTTTTTCGGTTCGGGAAAACGAGTCGGGTCGAGTCCATGTTTTGGTACCGTTCAGAAACACTAATACAGGAACATAACTTTTGTTCCTGTTTTTATGGGTTCGTGTTCAGGAACAGGAACAGGAAACAAGTTTTTGTACCTTTGCGCTTCCCTACTTTCTTGTAAGAAATTGTTTCAACAATATATTAATTTCAACAACAAATGTAATAGACCCATTCTTAATGTGAGAAAGAAAGTTCCAGACCAAGGCTGAAAACTACATACAGGAAATTGTACAAACTTGTAATAATTATTTTATTTACGAACAATTTTTCGAAGGAAAGGAACGGCTTATAAATTATTTGATTCTCCTATCTTGTTAGAAATACAATAATAATTGCAGAATTTCTAAAACCACCCTCATTGCTAAGTGTGAATGCGATAATTTCAGGTCACAGAGGTCAATAACGTTAAACAGACATGTTTTCTCGACAAATCAATTTGTTCGTCTTTTTTATTCTCAAACAGATAAGTTTTCAAAAAATAGCATGATTCTCATATGCGGAAATGTTGAATGAATCCCAAGGGAATTTGCTATAATCCAAGTAGGTTGAAAAATATGAATGCGACTTTGTCCATGAGAAAATTAAATATAATATAAAAAAATGACTATTGAATTGTCAAACCTACTCAGCAGGCACTCCGGAACGTCCAAAAAAGTGGGGGGACAACACTTTAAAATTAGTTTTCGTTACTTGGCTACTGACCACATACAAACGTATGTATGTGTAAGGTTACACATTATTTTTCGTTAATTTGCTCATATAAGCATGCAAAATATAGATATTTTAATTTTTATTCCAAGATTGTTTTTAAAAGAACAGGCTTTCATAGAACACACCAACTCAATCTCATATATTAGAACATTACTTACACACAGTTAATACTATTGAAAGGTAAGTGTTTTAGGTAACTGTTTATGAGTTGATTTATGAGAAAAACCTTTAACACCTATTATCCTGAACCTTTGTTGGGATGTAATTCAGAGATATAAAGAGCCCTTTCACGAACTCTCTAATTATGAGCACTATAAATGAGGGGTCCTGTCTAAGTGACACGAGTGTATTGTGCGGTTAAAGATGTAAGGGGAAATACACTTGTGATTCGATTAATTACTTGGATATATTTATTCTTCAAAATATAAGTGTAACAGATGTTTCCCTTAGGAATATTACAGGTAAGAATCAGTCTTTAAATTAACACACTGAAATATTTCTAACCAGAGAGGCTAGTTCTTCTCTCTTGCCCTATTCAATCCAGAATGTCCTCTTCGCACACACTCATCCTCTCTTCTCTCATCTATTTACATCTTCCAGAATTAAAGATATTCAAATGAGAATGTGGAGAGTTCTTCCTAAAGGAAATGTTTTTTTTTAAATTAACATTACATTTTTAACATGCTTACACTATCAAAATGTTATGGATTTCAAATAGATGTATCAAAAAATCATTGCATTGATTGGCGATCAAGTTCCTGGAATGGAGTATGGACATAAGCCCTCGGACATTTCCCCTCAGCACATAATCCCTCCGGTGATAATCCCTCCGGTGATAATCCCTCCGGATGTATTCCCTCCTACCGTTGGAGAAAATCCCTCGGTCGCATGGGTTGGTTGTACGACAGCAAGAGTCACTGCAACTTACATACTTTGCAGTTGCTATAGTAACTGCTATTCCTAATTCGTCGCACCCAAATCATAACATAAACAATAAGAAACTACGGGTATTCTTATTTCGCTAATTACATTGACTAGCTTAAGTAAATAAACTGCAATGCTCTATAGTTCAAAATGAATGAGAATCACAATCAGTCAGTCAGTAGTAACCTTCCACATGTTCCCGATTGTATTCGAAAACATTGTACTTGTTTGTCCCACTTGCTGTTTCAAAGTGAGACAAACCATTCGGAATTCCTCGAAGCTATTCAGCATTGACTTCACGACTTTCTTCAGGTGTGAGAGTTTTACGATTGACTGACTCATCAGTCATGCTTCAATGTTTTTATACGACTACTTTAAAATTAATTGTTTGTGATCTTGATATATTATGTACAAATAAATGTAAATTGCAAATGCTTTAATTTCCTTTCCCGTTTGATTCCTCCGGAACTGTAAACCTGACCCTAAAACTAAGCACTGAACCTAACTAAAAGCTACTGCTATTTGCGGTATTAACTGTAGTTTATAATCGAACTAAATGTAATTATTAATCCAGCGTTGATTGTATTTATTGACTACAAAGCGTTGGCATGGAAAAATGATTCTGTTGTTTCAAACAGGGGGATTATCTCCACATTTGGAGGGATTATGTTAGAGGGGTTGTCTCCGGAGGGAATATCTCCCGAGGGAATACATATATCCAACCACCCCTGGAATGGTTCAATCTGTTCTTGGATTTTTGGTCTGGTCCAAGTTTAGAACCTTTCCACAAGATCTGTTCCACAATTTTCGTCCAAGGAACATTCTCCAGTAGATTTACTGGTTTAAAAGTGCATGGTCTTTTCCATCCGTTGGAACAGACTTAATTTTGTGTCAGTGAATTTTTTGATGTAAATGTTTTCCCCAACAACAATATTTCATGAATTATTATTATAATCATTCAATTATTAATATCCTGAAATAAACTCCTTAGGTGACGTTTTAATACTCAGTTGTATTCTTTTCAGTAACATTGGAGTGTTAAATCTATCGAGTATATAAACTGCTCCTAGCAAATTTTTCGTTAAGCTCGTAATACAGGAATGGTATTAACTGTCTGGTCCGACATTTTGGAACAGATTTATTGATCTGGTATGAGTTTGGAACGAAATTTAAAGCAAAAGTTTCAAATTGTTCAAATTTTTGATCCAGACCAAGATTTTGGCCTGGATCAATCTGGCAAGGGGAGGTCAATATGTTCGGCAAACGTAGCGGGAAACCTTTAACAATAGGAAAGAATGATGGATAGAAAAATATCCTTTAAATTCTTGACGGGCCGCGTTGCGTTGAATTCCTAAGCTACTATTTGAACAATCCCACAATTTCAACCCGGAATGTTTATTGCAGTACTGGCATAAAATAACATAAGTTCAAAATCATTATCAAGGAAGAAACCGGTAGATTTAAAAAATATATTTCGGACTGCAGTTTTATGACCCACTACTTTCACTACTCAATTCTGGTAGTTACCTAGATGAACGGATGAAAAAATATTTTACAATTTGTTTAAACATTTTTGTTTAGTAGAAATAGTTTGTTTCGAGTTTTTCAAACATAAGTAATAGCAGTTTGTGAAGGATTTTTTAAAAATTGAATAGGAGTTTTGACAGCAAAAAGTTAAGGAAAGGTTAACTTGATTCTTGAAAAGTGGGGGGGGGGGACAGTAGTACAGCCTGTCGTTTTTTGGGAGGGTCAATGTCCCTCCTGTCGCCCCTTGTTGCGGAGTGCCTGCTACTCAGTACAAGCACTGATTACCAGAGATTGACATTAAATCATCAGAAATTCTCCTTTCAGCATTTCCTTCAATTATTACGCTCCTAAAGCTTAATTTCTCCAACCTTGTTCCGTGCTTTTCTTGACATGGCCACAGTTCTCAAGGTAAAGACCTATCGCCCTCAAAAGTTGTAAAATACAAACAAACATCAAACGATTTCCCTAAAAAGATTTTGCCGGAGGATAAAATTGAAATTACAAAATAAAACCAGCCCAGCTCAAATACATTAAAGGCATGTGACGTCACACACAGTAGTGCATCGCATGGGTACAAAAATGCTGGACATGGACCGAAATAGTGGGTACCGGTAAAACTCGTACCTTTACCCGTACCTGATTATAAGTACCCATGAAATAAATGTTGGTACCTGGACCTGATTATTTTGCAAGTAGTGCGTACCTGTACCTGAATTTTACCCGTACCCAAGATATACCCAATATATGGACCTGTACCTGAAAATTTATTTTTCATGCGGACCTGTACCCAATCAAGTACTTTAAAAAGAATTACTGTAAACGACTCAACATGATGACATTCGATGATTTGCATCACAACTATTACAAGCTAGAGAAAATTTAACCTCGCCATAATTTTGCAAAGCTAGACATCGTAATGGAACTATAACTTCTATAGATCTGAAGTATTGCCATCTTTAATTAAATATTCCACTTCTAGGTCACCCTCCATAATCACAATATCATTTAACTTCATTTTGATTGAATCACAAGTGGAATTTGTAATTACATGTACTCATTGCTGGCACGTTGTGCTAAGTTGGTTAACCATCTCTATTGCGTTAACGTATGCTTGTCAAAAATTACGATAAATTCCTGAAAACACGCTGAATAGCAAAAAAAATCTTTAGTTTTAGTTAAAGACGCGAAGTGAAATATATATAATATATTAAATAAGGATACAGGTTCACTTTTTAACACAAGGCTTATATTTTATATAATTTTTTTATATTTTTATGATAAATCAATAATTTCAATTTTTCGATTTTTATGGGTTGTAATATGCAATATATTGAATATACTAGTATATCATTTGCCTGACGAAGATTAAAATCTCGAAACGTTGCTGCGAAAAAAAAATAGGCTTCGTGTTACAAAGGGAAACTGTACCTTTATTTAATATAAAATAAATCTTTAGGTCGGAAAAAGCCACGTACTAAACTAGATGCCTCGTAAGATGGATTTCTGTTAGTTAAAGTACCCAGATTTTCAGGTACTAATTTATCAGGTCCAGGTATATTGCAAGCTTGTACCTGTTCCTGTCAGGTACAACCCAAACACTTCCAAGTTTGTACCTGTACCCAATACCCGGCTTTGTTCCCAAAATTTGGGTATATATAGCTAGTACACATAACATACCCATTCAGTTTGGGTACATAAACAGAGTACCCATTTCGGACATGGACCTGTACCCAAATACTCAGGTACTACCCGTACCCATGCGATGCACTGACGCACAGCCACTCATTCTTGTGGATGGTGGATCAATGGCTTTGTATAGTCAATATAGAATAGGAGATTTTGGGGACATGTAAACATTATATTTTGAACCTCCCTTAGTTGATTACATTTTTAGTTTTGAGAAATTAAATACCTCTGTAATGCTCAAAATTTGCCGTGGTAACCCTCGCGACGATTGGTACATTATCTGAGTTAGCAATGGTGTATTGGAAGACGGCAAAAAGAAAACCAGCAATGAGCATTTTTTCCATTAAATAGGACTTCATATTGACAATACTTCTTACGTTTCTTCCAACCACCGGCACCTGCTCCCTCAATAATTAATTAAATGCATATTCGTTTACTCAAACATGGAAAGAAATATTTTCTCATCTTTGCAGACTGTGGCTGTACAGGGATGTAAACAAATGACTTTTCTATTGAGTATGGATAAGTGCATGGAGCAGTGCCTGTCATGGGAACGGGTCACACCCGGGTGTTTGGGTGCAGGAACGGGAACGGGTATCATATGGGTGCAAAATGTTTTCACCCAAAAGTGTGGGTACAGGTTTGGGAACCAACCTTCCCAATTATAGTATGTGGGAACAGGAACCCATATGGGAACGGGTGCAATACAGGGTGAATGGGATCTGTACCCAACAGGATCGGGAACGATATGCTGAAAAACCCGTTTCTGTTCATGCGTACCCGTGAACAGAGGAATCTTGCGAGCATATCGATAATTACACGATTGATTTTTTTGGCGTGGTGTGACCTATTAATTTTGTGTCGCTGCTGTAGTTTAGAGGCAAACGCTCTTTGTTTGAACCGAAAATCCCACGTCGAATGATGAAATGTGACAATAAAAATTAATTCTATGCGTATGTTGTGCTGAGCCGTTGTAAGGTGACTTGAAATACAAAATTAATTACTTAAGTAGAATGAAATATAACAAATAGATTGAGTGCAATTTTGTATAGCAATTGTTACCAAAAATTGAAACAATAAGAATATATAAAATATAACTTTTATCCTTGAATACATGAACTTCCGTTTCGGGTACGGGAACGGGTTCCAGGGTTTTGGGTGCACCCAAAATTAATTTTTGGCAACAGGAACGGGTTTGGGTGCTATAATTTTAAAAATTTCGAGTCTGGGTGCGGCACTTTTGTTCACAAGATTTCGGGTGCAATTTGGGAATTGGGTTCTGCCTTGTACCCAAACCCGAACTGTGGGAACGGGAAAGGTAACGGGGACAACTTTTCTGTTCCCATAACAGGCACTGGCATGGAGTTTTCGAGGTCAAGAGATTAAGTTTTCCGTCGAGCAATTATTTTTGTTAACTGCCATATCCTCCTTCTGAGGAAATACTTTGTACACATCTATATCCATTGTCCGCATGTACTAGATCCTTACTTTCGTAACGAAAATCTTCCGTGTGTTCAATCTGTACCATTACATAGGAGGAGTGTATGTAAACAAAGCGGGAGAAACATTAACTTGCAAATTCTCAAATTTGAAATGCTGTGAAAGCATTTTCAATAATTGCGTTAACGAAAGATATGTAACGGAATACCAAATGCAGGAACATGACAGTTAGGGCTCTCAATGGATCGGATTCATCCGAACAGATACTTATCGGGTACGGATAGGATGAAACCGATGAATATCCTATCCAATATTCTTCCGAACGCATCGGTTATGTCATTTAATCCGAAAAAAATCACGGATAGGATCGTACACAACTACATAAATTATCCGAAAGGATTGGATGGTTACTTTGTTTAACGGATAATCCGACGGATTTCGGAGGATATCCGAGAATAAACAAACTTTTGAAAACATGCTGACCCCTCAAAGAATTGATATCTGCTGCAATCAACGACAGGACATGAGTTCGGTGATTTCTCAAAACTTTAATGCTTTTTCAGCTCACACAGCTTTTGTAGCAATAGCAAACCTGCAACCGAACCTCAATAATATAAACATGTCAAGTATTTATGTTTTGACCAAATGTTTAGACAAATTTTGAAATTCAGCTACTATTCTAGTTACCTGTTCTTATAGGATTCAAATTGTTAAAGTTTTTCCAGTAAGTTAATTTTTGTGGGTACGTGATATGCGTCATTTTTAAATCCCCTGTGTGTAAATGCAATTATTATTGTCAAACATATTTCCTAGTAACAATGCGACCGAACGTAACCCCATGTATAGAAAATTGATTAATAGACTTTCAACAATTCAACTGTGAGGTATTTCTTGCTAGAAAGTTTATTTCAGCAATGCATTCCTTCAATAACACATTTAGTCAACTCATTATTCCTTATGAAAGTTAGAAAGCTCCAGACCAAGGATTCTTATGCAATAGTAGAAATAGGTTTTTGTGAGTAGTTTAGTATTCACAAAGTTAACCGTGACAAATAACTACGGTTGGTCCCAAGATTGGAAATACTTTGATATAATAAAATGAGGTTATTCGATCATAATTTTTAAATGCATTGCTAATTAACTGCAGTTAGTAGATTAACTGTAAAAATATTTATTTCAGTTCTGTTAACATGTCATAATTTGATTCTATAGGACTTTTTTTGTCATCCTTGTGCTAACGTGGTTGTCAACACATTCCGTGGAGTCCCAGTTTGATCAAGAATATAGATCGTGGCTTGGTTCAGCCCTTCGATCCAATCCATTTATTCCAACTGTATGCTTTTGTAATTTAATACTTAAGAGTATGTACCAAATCTTACATTGTATCAGCACTTGCAACATAATTATATTTCATTTAAAACCAAAATAAGTGTCAGCCTGACGGAGAACCTTGTGTACGCATGACGGATTGTTGCTCCACTCACTGTTCAGCAAGAGTCCCTGGACCAAATAGATGCACACCCAGCCATTGTGGTTGCCCACAGCCTCCTTTTCCTGAAGAACCTATAATTGAAGATGTGATACATTGAGAGCTGCATAAGCATGTGTTCAATTATTTATACTCTAGCAAAATATGGAATGAAATGTGTAAATGGTATTACATCTAGTGTCTGGAATACGGTATGTACTGTAGAGAACATCATCAATGCTGCCTAGGATTTTGTTATATAAGGTCCCCAGCTAGAGCTTGTGCTTACCCACCGTGTATACCCTGCTACTAAGGCGGATTAGAAACAAAGTGGCAAAACTATTACATTGTAATGTTTATAATTTTAAGGAAATGATGTTTTGCAATTAATTCCGGTATTGATTGCTGCGTACGTCTTATTGACAAAGATTATTTTACCAAATGAGTGTCTTGCTACAAAAAGAAAAGGTTTCGTGTTTTTTTATTGTAGTGTTATGTACAGTATATTCAGCTACTTCAAAATTCCTGAGAATTCGCTTAATATTACGTATTTAAAGTATTTTTTGATGAAACATCCAACTGAATTAAAGTACCAAGCCCCGTGTCATTAAAACATACATAATAACGCATTTCCGAAATAAAAACTTCAGAATCTTGCGCTGTTCATACTCGTTATTTTAATAAATACAAATGTGCCACTGAATGAACATAGATATGCAAACTTCGAGTTTTATGACATTTACTGCATTATTTAATTGCTAGTGACGTGCGGATTTGGTGGATATGTAATATGTTGACTGACGGTTTGATTAATTTGCACGCGCAAATGTAGTATTCAATGTTTTTGGGTCAGTGTCTAGTATTTGGTTGTAGTTACTGGTTCTGGATTAGGAGTCGAAGTGCTGGCAGTAGCTAAAAAATGAGTCAGTTATGATTTCATTTTTTGCATTGTTGTACACATGCATTGCACTTAAATATATCTTCTGGTTCTTTATTAAGATCGTGAATAAGCTTTGAAATAATATGTAAATCAAAATCTAATTATCAAAAGTTGGTTGAAATGGAAAGCGCTAGGAAAACTATCAACGTATAATACTATCCTGATAATCCGCATATACAGTATACTTGCATTAAACAAAATTATACATAACTATCTTTGGGACCGGTCGGAAAGTGAGTGACTTTGTAAGACGCCTGATATAAAATGAAATAAGTCTTCCGTACATGTTTCGCCTTTGGTATGTCCTGGTCAGGCACAAGTGCATTTTTTATGCAACTAGTTCAAAGAAACAAAGTTTTCTCTGGAGGGAAGGACTGTGCCTCTTATGATTCCTGCTTGGAGAAATTAAATTTTAATATTATTGTCAAATCTTTGTAAATTTTTATACCCCCCAAAAATTGTGTCTAGGATTTTAAAATTTAGCTTATCATTGTTTTAGCTTACAGAGTATATAAGTACCTTTCAAAGGATATATAAAGGATAGAAATGATGTACGTCATTAAAGGGTTATTGAGATTTGTCCTTTGGGAGGAGGCACGTCTCAAAGGACTCCTTCTGGTCAACAAGAACGGTCTTGTCCAAATTCATGTCAAAATTTACTGTTTGTACGCTGTCAGCATTTTTAAAGTTGTTCAATTATTTTCAAAATTTGATTAAAGTTCACCATATCGGTTTCATCAGTGTTACAATTAGCTATATGCTTGATGTTTTAGGAGTTACAAATCTACTACAAATAATATAGTAGCGGGGAAATAATAACAATTTCCAGAGTCTACTTTTATCAACACTATAAATATTTTTATTTCTAATATGCTGATGATGCAGTCGTCGCTAATCGTAACGCGTAATAGTCACCAGGTTTTAGACATGGCAATCCAATCCAGTACACAGATATTTCACATAGAAATATACTAGCCAATTACTTATAAGTAAGTACCCTTGCTCGGCCCTGTATCCATTTGGTTGTTTGCTTCCCTCTTGGCTATATTATAAAATTAATATGACCATAAATTTTGGTCGTAATTTTGGTGGAACATTCAAACTCTGCCTGTAGAGCATACACGTAGCATTTTAATCAAGTATTAGTGCTGGAGTTACAGCGTCTGAGTCAAAGATTGGTGCAATTTTTCAGGAGTACCAAGGTGCCGCTAATCTGCTCGTTTCTAAATTTTGAACACCAGTCGGAAGAAATTTAATTTTATTATATTCAAAAACTCTACTGAGCAACTATGGTTTGCCTAAAATTTCGCAGCGAAACTTCCGGGTTACCATAGCGGTTCGAATGAGCCACTGTACTTACAAGGTAAGACGTTTTGATGGTACTCATGGAGTTCTACTTTCCCGGCCACAAAATTACCTTCCACCTGCCATCTGTCCTTCCACCACCCACTTGACGCGCCACTTGACCTGTCACCTAATCTTCCACATTTTGAATATATATACCTTCCACCTTCCACTTGACCTCCTTCTGGACCTTCCACCGAAATCTGACAACACCTTTCACCATACGCAACATAACCATCTGTATTCTAGATTCGAATTACAAGGTGCGAACCCAAGGTAGTTACTGCATTTCCCTCGTATGTAGCTATGCAAACTAGAACGCCAAAATGCTTCAATGTATTGCTAAACGTAAGTTGCACCATGACTCGTGCCTTATATAGTTGGTGGTTCGTGGTTAGTCGTTACAAAATTTGCAGTTTCATTCTTGGTGGACAGGCAGAGAAAATTGAAGCGATGATGCGATAAACACTTCGGTATTTACTGGTACTACATTTATTATGTTTAATAAATTGTATTCTGATAAAATTAAAAGAGCTTTATATTTTTCATGTGCAAAATATTGGTGAAGTTTCCGTTTAGTCTCTTTTACATAGGGACAAATCTCTCACTCTGCTTCTGCTCAAAATAGCATTGATAATTGCTACTCACTATTTTGGCCTTGTAATCTCAGCAAGTTTAAACTACCGTACCAATGTAAGTGTAATGTGTCCAAGTTTACATATTTTTGACAGAAAAATCAGGGGTAGGATTTTTGTGTGAAGACAGGAAGTATCTTCCCAGGGAAAGCATATTTCTGGCAGGGAAATGTCAAAGGGAAGGTATTTATTTTTACGACCAGGGCCCTATTTCATAAACATTACAATCCGACAATTACAAGTGAAAAGTGACAAATTGTCAATTGAAATATGATTTCATAAACCGTAGTGTGACAATGACCAGTGACAGGAAAAATCTACTGACAATGACAGGAAATTGTAAAGGATTTACAATTATTACGTTTCATATACCACCGTAATTACAAGTGATTTACAATTGTCGCTCAAAAGTGACAGTACCTTCAACCACTGTCAAATTGTAAATAGTGTTTATAAAATTGTTTTAATATAGATATAAAGGTATATTGTATAGTTACTATTGATTTACACAGATGTTAAACAGTAAACTATGATTTCTTTACTCGAGTGAAAGTGACGAAAATGATCACATTTCTCGTGAAAGAGCAAGGAGAAAATTTAAACCCCGAATCAATTTTGAAAATCACAATTCATTCCAATTTATCGAACAATTCAGAATATCCAAATGCACATTTAAATATATTGTGGGTAAAATGGGTGGGAAGCTTTTGCCTAAAACTTCTCGCAATTTTGCATTAACACCCGAGCAACAGCTCTTGAATGCAATGGCATGGTTTAGAAACGGGTCATAGTGCCATGGGATTGGACGTCAGCACGGTTTATCAAACTGAGTATTTGAATTGGCTTACTGTATGACAATTCCCGGGTCTTGGATATTACTCCTCAATGACAACTTGTAAATATGCACCAGTAATTTCGGTCGGTTTGAGAATTGTTTATGAAACGCCTGTACTTGTAAATTGTCAATTATACAGTTGTACTTGTAAAATTGTCATTGTCGGGTTGTATTTTTTATGAAATAGGGCCCAGGTATTTTTAAATTGGCTGACCGTTTTCTTGGCAGGGATTTTTAGATTTTTTGGCCTAATTTGGCTGGGATTTGACGTCTTGTAGAGAAATTAGTGTGTGTTAGGATTTCGGAAATCGTTGACGTGTTTAGTGGGGATTTTTGAAATCGTTGAGGACCTTCCTGCAGCGACATTTAATTCAACAGGGAAATTCAAAAATGAACATCCAGGAAGATTTACAAAAATCCTACCCCCGGAAAAAATAATAAGTCAAAACACTTTCAAATGAATAGCATCGAAGCAAAACAGATACTGGCAGCAGGTGGTATGGTAAAACCTATATATAAAGATTTTCCTAGGGACGCCAAAATTTGACCACTATAGACAGGGACTACTATATAAGTATAAAGTGGTCAGGGGTCACTATGTAATTGCATACACACACAGGCATACCAGCACAAATCCGACAAAGTTTTACTTATATATGTTATTGAAAATCAGTGATTTTACACTTTTAAAAAATAGTCGCTAATTGTTTGGACATTTTTGGCTCTTCAACAAGCTCACTCTGGGTTTTCCCATTTTCAAAACTTTCACTAATTGTAAGTTTTTTTTAGAGAGAGTGAGAACTGCGTAACTTCCATCAAATCATTACCAAATTATTTGATTTCTTGCAAAGCAACTAATAATTATTATATTATGATGACTAAAAACCACCAGTAGTTAATTTAAAGTACTTCAAAGAACTAATAAGAAACAAGGTACTTAAATACACTGGACCTAGTATATAAATAAGCATTTGATGTAGTACGTATGCATACAACACGAAACCTCTTCACATTCTTAAAAACGTGTCCAAATGCCTTTTATTGAGTTAAACTCAAGCAACTGTGCTATTGGTTCGGGTTCGCGCGAGTGGCATCACTTCGTTCTGACTGGTTGACCACTATATACAGGTCCTTCAAGCTGCATTTTTAACTGAAGGGGTATGATCGTTAGTCCACTATGAGCAGGTTTCCACTGTATAGAAAACCATTATATCGAGGGAGTTACCTATGTTAAAGGATAGGAGGTGGGACCAGGAAGTAAAATGTGACCACTATTAACAGTAATCCATTATTGGAACGGCCATTATATACAAGTTTTACTGTATTACTAGCATAGAAGTATCTTTACAGTTGTATTTTATATTACACCTTTTAAGCCGAAGGTGTACAAAGTAGTAGAAGGTCAAATGGAAGGTTGAAAATGGTGAAAGGTCAAATTGAACGTGAGGTCGATTCGGGCCCAAACGATTCCAACGGGAGACGCTCTAATGCAAAGCAGGGGTCGGATTTTTGTAAACCTCCCTGAAAGATCAATTATGAGTTTCACTACTGAATCAAATGTCCCTCAACAATTTCAAAGATCCATGCTGAAAAAAGGCCAGAGATTTTCAAAATCCCTGCTGGCAGAAATAATTTCCCTGAAAGATGTCAAATCCCTACCAAACAAGATTAATCAATCTAAAAATCCCTGTTTTCATATCCAATTTCCCTGAAACACGTAAACAAACGTGAAAATCTCTGCCAAAAAAGGCCAATGAATTGAAAAATCCCTGTTCACAAAAAATAGTCCCTTCCCTTTGAGATTTTCCCTTCCAGAAACTTTGTTTCCCTGGGAAAAATCATCTCGTCTTCCCACATAAATCCGACCACTAAAAGGCATCTATTTAAAACTTGGAATCTTAAGTTTGCATTTTAGTGAATTATGAACACTAAAATGTAAGGCGCCAAAAAAATCTAATTTTTACTCTTAAATCCATTATGTGGATATAATTCAACTGCCGTCGAGATTAGAAACTATATGGACTGGTATCAAACAATTCAATTGTGAAGTCTTTCTTGTGAGAAATTGTTTCAACAATATATTAATTTCAGCAACAAATGTAATAGACTCATTCTTAATGTGAGTTAGAAAGCTCCAGACCAAGGCTTCATTCGTCTTAGGAACACTAAGTCGTTTATTTCGTTACTCAGCAAAACATTTACAATCAGTAATCAATCCTGCAGTAATTTTTTTAATATGGTGTCATCATCAAGAATGTGTCATTACCCTCCTTGTAAACCCTACGACTAAGGAAGAATGGAAACAAAGTGACAATACGATTAGCGTGCACTGTTTTGATTTTTAAGGAAGTAATTTTGTCTTTCGGCCAGGGCTGGTCATTCGAATTGGAATCAGAATTGGAATTGGCATTTCATTCCTCTTTTGTGGTAATTTTATGGGAATTGGTATTCTTAAATATATTTTTTGAAGTTATTTAAATCTATATTGAATCGAAAAACAATATCTGGATTCGAATTAGTATTCAAAATATATTTAAATACTGTATCCAATGCTTATTCCGTGAAATATTGAAGTGTATCTCGTAAATTCAAAAAACAAGTTCTTTCTGAGCCACTACATAATTGTTTTAAAGCTACTCAATGGAATACAAAATTTGGGATTACGCTTGACTCCATAAAATGACGCAGAGCACCGATACTAATTTTTTACGGAAATGAATTCGCTGCAATCTATAGGAAATTAATTCATTTGTCAGTAATTTTCTGATTTGGGAAAGGGGTCTATTTCAGGGGAAACAGCATGCAGCTCAAGTTTTTTGACTACTAGGGTATCCCTGAAAAACAACAAAATCAATACGTCATTTACGGTTATGCCAGTTCTGTAGATTAAGTAGTAACGCCTTTATAAAATGGTTTGGCATATATATCCCCTGGCTTCTTTGCACTCATAATTGCCGAATTTAGACACTTTATGGCTTTTTAGTTGTAAAGTTACGATATATTTCGGGACTCTAGTACCTCCGGGTATTAATATTTAAGAACTAAAGTATTTGAATTATATTGTAATTCATAGACAATTTTTGAATAAATTGAATTGTAATTTCATTTTATGAAAAAAATACATTTGAATTGGGATTGGAATCCGTTAGGATTAATTTTAATCAGAAATTATTGTATCCGTATTTTTCGAATACTCCAGCCCTGCTTTCGGCTTAAGATTTGTGAATTTCAACAAAGGAATGTCTTGCCCCAAAAAGAAAAAGTTTCTTTTTTTTTAATTTAGTGCTATTCATAGTTTCTTCAATATTTCTGAGACGTTATTTGCTTCAAACTACTCTTGCATTAATTAAAGTAAGCAATACTTTCTATGGAAAATCCAATTTTATAAAAGAGCAATTTCCAAATTTAAAACTCCAGAAACCTACGCGATTTATGATCATTTTTTATAAAAATATTCCAATAAATATAAGATTCCAAGTCTTACCCAATAACCTCGTGTACAGATATTTTGTATAGCAATTTTCTTATCTATTGGATACTTCAAATACCCACGTATAAGTATCCATACCAAGGCGCTGTACCAATTTTGTTACCTGATTCATTCTTGACCAAAACAAATGTTGAAATTTCGATAAAAATTTAGTCAGCTTGAATGCTAGCACTATGCAGGATTGTAGAATATATAATTTGCTTTTAAAGGAAGTATCAGTGGTCGAGATTCAACGTGCAGTTTTTTCAGGGACTTTTTATAGATCAGTTCTTTTTTCAAAATTTGTAACACCAGCCGTATAGTCAATTAAATGTTAAATATATTCAAAAATTCATAAAAAACCAATTTGTCCTGAGAGACGGTAGGTCACAGATGATTCCTTCTATGCGATGAAAAATTGATGTAAAACATTGAGTCAAAATTCAGGTTTTTCCAAACTTTCATAGTGAAAACTTAATACCACTTAAGGACACCATAACGGTTCAAATGATTTACTGCACTTACAAGGTCAGATTTTGGGGTGTTACTCGTGGAATCAAACTAGAGCGTCTCTACACTGGCTATTTTAGACACGTGGCCCGTAAAATTACTGAAATTCTCATTAATCATACGTGAATTATTAACAGGGTTCATCTTCTTGACAAAGTGGAATTTCCTCAACAATGAATAGTGAATTGCAACTATTTATAAGGCAGGCATGCAGTAAAGCAATAATTGTTGGAACTCCCGTACACCAAGTTGTGCTGTGATTAAAAGGTAAAATTACAAACGTTTGAAATTCGCTCAATGTAATCATGTACATATACAGCATTCTCAACCGCTGCTCCTGCATGCAAAACTTCTGGAATTTTTCACGAACATTTACAGGCTTTCACAATATTTTTTAACCGTGATGAAAACAGTACGCGCCCATAACCAGTTTCAACCAACCAAATTCTCCAAAACGTAATCTCTCCATCATGGCACATTTATATGCATGTAGTCGATATGACATTCATTCCAGACATGTCCAGCCTTCGAAGGCTAGCCTTCAATGAAGGCTGCTTTGAAGGCGGAATATCAATTTTCCAGAGTTGAGAAGGAAAGGCGGGATGGCTGAATTAATTCGGGAAGGCTGAAGAAAGCCTTCCTAGTATTAACAGAAAACGGAAGGCGAAGGAAGGAAGTATGTAAAGAAGCCCTCTGCTACTTACAATTAGAAGGCTTCGCGCATGCAATGAACTACAATAGATAGTTACAAATACAACAATGAGAGTGTACTAAAAACACTACAAATACACATGTACAGTTATATGCACAGTGAGACTTACTTCATTGCTTCTGATTTTGATAAACGAACTCAATAGAGTAAATTGTATAGCTGATTTTCAGGTGTTTTACCTGCAAAAGTGTCGTTTAAATGCATTGCTATGGTATTTCGTGTTATTAAGGCTAATAGGAAAGAAGGCTGAAGGCTGGAGGCATTAAACTAATAGGTAAAATAGGGCTGAAGGAAGGCAAAATATTTTGAAGGCTTCCTTTAACAAAAGGATGAAGCAATGCGTTTTTTCAAAACATTTCCTTCGAAGGTTTGAAGGAAGGCAATTTCATTTGGACATCTCTGATTCATTCCATATATTATCCCAATACTATAATTAAATGACGGCAATACCGCTTCAATGGTGTGCCGTAGTAGAAGCGTAGATTGACCGTACGCAAAACTTAGCACAAACATAATTACACATATGCATATGTGCTTGTGCGTTTTAGTGTATTACACCGTGTTCAATAAGGTTACAACTGCATAGTATCATAGATTGTTTTAAAATTTGCTACGAAATATTTTCGTTTCTGGAAGGAGGTCTCATATTTTCGTTTCTGGAAGGAGGTCTCATATTTTCGTTTCTGGAAGGAGGTCTCATATTTTCGTTTCTGGAAGGAGGTCTCATATTTTCGTTTCTGGAAGGAGGTCTCGTATTTTCGTTTCTGGAAGGAGGTCTCATATTTTCGTTTCTGGAAGGAGGTCTCATATTTTCGTTTCTGGAAGGAGGTCTCATATTTTCGTTTCTGGAAGAAGGTCTCATATTTTCGTTTCTGGAAGGAGGTCTCATATTTTCGTTTCTGGAAGGAGGTCTCATATTTTCGTTTCTACTATTTGCAGGACCATTAGGCAGATTGACTTTATTAACAATATGACAATCTACTTGCATGCACCATTCAGTAAATCAACTAACAATAAGCTATTAGTGCTGGAGTTCAAATAGTCCCTAGGTATTAATCCTTGTTTTGTTTTTTTAGGACACGTGGTAAATATAAAGTGGTGCAAAATTACAGATGAGATGAACAGTTTAGGCAGTAATATTTAATTAGAAATTAGTCTTTGCGCATAATTCGAAAAACATTCTCTCAGAATTAATTCCTTATATGAACGAAATTGCTTCATACATAGGATGTTTTTACTTACATATTTTCACTACATGCAATTTATAAACATGGACTACGGTAGTACTTGCCAAAGCGAGCTATTTTCGCGGCATGTTTGAATCTTCATCGCAATGATTATTCGGGATATATGGTAGAAATTTAGGGTAAGTGACTATTGCTGGTCCATGCACAGAAGTCTGGACTTGAGGATCACAGTTTGCGAAATGTTCTCCGAAACGCGTGAGGTTCTGGACTTCGAGCTTTAAGGTGTCATTCCATGGTATCTCGTTGCTTAAAACTTTCGAATAAAGTTTGTTGGCATACTTGGGTGGTGCTATGACTACCTGGTCCCGGGGATGGGAGCTGTTTAACAATTATACCTGGATGTAAAGTGCTGTTGTGTCTTCCGATAAGTTAATGTGTTGAAATATTTAGGAAAATAATTAAATTTAAAATCACATACAGCTTAACAACTTCCTCTATTCCGAGTTTTGACAGTAAATTTGTTTCTTCGCCAAAATGGCTCCCACAGTTATCAAGCCTTGACATACGCGGGTAATACATTACAAATGCTAGACACATTTCCCGACGTGTGCTCAAACCACCGAGAATAGCCTCAGGAGGAGAAAGGTGTGAAGAATCGTCAGTACACTCTGCATGCACATACATATTGTCTGTATTTATCCGATAGATCCACTGTAATAAAATGTTCATATTAGATGGTACCTAAAGTTAAATGATCCCCTTTAAGAATCTCTTGATGCACCGGCAATAATCGATTTTGCTGAAAGTCGAAGTCGTAGTTGTTGTCATAAGCCCACCATGGAAGCTCGAATCCATTTCTAAACTGACGAAGCTTCATTTTGCGACCTGTCAAGAGTTTCAGATAAAAATTGTTATTATTATAGTTGTAAAAGCATCTAATATATAATCTTAGAATGCTGAAAACACGCATACGTAATGCATTAATATTTGTTTCAAATCTCGGTTTAACAATATTTGATGTTAAGATGTGAGAAGAATTAGCTGTAGAAACATTCTGAAGGAATGTATTTTCTGTCAAAAACGGCCAGTAAATCGTTCCGTTATGCGTATGTGCTAAATTGAACGGAATGCATCGGGTTGTGCATTCTTCAGTTGTAAATACCCAGTTTAAACAAGTTAGCCTGAAGGATTATTACAAGTTATCATGTTGAAATAGAAATTATTTTACCAGCCAAATGTGAATGAAGAATTAGCGTAAAAACTTTAATTCCTTCGTCGGGAAAGCGACTTTCAGTACAGGTGCTACTGCAATGACCAGCAATAATATAGTTAGATGTATTGGGTGGAATCATCAACCCGATTCCAGTCTCATAGCCAATTCGAATTATTCCGGCCTCTTGTTTGCTAAACCACAATGTTTAAATTTATTAAGATGAACTTATCAAAATCATATTGGAATTCTCAATACTCAAGAAAACCTTTTTACCGCAAATTCTTTGTTGTGTAAATTTCAATGCCTGTGTTGTAGTTTAAATTTGATAGCTTGTTGGGATTATCATAATGCACTTCAAGTAAAAAGTATTCCGGGATGCCCAACTCATTCAAAGGAATGCCAATATTTTCAGGGAGAATCAAAGTCTTAAAAATACATTAATAAATTTTCAGGCTTTACAAAGACCAATGTTAAATTAACATAACTAATATTTCAGTACTGACTTCACCACCAACGGCCCATCCATACATATACTGCTGGCAGGTGCTTTTCATTTTAAACATGTCGTTGTAATTATAACAATGATCGCCTGGTGATTTTAGCATGTCTTCATAAAATTTCTTAAGTTGTTCCGAGGATCCAGTACAATGATGGAGGATAAGATGGTGTGTGTGGGTGCGTGCCTCGTCGCTCTCTAACACAACCCGAAACTAAAGTACAAATATTACTTAACATTTTTTACAAATCAGTAATAATTATCATTGCAATGGAAACTCATTTATAAAAACAGATATACCCCAACAACATGTCTTTTGACATCAAATGGTGGACTTTTGTGTGCAGTACACCAGTAGACGGTATCTTTTGAAGGCAGTTTCGTTTTTACATTGATATGCCAACTGTCAGAGCTGTTGAGGAATTACATTTATTAGATTAACATACTATTGCAAGTTATTACAATGCAAATTGAATGCAAAAATGTATTTGCATATTGTTATAGTAACTCTGTTGCATTCCATTCAGTGGCAGGACCATCCAATATATTCACGGAAGCAGCGCCACGTTTCCGATGTTGCAAGATTTTATCTGTGTCTCCGATGGCCCATATGATTTTTGTAGTGTCATTCTGTTGGTAGAGCACGTTCATGTGTATGTATGAAAAGAATTTAATAAACATAATAACAGACGCATGAAACTAAAAACATAATTTTACTTTCTAATTATTATTCTATGCATTGCAAGTAAAACATTTTGTCCGTGTTACAAGAAATTCCTCCCAAAAATTTAAGTATTAAAATGCTGATTATCAGGAATGACTAGAGGAATCTAATTTATGAGCTCGGGAATTTTAATTTCTGCTAACACTAATGAATGTTAAGCTGGAGAAACCAGGGTCACATACCGTACTACTATTTTTCGAAAGATACTGTAAGTGATAATTTAAACTTGCTCCCGTGAAGTGAAGCACATGTTAGTACGTCTTATCTTTTCAAAAATCTGTTCATGACTAGAAAGCAGAACAGGAAACTTACGTTGATTGAAATATCCTCGTTATCGCAGGTATTAAATACCCGAGTGACCTTTAAAGTTGTATGGGTTACATTTTCAGATGCAGATAGTAACGTCCAGTCCTGGCTTATGTCAACAATAGGTGCCTGATTTCCTATGGCATGATAGTCCTGTAACACCAGTAAATAAAGATTAATCAATACGCAATATGTATGCATTTCATATCTAGTTTCTAAACGAGACGAGCAAAAATATGTAGACAAGAATAAATATTTAAACATTATTTTACTTAAACTTCAAATAAGAACTCACTGCAAAATAGGTATTTTCATCCTGAATTCCACCAATAATCATGTCTGCATCTTTCATGCCCCCCGTCGGGGAAAGCCCAAATCCTACGAATCCCAGTGTCTTAGCTGTGATAGTGAAAGTAATGTTTTTGGTCCGGATATTAGCCGTCCATGCAACTTGAAAATCATCATCAAGTATTTTGAATCTATGTATTTCCAATCCATTTCCGGGGAAACTTGCGACATAAAATATTATTAAAACCATGTATTGAAGGAATACAGACATTTTTGAACAAGTTCCAGCCCTGTACAAGTATTAGTCAATTTTCTCTGTATTGATCTAATGCCTGCTCGAAAATTTTTGACAACGAAAAGTGAGCACGATATGGGAGAAGTGTCAGTTGTCACAATTATGTGTTAAAATCGTCTTGGGATTTAAAAAAATGTATTTTAGGGAATTTTAAGTGCTTCCTTCAGTCGGCTTACGTATATGGGTAGCATGAGTGGTTCGGGTAAACGTTGTGCAAAATAACTAACTAAAAATAGTTAAAGAGAATCCAGTTCATATAAAATGAAATGACGAATTCTCCCTTCAAAATGATATAAAATCTGTACGACACGTAGCACTAGTTTTTATTTTATTACAATGACATCACCAGCAGCTAAATATTATGTTTTACGCTTAACACTTTGTATGTGTATATTTCTCCCCGTAAAATGATACACATAGGGAACTTTTACTGCTGGAAGCAGAAGGTTGGAGCTAGGCCTGGCAGTGGAAGTAAATTCAAACTCATTTTTGTTATATGTACTGTATAATTACTATGTTCATTGCTTGTGTGTACTGTTAGTATGCGTGTACATACACTGGTCTGGCGCTTGAAAAATCTACTCCTATACATTTATCAGGGCATGAATACAGTAATCATTATTGCTATATGCTCAAAGCGTCCCATTTTATAATATGCATTGATTCTTTTAAATATTTGTAAGTTAAAAGACATTATTTTTGATTTTATATCCACTCGAACTTTGATCTACCATTTGGACTGGCAAAACAAAATCATCACTTACTATATTGAGTGATCAGATTTCCCAAAATAAAATTATGAAGTTTGCCTTGGTGAATGAAAAAATCTTTAAAATACGTACACTGTACAAGTATGTAAGCTTCAAGTGCTTATAGTGTAACATGTAAACTCTGAAGTGCACGGAGTA